>CM076569.1:75459361-75639123 GCA_034641835.2 Pinus albicaulis | reverse complement strand
AAAAGGAGAAAGTGAGAGAAGAATTCCCACACTTTCCAATTGAACTGAAAAAGCTTTTGTAGTGGTTAAAATATCATTAGTGGCGAGGAATGATCCAGGAGGATCTAGAAATAGAAGTGGGCTTGAAAATAGCTCAAAATTAAAAATCATTAGATGGAAGTGAAAACATGACCATATCATAGTGCACGTCTCCCTGATTCCAATGGTATGAACGACACTCAAATCTGAGTTTGGATGCTCAATTTATAGTTGGTCAAATTTGTAGTCAAACTTGACTAAGTGGCAGTCACTAACAAGGAAAAAATTTGGCAGAGTTCTAGTGCACGAAACACGACGGTTGGAAAGGGTGAATTTTTTTCCTATTTAATTTTCACAGTAACCCTTAATTTCTGGAGGAAATTTTTTTTATATGGTTATTAAAATATATATATATATATAAGTTAGGGTAGCAGGCTACCACCCCCCAACAGTCCAACAGTATGTATATATTAGAATAGAGTGGTGGGCAGGCCGCCCCCAGCGGTGCTAGGTCCATATATTACTAGTATAGTCCCTTATTGTTGTTAGTGTAACACCCTTATTGTTATTATTGTACCCTTGTAACCCCCATTTTTTTATTATTATGCCCTTAAATTATTATTGTTAGGTCGGCTAGGATTACATTGTGGCCCACTAGGATTACATTATGGCTCCATGGACTCCTATATATAGAAAGGAGGTTTTGTAAATTGTATCATCCAAGAATTTTTCATTTATGTATTGTATTGGAGGTTTCCCCCTCTAAGTGTCTTATTTCTAAGGCGTTGATATCTCTATTCTTCTATTTTTGGAGCTGGTTACACAACATTTGGTATCAGAGCTTTGGATTCTAGGGTTTCGCTGCTCCAAACAGGTCATCGCGGAATTTTCGCTATAACTTTTTTTGTACGAAGTTTCAGAAGCTAAAATCTTTAGGGTGCGAAGCCAAAATCCTGAGGAATATTGTATAAAAATTTCAGATATTGGTTCACAATATTTTCGGAGATATGATCTGTGGAAGTTAGGTATTTGTTCAGGCTCCTAAACAGGTCATCGTGGAATTTGTGCTATAATGTTTTTTCTATGAAGGTTCAGAATCTGAAATTCATATGGTGCGAAGATGAAATCCTGAGGAAATTCGTCAAAAAATTTTAGAGCTTGGTTCGCAATATTTTTGGAGATATGATCTGTGGAAGGTAGTGCTTTTTCAGGCTTTTGAATTTCATCGCAAAGAGGTGATCGTGGGAAAAGTTCAATAACTCTCTCTCTGGGCATCGGATTGGAGTGCCGTAAAAATTGGTCACAAGCACACGGACTTTAGTTTCTTGTCTATCAATTTCAGAGACAAAGGACAAAACAGTGACACGTGGAAAGTCATAAAATTTCGCTCTACTGAACAAGTCCATAATTAGGTCATTGTGGGAGATTGGACACAACTTTGTCTTGGAGAATCCAAATCAGGTCAGACTTGTGGCATTCGAAAGATAATTCAAAGGGCTACGTTGGTACCAAAATTTAGATATTGAAGTGCTGCAATCACAGAGATAATCGAATTTCAATATCGAGCTCTTCAAAAGCAAGAAAAATGTGTGTATTTTTTTTCCGAATTGCATAAGTCTTGTTTGAAGAATCAATTTGAATTGATTCCAAGGGCATATTGTAGAATAGATATCAGTATTGGGTTCTAAAAGATGCCCCGTAAAATAATTCAACACCCATTAAGCCTTCAGAAGGCTCTACTATGACTCATGAAGATGAAGAATTGCAACATGATCTATCAAAATTACAAGAGCAAGTGCAACAAATTTCACTCTCGCAAAGAGCGACAAAAAATGAAATGGAAGTTTTGAAGAAAGGTGTGGAAGCTAAGATGGATGGCGTGGAAGCTCAGATGGATGGCATGGAAGCTATGATGGATGACATGAAAGACAACATGGAAAGCATGAAGAATGATCTCAAAGCAGACATTGAAGGTTTGACAAAGTTGATACAAGAAAGGTTTCCTAATGGTGAAAAGATAGTAGAAGAACCTCATGATGAGAACAAAATAAATGTTAATCGTGATTTCATAAACTCTAATGTTGGTGGGAAGAACCACCATATTCCAAAAATGGATATGAGGAAGTTTGATGGAAAGGATTCTGTAACATGGATACTACAGATGGAGCAATATTTTGATCTCCATAATGTGAAAAACACACAAAAGGTACACATTGCAACTTTACATTTAGAACAAAATACATTTGTATGGTATCGATGGCTTTGCTCGCGTAAAAAAATTGTCACTTGGTCAATTTTTACGGAGGAAATGATAGCACATTATGAGGATACAAAGAGCAACACCTTCTTTAGCCAATTGATAAATCTCAAACAAAGGGTTTAGTGGGGCAGCACATTGAGGACTTCCAAAAATTGAATATAAGGGTAACTGATATTCCAGAGGAACACAGGATTGATCTCTTCATAGGCACTTTAAAGGATAACATACAACATGAAGTTCGTGTTCTGGAACCTGATTCATTGGAGAAGGCATTCAGGTTGGCAAGAAAAGTTGAATGTAAAATTATGGCGACAAGGAAACCTACCACTCAATTCTATAAAGAAGTGTTGCTACGCCTAGATTTCCACAACCTACAAGGTTGACACCACAACAATTGGAAGAAAAAAGAGCAAAAGGGCTTTGCTACAGTTTTGATAGCAAATACACTAAAGGTCATAAGTGTGCTGAGAAGAAATTATTTTACATAGATTGTGAAGAGGAAGAAGAAAATGAACAAGAAGAGGATATACACCTGGAACCAACCCTAGAAGAGGAAGAAATGAATCCGACCATATCGTGTAATGTGCTGGCAGGAATTACCACTCCTAAAACTCTCAAGATACAAGGACAAATCAAGAAGAAAAAGGTAATAGTGTTGATTGATTCAGGTAGCACCCATAATTTTATTCATTGTAAGGTAGCCAAGGAATTAAATTGTTTCCTATACCCAGCACCAGAATGTCAAGTGATGGTTGCAAATGGAGGAACTATAAATTGCTCTGGGAAATGCCATAATATCAAGTTAACCATGGGGGAATATGTATTGACTAGTCCAATGCTTTCCATTCCTATGGGAGGTGCTGATGTTGTACTAGGAGTACAATGGTTACAATCTTTGGGGACGGTAGCTTTTAATTTTCAAGAAATTTTCTTGAAATTTTTTTCAGAAGGAAAGGAAGTCGAATTATGAGGTATTGAAGGGAAGCCAGGAAGGATAATAAGCTCTAATGTCATGACAAAGCTTCTAAAGAAAGAACAACGAGGCGTAATTGCACAATTATGCTCACTAGAAGTCCCGACATCAAAATCATCTATTTCTGCAGATCTCCAACAAGTCTTGGACAATCATTCCAAGGTGTTTGAAACTCCCAAAGGACTCCCACCTATTCGTGATCATGATCATGCTATTCATTTGATTCCATGAAGTGTTCCTCCAAACATTAGGCCTTATAGATATCCTTACTTCCAAAAGCGCGAAATTGAACGTATGATTGCAGAAATGTTAGAGGCGGGTATAATTCAACCTAGTCAAATTTCTTTCTCTGCTCCTGTAGTATTGGTACAAAAGAAGGATGGATCATGGCAAATGTGTCCAGATTATAGGGAGCTCAATAAGCTCACCATTAAAGACAAATTTCCCATTCCTGTGATTGATGAATTATTGGATGAATTACATGGAGCAATTTATTTTACCAAGTTTGATCTTCGTTCAGGATATCATCAAATTAGAATGAAGACTGAAGATATTCCAAAAACAGTGTTTCGAACTCATGAGGGTCATTATGAATTTTTGGTCATGCCTTTTGGTCTTACCAATGCACCTTCTACATTTCAAGGGTTGATGAATTCCATTTTCAAACCCTTCCTTAGAAAATTTGTGCTAGTATTTTTTGATGATATACTAATCTACAGTAGGTCTTGGAAGGATCATGTTGAACATGTTGACGGGGTGCTCAAACTATTGCAGGAGAAACAATTATATGCAAAAAAATCCAAATGTTTCTTTGGAGTACAAGAGGTGGAATATCTGGGTCATATTGTATCTCATGAGGGTGTTAAAGTAGACCCTAACAAAATTAAAGCCATTAAGGAATGGAAAGTCCCCACAACCATAAAGCAGTTGCGAGGATTTCTCGGGTTAACAGCGTATTATCGCAAGTTTGTTAAGAATTATGGGAGAATAGCAGCACCTCTAACAACATTATTGAAGAAAGATGCATTTTCATGGACTCCTGAAGCAACTAAGGCCTTTGAACATCTTAAAAAGGCAATGTGCCTAGCACCGGTCTTAGCTACGCCAGACTTCACAAAAAACATTTATTGTGGAATGTGATGCCTCAGGAAATGGAATTGGTGCGGTTTTAATGCAGGAAGGAAGACCCATTTCTTTTGAAATTCATCCAATCAAAGGAAATTATTTGCATAAACCTATTTATGAGAAGGAAATGTTAGCAATACTGCATGCACTAAATAAATGGCGAACTTACCTAATGGGAAGACACTTCAAGGTAAAAACTGATCATGATAGTCTTAAACACTTTTTGGAGCAAAGATTATCTTCAGAAGAGCAGCAAAAATGGGTCACAAAGATGTTGGGTTATGACTTTGAGATAATCTACAAAAAAGGAAAGCTTATGTTGTTGCATATGCACTCTCAAGAAAGAATGAAGAGGTGGAAGCATTGCTTTGTGCCATTTCTATTATCCAACCAGATTGGATAACCGAAGCAAGAGATGAATGGAAGAAGGACAAAGATGTATGTGCACACATTCAAAAGTTGCAGCAAGATCCTAGTACATCTGATACATTTAGTTGGAAAAATGATTCCTTATGGTACAAAGATCGCTTATATCTTTGTAAGAATTCCCAACTAAAACAAAAGATTCTTCTGGAATTGCACACTTCTCCTTTAGGAGGACACTCAGGATTTTTAAAAACTTACCACGGGGTGAAGAAAGAATTTTTTTGGGATGGCCTTAAATCTGATATTCAAAAGTTTGTGGCGGAATGTTTGGTTTGCCAGCAGAATAAAGTGGAGACAATTAAGACCCCGGGACTTCTACAACCTTTATCCATTCCAAGTCAACGTTGGGAGGAGATTTCAATGGATTTTATCACGAGTTTACCTAAGTCCGAAGGAAAGAATGTCATCATGGTGGTAGTTGATAGACTTACCAAGTATGCACACTTTTGTGCATTATCTCATCCATTTAAAGCAAGTACAGTTGCTACTACATTTATGGACAGAATTCAAAAGCTACATGGAAGCCCAAGGGTTATTGTGAGTGACAGAGATCCCATTTTTATAGAAATTTTTGGACGGGGTTATTTTCTTGTTTGGGTACTCAATTAGCTCATAGCTCATCTTATCATCCTCAATCTGATGGTCAAACTGAGATAGTAAATAAATGTTTGGAAGGATATCTTCGTTGTTTTGTATCTGATAAACAAACACAATGGGTCAAGTGGTTACCTCTTGCTGAATGGTGGAATAACACTTCCTTCCATACTGCAGCAAAAATGACCCCATTTATGGCACTTTATGGATATCATCCACCATCCATCACATCATATTTAAGGGAAAATTCGAAGGTTCAAGCGGTGGAAGATCACATCGAGCATCAGCAAGAAGTTCTCCAACTCTTAAAGGATAACCTGAATTTGGCACAAAATCGAATGAAACAACAGGCAGATCAACATCGCAGCGAGAGAAGTTTTGATGTAGGAGATTGGGTATTTTACGGCTACAACCATATAAACAAATGTCCCTCAAGCAAGCTAAGAAGGATAATAAATTATCGCCAAAGTACTATGGTCCTTACAAGGTGTTGCAAAAGATGGGTACTATGGCATACAAATTGGAGCTTCCTGCTTCTTCGCGAGTACATCCAGTTTTCCATGTTTCATGCTTAAAGAAGGTTATAGGTGAAAATCTTCCAGTTCAAACAATATTGCCAGAACTTGATGAGGAAGGACAAATCATATTGGAACCAGAAGCGGTCATGGAAACAAGAACTCGACAACTACGGAATCGATCAATTTCAGAGTATCTCATCAAGTGGAAGAACTTACCCACTGAAGATTCTACATGGGAGGATGAGAATTTTATACAGAAGCACCCAGAGGTACTCAAGCGTTGAGGACAATTCTTTTTTGAAGGAGAGGGGCATGTTAGGTCCCTATATTACTAGTATAGTCCCTTATTCTTGTTAGTGTAACCCCCTTATTGTTATTATTGTACCCTTGTAACCCCCATATTGTTATTATTGTGCCCTTAAATTATTATTGTTAGGTCGGCTAGGATTACATTGTGGCCCACTAGGATTACATTATGGCCCCATGGACTCCTATATATAAAAAGGAGGTTTTGTAAATTGTATCATCCAAGAATTGTTCATTTATGTAATGTATTGGAGGTTTCCCCCTCGAAGTGGCTTATTTCTAAGGCGTTGATATCTCTATTCTTCTATTTTTGGAGTTGGTTACACAACAAGCGGACCCGCCCAACCACCAGCCGAAAAACACACACACACACACACACACATATATATGGTGGTGGGTGGTCAAACCCTGCCACTACATAGCCCAACCATCATATGTTGCAAATGACATGTACCATTTATTATGCCACAAGTGCAAGGAACTGGGGCTATTGGGGTTTAAACCCGCCCGGCCAACTGGCCAGTCCACCATCTGAGCAGCCACATAAAATTAAAATGTGTGGTATATATATGGGGTCAGCGGGGTTGGAACCCCGACCACCCTGACGTTATTCAACGTGCCAAAATGACCTCATTGTTAACTCTGAGCAGAAAAATTATATAAGAATCGGATTTTTCCATTCAACCAGGACTAGCAGAGAGCGGAGCGCAGAACTAGGAGCACATACGGTGGTGGAACCATGAGCGAGGGAATCTGCAAGATGCTGAAAATATTCCTTTAGAGGGCTAGTGTCAGAATTTGACAAGTTTATAGTGATTTTTTCACGTTTTCGCACCAAGAATCCAACCGTGCATTTTGTTTCTCTAGGTTAGGTCTCTATTTTCAGGCCATCATCTAAATTGGAGGTATAAGGGTTATTTTTTTAAATTTTCTTCTAACTGATTTCTTTTATGCCACTTAATGAAAGAATGTCTCCCCACTTTGAGCAGGGCCCGAAGACATAGCCCACATTGGGTGAACTTCGTAATCAAATCACTTTTGTTCTTTTGATCTCATGTTTGCTTTATCATTTCCGCTTCTTTTTCATGTGTTATATGAAATTCTGAATGCATCCTTGAAGTAAAAGGTCTGGATCAGGTTTTTTCCACCATCCTGTTTCACACCGAAGTTGATGTGATTTGGTTCTTAATTTAGAAATAAGAACCTTTTCCCTCCACAGAATACTAGCTCTAATGTACTCTTTTTGTTATAGATCACACATAGGGTTAAATTCCTCAATGTAGTACTTCTTCTTTCTACCCAAATCTTTTCCCCATGCCTGTTTACGAAAATTCTCCATAACAAAACTCTTTAGCTTCTTTATATTTGTGGGATAGTCATTGAGGTAGATATTCCATTTTTTCATCCATGTGTAGTTTTGTCTCATCCATGTTTTCTCTCTTTCACTCATTCCTTCATTGAAGATATCATTCGTTCATCTACCTACTCCCATTTTCTCAATTCTTTTTAGATACCTTATGAGCCACACCATAGAAATTGATTAGATGGGATTTTTTCTTGTTTCACTCAACATTATCTCATAAGGTACCAACCTTTTTATTTTTAACTTGATCATGATCAAGCGTATTGGATTTTCTCAAATTGTTTCCATTTTGAGATAGGGATGTTGTTAGCCCACAATTCACATCCATATAGCATCACTGGACAAACTAGGAGTCCAAAAAATAGTTTCATTGTTTTCCAATCCCATAAATTTGCCTCTCTACATTTTTTTTTAATAGCATGTAATGCTTTCCACCCTCCTAAAATTCTCTTATTTTTACAGTCCTCCTAATTAAGTTTATTGTTGAAATCAATCCCGAGGTACTTGTACTCATTTACTTCTTCAAGAATGTTGCCTTCAAAGAAGAATGGATGTTGGTTCCGCTTCCTTTTATTATAGAAAATCATTATTTTGGTCTTGCTTGTGTTGACTTTCAACCCCACTACTCTACAAAAATGCTCAAGGGAATATAGGTGCATTTGCAATCCATGGGCTGATTTAGAAATCAATACAAGATCATTGATTTCATACTTCTGTGATCCATAATGTTGTAGATGACTCTTTCGAATTAATCACATCATTAGATTAGGGTCGACATTTCGAACCATCTAATGTGGTTCATCCTCAGGACAAAGTTTAATTGAATAGAAGTAATTTAACATTTAATAGAACTAATTGGAGGTTAGTTTTGTAGTGGGACAGTATTCTAACTCAGTTATCATACAGTTAACCAATCAATCAACAAAATAATATCTCATGCATGCAAGGAATTCAAATTGCTCAGTTGTGGTGGATATTCCAAGGAAGTGTAACATCAATTTTTTACTAGTTTTGAGTGTACAGGTGTTGTATGCATTCAATGATCAATCCTTGGGAATTTCATAATCAATTTGGAGGAAATTCCTAAAGAATAGGGCCCAATTTCCTCCAGATTTGCGCAAGGAAATATGAGCTTAGGTGGAGGCAAAATTGACTTAGTCTGGATCAAAGAGAACAATTATTATTTTGCAGGTTGAGCTCAAAGTGAGCTAGCAATTTTAATACATTATCTATTCATATGATTAATTCAAGCGAGCTTAAGGTGTTTTCACCAATTTGTTTCTCCTAGATAAAGTTATGTACCTATGTATGTGATTGTTGCATGTTTGTGAATATTGTTCTAAATTGTGAATTAATTTCCGCAGAGCAGTAGAGTAGAATTGTGTCTCTTGATCTAGATTAAATTCTTGAGAAATTAAAATTATATCACCGTATTTATACATGGTATTAGAGCGAGATTCACATTAGAATGAGAATTTCAAATTTTTCCTCGGGAGGTTCGAATTTGCAACTTCAGTGTAGCAAGATTTCTCCAGAGTTCAGAGGATGGCCTTTAATGGATTAAGATTAGAGGCATATTAAATTTCATTTCCTGGAAGGATCGCATGGAGGAAGTGCTTGATGATAATGGATTGTTGGAATATGTCAAGACTGGCATTCCAAAACCAAGATCAGTTGATTCACAAAACCTAGCCCAATCAAAGATATATGTAGCCAAGGTAAGGATAATAATTCTGGAGGGAGTGAGAGACCACATTGTCTCAAATCTCCATGGGAAAGAAAATCCTTTCGCAATGTGGAAGGAACTAATTGATTTATTCGAGAATAGCAATGACCATATAAAATTGGCCCTCAAAGACAAACTTCGAAACATTAAGATGTAAAAGAATGATATTATTCCACAGTATCTCACCAGATTTATAAAATTTTGGGATGAGCTTAGAGGGGTTGGTGTGAATGTTGTAGAAAATGCCTCGGTGAGCCTACCTCTTCTAGACCTTCCCAAATGCTGGCATATCTACTAGGACTTGGTCAACGGGAGGGAGAAATTACAAAATTGGGAACACTTATGGTATGATTTTGTATAAGAATAAACCAGACTAAATACCAGAGATGGAAGTTCACCTAAGGGATAGGATGAAGAAAAATTTGCATCGGCTAGAAAGGAAAGAAGGTCAAAGGGAATAAATCCCAAAAAAAACCAGAATCCAGCCAAGGGAGAAAGAAGAAAGTCTTGTCCAAAATAAAATGCTTTAATTTTCATGAATTCGGGCACTATACTACAAAGTGTCCATACAAAAAATCTAGCAAGAAGAACTCAGGAGGAGAAGAAAGTGAAGCAATGGCTTCACAGTTTGTAATATTCCTTGTTTTGGTGTCACCTATGACAGGGAAAAATAAATGGGATATTTTAGCTAAAGATGCATAAATAGACTTGAGCAGCAAAATAAATGGAAATAAACACACAACCACCAATATAACACAATGGATGCCGATAAAATCAGTGACCCATTTTATTAATCCACGGTAAAAAGTACATCAACATAAAGGAACAACGGAACCTGAGCTTGCCAAGCAAGCAAAGAAAAACCCAGAAAGATCTCTGGCCCAACTGATGAATGACACTAGCAATGATGTAGATGGCTCAGCAAGAAGACTGCTACAAATCGGCTACATAAAAAGCTGTCACTGAACCCATTGAAGCACAAGTTGAAGATCTGAATGATCCTCACACCAATCCCTGAAGCTCTGCGAAACTTCTGAATGAAGTCTCCTCAAGCGAGTTGGGTTTTCGTCCAACACTCACCAATCACCCGAGGGTTTCCGTCCCGGGGCTACGGCTGAAGTAGAGAACCACGATCTCACACCTCTCATACAATAAAATAACATGATCCCAAAGATATCCCTCGATGGCCTCCTCCCTTTCTTTTATAGATCTCTTGGAGTCTTCTAGAGCATTATTTTATTATTATTGTATTCATGGAGCACTTTTCCCTCTTATTAAAATATTCCTTTTTAATGCAAAAAAGAGTAAATCAGCTACCACGTCTCCTCCGATCATTGAAACTCATTTCCAACTGTCCCATCATGGAGGTATCCTTGTCTCGGTTCCAATCAGCTATTACACTAAGGTGTTCTGTCATGTATTCCTCCCAGAATGCCACCGTGAGCGTAATTAGCTAAGTTAAGCCCATAAATAACTCAAATTTCTGAAAGTTGTCGGAATGCACTGGAACGAAAGCCAAACTACTTGGATGATGGAATATATCAAGAAAATTCCACCTGATCACATAGAAACTCCTCAAAACTCCTCCAAAAATCCCCTGGGACCGCTGATGATACCAACCTGTACTTGTTACCGGTCTGCTCCTAACTCTGGAAGTCCATCCTAGCCCTGTCATAGGTGACACCAAAACAAGGAATATTATGGACCTTCCGCCCCAAGATTGCTTGCCTTCAAGCAATCAAAATATGTGGGCCACTCTGTTGGTCCGTCGCAGTTGAGACCCAATGCCCAGATCCCATACAAACCTCTGGGTGCTGCTATGCACCTGTGTCAAACCACTCGTAATAGACCCCTTAATGCCAGGATCCAAAATTGATCCCTCACTGTACCATCCAACAGAAAATCCTCCCAAATCCCAACGCCACCATGGCCAATCATCACCCAAGTCCCATGGCTCGGACTGCGCACTGCCTCTGGCTATAACTGATGCTCTAAGAGGTGAAGACCATGACTCCTGCTACACTGTATCTATGACTGTGTAAGCTGCCCCATCAACTGTGTACCAACTCATCACCTCTCTCCAATCCAATCCCTGACTAAATCTAATGTTGATCCTTCTCTCCTGAAACCGGGATGGGATGCTGAAGAAATGTTGATTTGTGCCTCACTGCCAACTGGAATTTGTGTCATATGTCATGTCTAAGGGCTCTTGCTCCATTGTGATCCCTATGAAGAATATCGTACCATCAAGAGGGTACCAACTCATGATATCCCGCCAATCCATCCTGGAAGAAGAATCCAATGTAGCAAAAACTGCATACGGAACACACCTGGAGTGTTGTCGCCAACCCATCATCAACTCACTCTAATCTACCATATCTGCCAACGAAAGCTGCTTGTAGAAGAAATCCCTCTCTCTATAATGGGCCAAAGTGGGCAAGATATGCTGCAAACCCCATCAATGTACTCTTGGAGAGTGCTACTCATAGAAAGCACTGCAGCACTGCCGACTACATGTACATCTATTTGCACCTCATCAATGTGTCGACCCAAATATGGATGCTCCACCATCTCCAACAACTCCTCCCTCTCCTGATCGGGAATGTAATGCTCCAGCTGTCCACTAGCCCCCTGCAAAACTATCCCATCAACCTCCACCATCTCTAGAGGATATGGATCTGCAACTGCTGTCACCGTACTCGATGTTTGTGCATCTGACTGCTCCTCCTCCATGGCTGACCCTAAGGTTAGCCGCATATCCATCATAGACTCAATGTGAGCCTCTATCTGGCTCTTCCCCAAGGGACTATCATGCACAATGTACATAGTATCCTCCTTTGCTGACTCAGGCTCCATCATATGCTGCTCTGACTGAATCGTCACAAGTGACTCATCACCCAGAGTATCTCCCGTAGAGTCCCCTAACTGCTCACCCTGCACACTGGAACACAGCTCCAGTCTACTGTCATCATCTCTTCATGACTGCTCTCGCTCGCCAAAAGCATCCGCATCTGATCTCATGGACTCACCTGAAGAAGTGTCCTCATCCTGGCATACAAAAGGAATGACCTTCTGTTCTACCTCTGCCACCTCATCTGCAACTCTCAAACATGAGTGATCAATCCCCCATGTTCCTTTGCAAATGAAGCAAAGTCCCTTCCTCCTTAGCTCATTTCTGCTCCCAGATCCACCAAACTAGAGTAGTTCCTCACTGGTCAACTGTCTCCGAAAAATCTCAATGTTCTGCTCAACTAGCCCTTGGGCTATATCATAAGCAGCAGGTGAGACCAACTGCTCTCTCCTCCAAATGCTCAACAACCTAGTCTGCAACTCCCAGAAAATGGCCTCATGGATTCCCATACATGACGATAGGATGGACTGCATGTGTGCTATGGCTGTGTCAGAATGATGTCTCCTAATGCTAAAGAAGCATTGGAACATCAACAAAATCAAGCCATCACACTCAAATTCAAACATGATCTCATGATTCTGGGTCATGGCCATGACTTCTAAAACCTTAAGCTTCCTCCCAAATGTAGATCCTGCACATTTTTCCAAATCCCGAAAGGTTCCTACTATCAATCTGAAAATTCTTTTCATAATTTCATCATTGTAGGGAGGGAAGGGCGCTGTTATTCTCAAAATATCACTGAAACAAGATGAAACTATAAGCTTGACTCTTTCACTTAGATGTTCCAGGAATTTGGCTTGTACCAATGCAAGCATAGATGGCTCCAAGGCCCAATTTAAACTCCAATCAGATTTCTCTATCTTTGGAAGACAGGATTCCAGTTTCTCCAACATGGGAAAGTCATTTTCTGATCTTCCGCTCTTTAAGTCCATCCCAAGTGCATAAATCCAATTTCCCACTTCTCTCTCCTTTTGTAAATTCCTCGGGTGCCTTTGTTGGAGAAAATTATGTACCTCCTTGGAGAAGGATCTGTTGTTTTGTTTCAAGGAACTAGCTTCTGCATTGTTTAATCTTTTTGGTCTTTAGTTTAGATCGCAACCCACTGAGGCACTACTATGTTGATTTAGGAGTTGTTTTAAAAGCTTCATTGTTTCAATGACATATATGGTAGTAACAGTGGTTTAGCTGGACTTTCACAAGGCAAGCTACAAGCACCAGGTGATGATTGCAAGCAAATCCAACCGCTTCAATAGCAAGCTCCTCCAAAAACTGCATTGTTGCTCCAAGACTGCATTGTTGCCTGACTTCGGCCTCTGATTTACCCACTCAAAATTGCTCAGAAAATTCTAGGAATTTGGGAAGGTGATCCTTACCCAAAACCCAGAAAAACCTAGAAAGGGTTTCTTCTAATTCCAACCTTCAAAATCTGACCCTTTGTAGTTTGGCCCTCTTCCAATTTCGTTTTCTGGCACTGCAACTGCTACTGTCAATCATTGCTCTCCAAAATCCCAGCAAACCTCCTCATATGGCTCCCCTATCAATTTCCCAACACCCCAGATCTAAAATCCCACCAATGAAGCTCCCACAAATGAGCCTCCTCCAATAACTACATAGGCCCTTCTAACCAAAATAGCCAAAATAGTTGCAACTGAAAACTAGAAACCCGCGGGCTGATCCAATATTGAAGCTCTAATACCACTGTAATATCCCAAATGGGATATTTTAGCTAAAAATGCAGAAATAGACTTGAGCAGAAAAATAAATGGAAATAAACACACAACCACCAATATAACACAATGGATGTCGATAAAATCACTGAGCCATTTTATTAATCCACGGTAAAAAGTACATCAACATAAAGGAACAATGGAACCTGAGCTTTCCAAGCAAGTGGAGCAAAACCCAGAAAGATCTCTGGCCCAACTGATGAATGACACTTGCAATGATGTAGATGGCTCAGTAAGAAGACTGCTGCAAATCGGCTACGGAAAAAGCTGTCATTGAACCCACTGAAGCACAAATTGAAGATCTGAATGATCCTCAAACTAATCCTTGAAGCTTTGCGAAACTTCTGAATGAAGTCTCCTCAAGAGAGTTGGGTTTTCGTCCAACACTCACAAATCACCCAAGGGTTTCCGTCCTAGGGCTACGGCTGAAGTAGAGAACCACGGTCTCACACCTCTCATACAATAAAATAACATGATCCCAAAGATATCCCTCAATGGCCTCCTCCCTTTATTTTATAGATCTCTTGGAGTCTTCTAGAGCATTATTTTATTATTATTGTATTCGTGGAGCACTTTTCCCTCTTATTAAAATATTCCTTTTTAATGCAAAAAAGAGTAAATCGGCTTCCACGTCTCCTCCGATCACTGAAACTCATTTCCAACTGTCCCATCATGGAGGTATCCTCGTCCTGGTTCCAATCAGCTATTACACTAAGGTGTTTTTTCATGTATTCCTCCCAAAATGCCACCGTGTGCGTAATTAGCTAAGTTAAGCCCATAAATAACTCAAATTTCCGAAAGTTGTCGGAATGCACCGGAACGAAAGCCAAATTGCTCGGATGATGGAATATATCAAGGGAATGCCACCCAACCACATAGAAACTCCTCAAAAATCCTCCAAAAATCCCCTGGGCCCGCTAATGATACCGACCTGTACTTGTGACCGGTCTGCTCCTAACTCTGGAAGTCCATCCTAGCCCTGTCATAGGTGACACCAAAACAAGGAATATTACATAGTTCGAGCTAGACTTCACCCTGATCGCATGCATGACCAACATTGTGATGGGGGGTATGTTTTACTTGGACTCAGGTGCCTTCTTCCACATGACAAGGTGTAGAGATTTTTTCAGTAACCTAGAGGAGAAATATATCCATATGCATATTGAGCTTAGGGACGACGAAAGGCATAGTGCTACCGAGATTGGTGTAATAACCTTTAAGAGGGAGTCAGGCTCTCCTCTTCGCCTCAAATATGTCATGTTTGTACCAGGCCTGAAGAAGAATCTCATCTTTGTAGCAGTTTTGGAATATTGTGGCTATGATGTAATATTCAGTAAAGGGAATCCTTTCTGAGACACATAGCTACTATATAGGTGAAGAAGATCTGGGTTCATGTGAAGAACCTGTATAAACTTAATGTGGAATATTGTGTTTTGTTAATCATTAAGGCACAGAAAGTGAAGAGTCACGATGTCAGTGAAATATAGCATAGGGTATTGGGCCATTTGCATCACGGTGCCTTAAAATTTATGCAGCAAATAACCACTAGACTCCCTAAAGGATCACTTGAGCAGGAAGATGTCTGCAAGGGTTGTGTTATCACTCCAATAATTCCTAGGGTTGTTATGATTTTTTTTTAAAGAAATATTAGAGGTAACTATCAACCTACTTTTAAGCTTAGGATCTAGCCTTCCTAATGCTCAGAGATGACACTCTCTTTATGATTTAACTTTGTTGTTTTTAGTTGATTTTAGGCTAGTTATGAAAGATTGATTTGGTTTTGATTTTGGTTTGGTTTGGTGGTGGAATTATTGATTCAGATGGATAGCTACAGGTTTTTTTACCATTGGGCTATGGAGTCAATATATCAAGCAATAGGGCAGAATCAAGTTCTAAAGGAAGTGTTCACAGGGCAAGGTAGCTAAGTAAATTCAGGTTTCAATCGGGATCAAGGAGAAGTTAAGGATCCCTCAAACCGGATAATAAAGGAAATGACAGAAGTCAATCAGGATGGGAGAGAAATTATGGATTCTCAAATCCGGATATCAGAAGAAAACATCAAAATGAATAATAGTTCAGAACAGAGTGTACTTAAACAATTTCTGCAATAATATTCCTATTATAAAATTTAAATTGGAAAACATGTAAATTTATGGAAAACTTAAGGAAAAACATGAACAATAGAAAGATACGTCACTGAAGTGGCTCAACACATGAATCTTGTAATGCAATGCCTTTATTACTTGTCCTGTCTGCTGACTTGAAAATGGTAAAATAAACCCTCAGGTTTTAGATCAATTAGTACTATAGAAATGTTCAGGAATCCACACTCAATACTTCGAATTATGAAGTATTTATACAAAACCTAATATAAAATTTCCTAAAACTGATTTAGGAATTATTTGAGGAAAAATAAATAGCTTCATGCAAGAAGATAGGGACACCTAGGAGACTAAATGCTAGTGTCCCTCTTTTATTTGGATTTGTTGTTTGCTCTTTGATTGTTGTTGTACACTGGCTGACCTTTTCTTATTTATCTTTTAACTCTGCTTTTCATCTGATTCTCTTTAAAAATCTTTAACTTAACTGATATGTTACTCTTTAACCTGTATGCTTTGTTTTCACTTTGATTGCTTTGTATTTCACCTTTATCCTAACTGATATGTTTTACCTGTTTTACTTTTTACTTTCACAGTAAATCATTGAGTTTTTCACAAGTCTCATCATCTCGTAATTTGATTTTTACCATTCTTCTGAAAATTTCATTAGCTTCTATGTATTTTGAAAATGTAGGCTTGTTCATAAATAGATGATTTACCTCATGATGGAGGTAAAAGAGATTTTCAAATGTTTGATAGAGTACTTTTCCTGTTGGAATTCATTTAATGGAGGAATTTTTAGACTGTTCTTTGGCTAATTCTCTGATTTTCTTGTCATAGTCTTCATGCTTAATTAATCTGTCATTTATCACCAAAGGATGAGACAAACCTTTCTTCCTCAAAATATCAAATTTAACCATGAATCTGGTTATTGATAGCTCCATGTTTTGACACTTGTCTTCAAGTTGTGTCATCAAGTTCCTTTTGGAAATTATCTTTGTAACTTCTAGGATTGTTTCAGTTCTGTCACTTATGCCAATTTCTTCTAATTCATGTTTGTTCTTGGAATTAAGAAACTTTATAATTTCAGTGGCCTCTTCTAGCTTTTTCCCAAGGTCCTCTTGACTTTCTAAATGGCTTCACTTGCTGCCTTGATCAAATCCTTCTGCTCAAAGATAACTTGGATAGATGGCCAAATATCATTAACAGAGTTAATGATATTGTTCCACAGCTGTTGCTTTGCTTGGGAAAGTGGTTCTTTTAGTGTCAATTATTTCTCTAACTTCTGTACTTTGGCAGTCAATCTGTTTGAATTTTATGTTTCATTCTTATGCATGATTTGAACTAGCTTATTTTCATCCTCTAGACATTTTATTTTTTCTTTAAGTCTATTTATTTCATTTGTTTTTATTGACATGTCTTGCACTTCCTTAACCAATTTACCTACTTCATCACTAGGATGAGTTGTTGTTGTTGTTGAATATGTTGTTGATGTTAAAATTGTTGTATCCACTGAAACTGTTGTTGCCATTGGAGCTGCTGAAGTAGAAGGAACTTTTGTAGTAACTGTAGGAATAGCAATGACAAGGATTGCTTCTATGCTGGCCCTTTTCTCCTACACCAATTTATCCATATCATTCTTCATCTCTTTCAGTTGAGCTGTCAACTGAATGATGAGATTCATCATTTCATATTTATGTCCTTCATTCTCTAAAACTTCTTTTGATTGTGGATGTTAAGTAGGAGGCAATTTCAGTTGTTTTTTAAATGCAGCAATGTTTGCATTCTTTTTCTTGATGAGCTCTTCTGCTACTTTGATTTTCTTGGGATCATATCCTACCTCTATGACCAATTATTCAAGTGTTTTAATTCTATTATATTTGGCTTTTGAGGAAGCCTTCTCTAGTTTTAACTATGCTTTGATGTTTTCTAGAGAATTTTGCAGATTTTGAACACTCATCGCTTTGTTGGTCATTGTGGAGTATATCATTTCTCCATCTTGCTTATGGAACTCACTTTGATCTATTGGATGTAGATATTTGGCTTGAACTTCAAATGTTGTTTTCCTGTAGTCAGTTGATGACTTTGGATACTGCATTGTGGGCTACAAAAAGGTCATCTACATCTTCATGGTCTTGTAATCAAATGCAAAAAGCAACCTGTTCTGGTCTCTAGGTGTCTGCTTCCAATATTGGGCATAAGTTACTTCTTTTAATGCCTCATTCCCGAGTTTGATTTATTTTTACTTCTCCATGATATTTTTTTCTTTATCTGCTAGTTTACTTGATGAAGAGACTTCAACACTATGTTTTTTTTCTGAATAATCTGAATATTAGAGGTTGAAGGCTGATGACTTTCCTCTGAAACTGCTAGAGGTGCATTTTCTTTAACCACTATGTCTATATTAATTATCTCAATTGTCTTCACTGTCTCTTATTTTTCAACTATTGGATTCATCTTGGGATTATTTATGTACATTAGTTTGAATTTAGTTTCAGTAGTGGTTTGAGCTTAATATGATCCTTCTTCTCTTGCTCTTTTAGAGTTCCTATCTTGTAGGGCTGGATTTTGCAGGACATAACTAGTCTCAATTGGTTTCTCCACCTCTTTCAAATTATTCTCCAACCACTCTGATTGGTTGGAGTACTTTTCAATCTCTGGTTTGGACTCATGGACAAAAGGATTTAATTTAAATTTAACCCTTAACTTGCTAATAAATCCTAAAGGATCATAATGCCATTTGAAAATCTCACTGAAATTGAATTCCTATAAGTATTTTCTACTTGTTAACCAACATTCCTGTTATTAAAAATGAAAGGACCAATCTAGTTTTTTATCTTAAACTGTGTTTTCTTCTTTGCTGACAGAAAATTCACTTCATCAGAATTTAGGATCTGCCTGATATATTCCAGTGAAAATAACCTCATTGGGAGGTATCTGGGTAGCTTATATGGAGTGAGTTGACATCCATACATCCTAATTTCAGTGTGTTTCTGGTATAAATACCAGTCTTTTATTCTACTGTGTTCATATAACTGTAATACTTTCTTTATTTCTTCATTGATTCTAGGTTCACTTCTACTGCTTAGCATATTGACAATTGGATGAATAAATGAATCAATGAAGTCCTTGTATGTAAACTCTGTGGAATCTTTCCTGATTAAGGAAGTCCAGAAGACAACTAATTGTGGATTACCCTCAGTGTCTACTTTTTGGAGGTTTACTGCAAGCCTTTTAGTTTGGAAGTATAGGAATAAATGAAAAAAATCTGATGAATACTTAAAGACTCCTTCTGGTAATTTAACTAGTTTCTCATGGATAGAATCTGATAAGTATTGAGCAAAGTTAAATGTGAAGGCTGGAGGATATCTTGGGCAGAAAATGGACAGAAAACCTAGGATTGAAGCATCTACATACTCATCTGTAAAATAGCCTAATATACAAGATAGCATTGTGACAATCAGCCTAGTTCTTTCTGAGAAAATTGAGGCTGAATAAGGAGGGTTACTCTTTTGGGTTTCAACTGATGAAGGCAATAAGGTTTGGAAGATTTGAAACCTCTTTGTAAAATCAAGTTTCAGATACAATTCAATGAGGATTTCAATTGACAAAGGGGCTTCATGAGGTTTAGGTTGGATTTGCAACATCTGGTTTACTGATTCTTCAATAATGGTGAGCAATATCTCTTTGCTGGGGGTTACTAGGGCTCTTCCATTTGGCAGATAATTAACTTGATAGAGCTTGATCATTTCCGGGAATTGGAAAGTCTATGGGAGGATGTACTTGGGTAGATTTGATTCCCAAAGACATATATCATCAGCCTGGTCCATGGATTTATCATGGCTCCAATAGTGGATGTCCAAGAGGTTGAAATCAGTGACAATGTCACTGATTTTGAAGTATTTGTCTACAAGGGGGGTATTCTCAACATCAACAACAGGAGGTTGCAGGGGATTAACAGTTACAATACCCTGGGAAGCCATTTAAACTTATTTAATTGATTAATTTATTACTTTCTTGCTTAATTACAGGTCTCGACACTTCAAGAATACTTGTAAAATGGAGTTTTTAGTTTGCAGAGAAGTTCCTAGAGGCAACAGGGGATTTCCTAGTCTTTACATAGCTTCAGATTAAGTTGGAACTATATTCTGGTAGAAAAGCCTTAAATTCTGGTTTTAAATAGCTTGAAAACAGGTCGGCAGCGATTGCTTTAGCTTGGAAATGGGTCGGCAAGGCTTCTACTCCGTAGACTTCGACAGAAATGGTGAAAAGGCTTTAGAGCGGGCTTTATTGTTTTTTATCCAACATTGGTAAAATTTATTGTGCGGGGTTAAATTCAAATGAGGGTGGTACCATTGCAACAGGCGGAAAACAGCTTGGCGGTTTTCGCATCACAAAAAGAGGGTAAATGGTTTCGGATTGGAGAATGCAATACAACGTGGGGCTGCCACATAGAAAGGGAGCGGGGGTGTGAAACCACCCTTTTCTCAACCCCCCAATAGTTTTAAACTTTGGGCAATCGGGGGTGTAAAAAGGCTTATTGGCCATTGGATCGAAGGAATGGAGATCCGACGGATGGGCGAATAGGAGGGATTTGATAGGAGGTGGGTTCCGGGTTTTAAGTCATGTGATGGGGATCGTAATATATGTGAAAAGGTTTAATATATAAAGGGATGTGTTTAAACTATAGTGGTAAGGTTTACATGAAGCGGAGTTATAGGCTAGACCCGAGATATATCAAATGCGAGGAAAATTAAAACTATATGTTATAAATTAATATAAAGGGGTTAATATGATATGGGTAGGGAAGTAATATATGTGAAATTATTATTATATGGGATAAATGTGTATGTATGCAGGATTAATATAATAAAGTAAATAAGTTAAAATGAATGTGGGATGTTAAAAATGATATTGGGAAGGGTTTTTTTGGTGGGACCCAAAATAATTTGGATAAGTGGGTTTTGGGGTGTATTTTAAAGAAAATGGGAGTTAGTAAAGGAATTTAGTTTTTTCAAATGAAAATGGATTTTAATCTAGGGAAAAGGGGTTTTAGTAAGGGAAAATGAGTGAAGTAAGGGAAAAAAGTTAAAATGAAGGGAAAGGAATATTTTTACAAGGGTAAATGCCTTTTAAGAATGGAAAATAGGATTTTTTAAGCAAAGGGAAGGGTATTTTGAGGGATATTAGTGATATGAAATGACCCATTTGATGCTCTCCATGCTTTGTGAGAGTAATCTACCTACCCATCATTTACCCTAACATTTTTTCTTCATTTATTAGGTGCATTTAAGCTTGTTGGCCCTTTATTTTTCTTTTATAAGAAAACTAATCTACTTCTAACCTTATAACTTCTAGTGGCTCAAATTATACTGATGAACTCATTATTATTCTCTACCTAACTACTGATCGATCAAGATTAAATGGTTTGGCTAGATCCTTATTCTCTAACTATCAACATGAAATTTAAAGCATGAATGAATCAAGATTAAATTGTTTGATCATCATGGATTGTGGAATTTTTGACAAGATGCACACAATATTATTTTAAAAGTAAAGTAAAAGTAGTGGCATTTGAATTTGCATCACTTTAAAGACATATTTTTATCTAATTTTTGGTGGGGTTCATACTTTATATTCTTTTCTTTTTTCGATATTTTTCTTTTAGGACTTACCCTCTTTACATTTTTTAATATGGGAAAATAATTGCAGAAAGAAAAGTATGTACAATATTACAAGATTAAAACATAGTCAATTCAAAATTATGAATCCTATTATTATAGGACCACAACAGTGGCTCCACTTGGGGATGGCATTTCCTAGTGAAATGTCAAGAACTTTAAGATCAGGGGCCTTGGAATTTTTGACTATGCTTGCCTTGAAACTATTTTCTGAGCTTTGCTTTATTCATACATATGATATTATGTCTTTCAAAGCTTAGGGCCTTCTATTCGGGCTTCAACTTTGCAAAAAAAACATCTAGTCCAATCTATGATTTGCAATGATATTTACAATGAGAAAAGTAAACAAAGTGAACTAATGGTTAATTTGGAGAAAATTAATGCTTCAGCATTCTACCATTGACTAGTCCACCTAGTAGATCTGATCCATCTAACTCCTTCAAGAAAAATGCATTATTACCTCTGTAACCATATGATGTATGGTCATTTCCAAAGAAAATAAAATTTACCATGGTTCCCTTTATCTTCTCTTCTGGAATCCCATTTGAGCACTTTATCACCTATGTAAAAATCATCTTCTTTTGTTTTCTTGTCAAAATTTTTTGATTTTATCTTGGATCACTTTTGATTTGACATAGACTTCTTCCTTGGTTTGCTTCAAATGTATTGTTTTATTTATCTTTCTAGATATCATTTGGTTCTACCTACAGCTCTTGAATCATCTTCATCACTGGGACTCCTAAAGAGGATGGAAAAACAACATCCATTCCATATACTAGTTGATAGGGAGATGTACCAATGGATTTCTTTGTTGTTAGTCTATCTGCCCATAAGGCATTGACCAACCTTTTGTTCCAGGTCTTTTTGTTGTCTTCTAACAATTTTTGGATGATATTAACCAGGCTTTTGTTTGAGTATTCTGCAAGTCCATTACCATGAGGGTAATATTCAGTGGAATGACCAAGGTTGATGTGGTATTTGTTATAGAATTCAATCATTTTCTTAGATTTGAAAGCAACTGCATTATCAGTAATGAGCTTTTGTGGGCATCCAAATCTAGAAAGAATATTATTTTCAAGGAATGAGAGAATGACATAATTAGTGGCTTGTCGAGAAGGGATGGCTTCTATCCACTTGGTGAAGTAATTAGTGGTTGTCAAAATCCATTTGTGCTGGGTTGAGGAGGGTGGGTGAATTTCACCAATGACATCTAAAAAATATTGTTGAAATGGAATTTCTGTGGAGATGGGTTTGAGGGGTAAAGGTAATATTTTTTTCTTCCTTTCAAATATCTGGCATTTTTTACAAGAAGTCACATACTTTCTAACATCTGCAAAAAGAGTGGGCCAGTAAAAACCTTCCCTCAAGATTTTAACAGAAATTGATTTCCAGTAAAGGTGTCCTCCATAGTCACCTACATGAAATTCTTCCATAACTTTATCAGCTTCATCTTTTAATAAACAGTTTAATATAATGCCACCATGATCTTTCCAAAACAAAGCATTATCTATGATACAATATTTAATTTCTTTTAATTTTAAGAATCTACCTTTAGTTCTAGACAAACCAAGAGGATCTTGTAGGTTAAGTAAAACAAATATGATACCTACATACCAAGGTGAATCTAAAAAATCTTCACTGAACTGTGGAGTCACCATCTCTTCCCGATCATCTATTGTTGCAATGAAATTTATATCTAAGGCTTGATAGTTCGATTCAGCCATGAGTTTGGATAAACCTTAGACTTTAATTAGTTTTGTAGGCTTTATTACAATATCATATTCCAATATAGTGGCAATCCATTTGCCTCTCTTACCATCAAGCCCATTCTGAGTCAAATGGTCCTTTACTTCTGAATTTGGAACGTATGCAATTATGTATGAGTAGAAAATGTACACTCTGAAATCTTTAATAGCCTTCACTAAATCAAGTTCTTTCTTTTCAATTATGTTGTACTTTAGTGTTGCATCTCTTAAGGATTTGCTGAAAAAAGAAATGGGCTATTCATAACCCTGATCATTCTTTTCCAACAAGACTACTGCAATGGTATGTTCTGAAGCAAAAGAAAAAATTATAAAATCTTTTTTGAAATCAGGACTTATTAGGACTGGTGTTTTTGTAAGGGCTTGTTTGATTGCTTCAAAATATAGTTTGGCGTCTATTGTCCATTTAAGTGTTGAATATTTCTTTAACATGTTATTCAATTCTCTTATTAGTTCTGCTAAATTAGAAATGAATCTTCTAACAAAATTAATTTTACCTAAGAATGCCTGTAATTCCTTGATATTTCTAGGATGACTTATGTTTAAGATTGCCTCTATTCTAGCCGGATCTATCCTAATTCCCTCTTTCGAAATTATGTGTCCTAAGATTTTACCTTCTTCAAGTCCAAAGAGTGTCTTTTTGGGATTTAATGAAGTACCAAATTTTCTGCATTTAATGAAAACTCTTCTCAAATGATCTAGATGTTCATTGTTTGTTTTAGAAAATACTGTTATATCATCTAGATAAATGACAAGAAAATCATGGATTTCTTTGGCAAAAGCTATGTCCATAGCTCTTTGGAATGTAGCTCCATCATTCACCAATCCAAAGGGCATTTTCAAATACATGAAATTTCCCCATGGAGTGATAAATATTGTCTTTGTTTGATCCTCGGGCTGAATTAAGATTTGATTATATCCAGAGAATCCATCAAGCAATGAAATTCTGGATGATCCTACCACACTCTATAAGATATGGTCCATTTTGGGGAGAGGATAGTTATATTTTAGTTACACTTTGTTTAAGTTTCAGAAATCAACACAAAGTTTGATTTCCCCTGTTTTATTCCTAGTGGGAACTAAGTTTGAGACCCAATCAGAATATCTGATAGGTTCTATGAGTTTTGCTTCATACATCCTTTTTACTTATTTTTCAATCAAAGGCATAGGAACAGGATTAATCCTCCTTAGATTTTGTTTAAAGGGCTTTTGATTTTCTTTGATGGTATTTATGTTGTATTATATTGGTGTCATAAGACTTGAGATCTTCATAACTCCAGGCAAACACATCTTGAAATTCTTTAAACAAACTTATGTATTTCATCTTTTCTTCTGGAGGTAATGTTTTGGATAATTTGATAAGCTTAAGTTTTTGTTTTTCTCCTATGTTACATTCTTCTATGTCTGACCTTAAGGGTTCCATTTTTGGTTTTCTAGCTACATCATTGGAATCAAAAAGATCTTCTAGTGGGTATAATCCCTTAGGCAAAAAGTTGTTTTTAAGGTTCAAAATTTTTTATTCATCATTTGTTATTTCTTCTATTTCTACAGTTTCTAATATATCTATTTCTACTTTAGTAAATCTAGTGGGTTCAGTTTATCTAAATCATTTACATCTAACTCATTATTTATTGTGTAATATTGTACAATCAGTATCTATATTAAAATTTTGGAATGATTCTCCCTCAGCATTCATAAAATTGTAGATTTGAGAATCTTGTAAAAATCTGCCAATATTTCAAATTGTCTGGTATAGTTGGCCTGTGCCTTACCTCTATAGTGTATTGTTGATTTGGCTAAAAAGGAAATCTGCATGTACTGGAAAAGGTAGCCAAACTATGTGCTTGCATGTTCTGTTTCCTTGGAATAACAACAAAGTTAATTTCAAGCATATCTTTAATCAGATCTAGAATGGTTTCTCTATATTGGCTCAATCTGGGATTGTTCACAAGATACTCTCCTTTGATTTTTTTTATGATTAATTCTGAGTCTCCCATGATAGAAACTCTCTTGGCTCCTAGTTTTCTAACAATCTGCAGTCCTAATATTAAAGCTTCATACTTTGCCATGTTATTTGTAAATTTTAAGTTTAGCCTAAAGGCATGACCTTCAAAATGATTATTTTCCATATTATGAATCCAAAATCCTTCTCCTACTCCTAATCTGTTTATTGAGCCATCAAAATCTAAGTGCCACACAGATTCATGAAATATGTTGTCATTGTCAACTTCTTTATGTTTCTGTTATAATGTTGTGTTTTTATCTATGCCAGTATTTGAATTACATAAGATGAAAGAATCCATATTAAAATGTACATAATAAATGGGATAATTTTGTGGTTGTTTTGCACTACTGACCATGTATTTCATTAAAGTTTCTCTATAAAGCTTTTTGGGCTGACCAAATACTGAAATTGTGGCATAAGACATGTCTAATTGTAGTGATCCCTGTAGTTTTTCTCCCCATGAGCGAGATAATAGCAGTCGATACTTTGGAGGGATATCAGCAACTAAAATATCCATGAGAATACTCTTAGTTGGGTATTGGACTAAGGTGACACACAAGTCTTTTATCAATCCAAGAAATTTTACATTACTAGAATCAAAGGAGAAAATATCTTTGTATGGTTTGGTGATATCTAGATTCAATGTTTCCATGATAGCTTTTGGCATTATGTTGTGGGATGCTCTTGAATCTAACATAGAATTGTGTAAAATATTATCATGAATACTCAAGCTAATGTAGAATGGAGGAACACCACCTTCTTGATGTTTACCATTTACCTCAGGACCAAATAGTAATTTTGGTTGGTCATCATTCAAATTAACAGAATCCTCTCCTTCATTTATGTTCAATGTTTCAGTGATTTGGGATTTGTATAAATCATTCTTCACCAGCTCTGTTAAAGGAACTGGTATTTTCAATTTGGCAATTTCAGTTTGGATATTAAATAGTACTTGAGTTTTTCCTAACTGAATGATTTCTTCTCTACCAATTGTAGTTTGAGTGTTTTTATCTTTTTTATCACCAATTGGTATTTCGGTTTATGTTTCCACTGTTTTACTTTCAGTTTTCTTATCTCGAACAGTTTGAGTTGTAGTTGTAATTTTGGAAATAGTTGTTGTTTTAGCATCAACAGATGTTTTAGCAGCAGCTGTTGTTTTAGCAACAGCAGATGTTTGAGGACCAGCTGAAGTTTTAACAACAATTTGAGTATTAGTAGGTGTAATATCTACAATTTTTGGACTGGGTGCAATTTTTGGACTATAATTTTTCTGAGTTGAACTAGAATTTTGCTAAGTTTCTCTAGGGAGAATTTGTAGCACCTTGGACACATGAGCTTCTATTGTTTTCTTAGTCTGAGTTTGAACTGTTTTCTTAGTAGTATTTTCTGCATTTTTATTACTTCTAAGGTTATACTGCTTGTGAACTTCATTAATTGCAAATGCATAACCTTGTTTATAATCAAAACTCCCCAGATTCTAAATGTAACTATTGTAACATGTATAATTCTTGTTCATCTTGGGTAATAAAAATAGTATTATCATCATTTATTCCCCTTAAGTTAATCTGGGTGTCCTGATCATCATCATTTTGTTGGGAAATCTCTACATATTTTTCTTGGAAAGGTGGTCTAATCGATTGATCAGGTGTTGTTTCTCTTGATTTACCAGTATTGGTATTTTTCATTAAGTTGGGATTTCTGATTTGAGGACTTTGTTGTTGATTATCCCACTGTGTTTTTCTTTCCATATTTTCTAATCTATCCATTATTATTTCCATACTCTTTGCTAAACTATCTATCTTACTATCTGATGTGGATGGTTCATCCTTAATGGTAACTCTTCTTTCATTTCTCATCCTAGCTCTTTTAGCTAACAAATTTGCTTCTACACTAACTGCATTTCTTTGCATCTGTTCTAATGTTTCTGGGTTTCTTTCTCTCAATTGGTATGACATATCAGTATCAAAACCATCTGGAAATTTGATTAAAGCTAGATCTGGTGGGGGTTTGATGTTTGTTGGAATAGCATTGTAAATACTATTGAACCTAGTACAATAATCTTGAACTGATTCATTACGAGCTCTTCTAATGTTTTCATATTCAAACAATATTTGTAAAGGGTTTTTCTTTCTTTCCCATCTATTACTAAATAATTTATGAAAAGCAGCTAAATCAACTATATGATTGGCAGGTAAATCTTTAAGCTATTTCTTTACATCTCCAGCTAAATTTTGGGCAAACAATCTCATTTGAACATCAGCTTCATCAATTTCATGTAATTCAAAGTAATCAGTCATTTTGTTAACATGTTGTTGTGCAGTGTATTGATCTGTACCATCAAATTGAAATATTTTACTTTGGTAATCTTGGGGCATGGCATGTAATTGAGCAGGTAAGACCAATAAAGAATATATAGCTACCATGGCTAAGATTATAGCTTGGCTAGGAGGTAAATTTGTGGTGCTTGGTGATGAGGTTGAAGTACTTGCAGATGAACTTGGGATACTAGAAGATGTACTTGGAAATTAGGTTGAAGCACTAGAAAATGCAGCAGAAGCACTAGAAGATGAACTCGAAGTGTTTGGAGATGGAAATAAAACTCTAGGTTGAAGAGGAAGCTTGGGGATGAATGATTCTGTGGAATGAAGTGTAGTGGAAATAATAGATGATGTGGTACTAAATAAATAATAATTTACAGACTCTGAAGGAATGGTAGAAGTCTTAGGGGTATAAGCAAATAAATCAGCTAATTCAATAGAATGTTGAAGGTAGGCTTCATCAATATCCTTAATCAAAGTTGCAGTCAAAGCATCAAGTTTATCAAAATTTTCTAGAGGTTGTTGATCTGAATCAAGTGAAATAGTCTCCTTCTTTGTTTCAGTAAATTGAATGAAATCGGGATCAATTACACTATCATAGATTGAATTTTCAGATTTAGTTCTAAAAAAAGAGTGTTCAAATGATAAATCAAATTCAATATCTTGTAGGCTTGATAAATCTTTGGGGAGTGAATTTGCTTTGATTAATTGACTAGTACTTCCTAGACTTTCTACTTTTTTTGTTTTTTCTTAAAATTATGTCAGTTATCATCAACAATTATAGCAGGTTGTGGATCAGGATGAGCCCTGGTATAGTATGTTCTTTTGGAAGCTAGAATTTTAATTTTCAATGAAAAAATCTTTAACAACCCTAAAACAACCTTAAGGTGAAAAGATGAGGAAAAGTGCTTGCTTTAAGTTTTATTTTAAACTGAGGATTGATTTCCCCAGTATGTTCGCCAATATGTTATCACTCCAATAATTCCTAGGTTTGTTATGCTTTTTGTTTAAAGAAATATTACAGGTAACAATCAACCTACTTTTAAGGTTAGGATCTAGCCTTCCTAATGCTCAGAGAGGGCTCTCTCATTATGATTTAACTTTGTTGTTTTTAGTTGATTTTAGGCTAGTTATGAAAGATTGATTTGGTTTTTATTTTGGTTTGGTTTGGTGGTGGACTTACTGATTTAGATGGACAGATGCAGGTTTGTTTACCATTGGGCTATGGATTCAATGTATCAAGCTACAGGGCAGAATTAAGTTCTAAAGGAAGTGGTCACAAGGCAAGGTAGCTAAGTAAATTCAGATCTTTTAGGCTGGATGGTGAAATGGTTTCAATTGGGATCAAGGAGCAGTTAAGGATTCCTCAAATCGGATAATGAAGGAAATGACAGAAGTCAATCGGGATGGGAGAGAAATTAAGGATTCTCAGATCCGGATATCAAAAGAAAACATCAAAATGAATAACAGTTTAGAACAGAGTGTACTTAAACAATTTCTGCAATAATATTCCTGTTATAACATTTAAATTGGAAAACATGTAAAAATATGGAAAACTTAATTAAAATCATGAACAATTGAAAGATACTTCACTGAAGTGGCTCAACACATGAATCTTGTAATGCAATGCCTTTATTACTTGTCATGTCTGTTGACTTGAAAATGGTACAATAAACCCTCAGGTATAATATCAATTACAACTATAGAAATGTTCAGGAATCCACACTCAATACTTCGAATTATGAAGTATTTATACAAAAACCAATACAAAATATCCTAAAACTGATTTAGGAATTATTCAAGGAAAAATAAATATCTTCATGAAATAAGATAGAGACACCTAGGAGACTAAATGCTAGTTGTCCCCTACTTATTTGGTTTTGTTGTCTTATTTTTGATATTTTGCTTCTTTATCTCTCTGAATGTTGCTTTCATGCTGGTTGTCTTCTTTGTATTGAGTGTATTTTACATTGGATGCATCTTTACTCTCCCTTGTCATCTGATACTCTTTCAACTCTATTACTCTTTAAACTTTGTTTTCATTGTTTTCACTTTAAAGTGCATGCTCTCTTTACTATTTTACCTTGACTTTTTTTTACCTATGACCTTTGAATTCTTTGTTTTCTTTTACTATTTAACCTTTCATTATCATAGTAAATATTTCAGTTTATCCCAAGCTTCTTCATCTGTTAATTCGATTTTTACCATTCTACTGTAAATTTCATCAACATCTGTGTATTTTGAAAAAGTAGGCTTGTTTATGAATAGATGATTTATCTCATGCTGGAGGTAAAAGATATTTTCAAATGTCTAATAAAGTACTTTTCCTATAGGAATTCCTTTCATGGAGGAATTGTTGGACTGTTTTTTGGCCATTTCTTTGATTTTCTTGTCATAGTCTTCATGTTTTATTAATTTGTCATTGATCACCAAAGGATTATGCAGACCTTTCTGCCTCAAAACATCAAATTGACCATGAATCTGGTTATTGCAAGCTCCATGTTTTGACACTTGTCTTCAAGAAGTGTCATTAGATTTCTCTTGGAAATTACCTTTCTTACCTCAAGGATTGTTTCAATTTTGTCACTTATGCTAATTTCTTATAATTCCTGTTTGTTCTTGGAATTAAAAAACTTTATTATTTCAGTGGCCTCTTCAGGCTTTTTACCAAGTTCTTCCTTGACTTTCTGAATGGCTTCACTTGCTTCCTTGATCAAATCCTTATGCTCAAAGATAACTTGGATAGATGGCCAAATATCATTAACAGAGTTAATGATATTAGCCCACAGTTGCTGGTTTCCTTAGGAAAGTGGTTCTTTTAGTGTCAATTCTTTCTCTAACTTCTCTACTCTATCAATCAATCTGTTTGACTTCTGTGTTTCATTCTTATGCATGATTTGAACTATCTTCTTTTCATCCTCTAGAATTTTTATTTGTTCTTTAAGTATATTTGTCTCATTTGTTTCTATTGACATGTCTTGAATTGCTTTAACCAACTTACCTGCCTCATCACTGGGATGAATTGTTGTTGTAGATGATTCTGTTGCTAATGTAGTTGCCGATGTTGAAATTTTTGTAGCCACTGGAACCATTGTTGCCACTGGAGCTGCTGAAGTAGAAGGAATTGTTGTCGTAACAGTAGGAATAGTAGTGACAGGGATTGCTTCCATGTTGGCCTTTTTTTCCTGTACCAATGTATGCATCTCATTGTCCATCTCTTTTAGTTGAGTTGTTAACTGAATGATGAGATTCATCATTTCATATTTTTGGCCTTCGTTCTCTAAAACTTCTTTTTCTAGTGGATGTTAAGTAGGAAGAAATTTCAATTATTTTTTCAATGTAACAATGTCCACCTTCTTTTTCTTGATGTGCTCTTCTTCTAATTTGATGTTCTTGGGATCATATCCTACCTCTATGACCAATTATTCAAGTGATTTTATTTTTTTCTCCTTGGCTTGTGAGGAAGCCTTCTCTAGTTTTAACTAACCTTTGATATTCTCTAGAGAATTTTGTAATTTCTGGACACTCATAGCTTTGTTGGTCATTGTGGAATATATCATTTCTCCAGCTTGCTTATGGAGCTCTATTTGTTCTATAGGATGAACATCTTTAGCGATGACTTCAAATGTTGTTTTTCTATAGTCAGCTGATGACTTTGGATACTGTACTATGGGCTGCAAGAAGGTCATATGCATATCCTTGGTCTTGTAATCAAATGCAGAAAGTAACCTGTTCTGGTCACTAGGTTTCTGTTTCAAATATTGGGCATATGTTACTATTTTCAATGCCTCATTCTTCAATTTGATCTCTTTATACCTTTCCATTATAACTTGTTCTTTGTCTACTAGTTTACTTGATGAAGACACCTATACATTGTGTTTCTTGTGAATGATCTCAATATTAGAGGTTGAAGGCTGGTGAGTTTCCTTTGAAACTGCTGGAGGTGCATTTTCTTTAACCACGGTGTCTATATCAATAATTTCAATAGTCTCAATTGTTTCTTCTTTTTCAACTACTTGATTTAGCTTGGGCTTCTTCCTATACATTAGTTTGAATTTAGTCTCAGTAGTGGTTTGAGCTGAATATGATCCTTCTTCTCTTGATCTCTTGGAGTTCCTATCTTGTAGGACTGGATTTTGCAAGATGGAACTAGTATCACCTTGCTTTTCTTCCTCTTTCAAAGTATCCTCCAACCACTCTGACTGATTGGAGTACTTTTCAATCTCTGGTTTGGACTCATGGAAAAAAGGAGTTAATTTAAATTTGACTCTTAGTTTGCTGATAACTCCTAAAGGATCATACTTCCATTTAAAACTCTCACTGAACTTGAATTCATGTAAGTACTTTTCTGCTTATCGACCAGCATTCCTGTTATCGTAGATGAAAGGACCAATCTGGTTTTTAATATTAAACTGTGTTTTCTTATTTTCTGATAGAAAATTAACCTCATCTGAGTTTAGGATCTACCTGATATATTATAGTGAAAATAACCTCATTGGGAGGTATTTGGGCAGCTTGTATGGAGTGATCTGACATCCATACGCCCTAATTTCAGTGTGGTTTTGGTATAAATACCAGTCTCCTGTTCTATTGTGTTCAGAAAACTAAAATACTTTCTTTATTTCTTCAGTGATGCTAGGTTCATTGTTACTGCTTAGCATATTGAAAATTGGATGAATAAATGAATCAATGAAGTTGTTGTAGGTAAGCTCTATGGAATCGTTCCTGATTAAGGAAGTTTAGAAGACAATTGATTGTGGATTACCCTCAATTTCCAGTTTTTGAAGGCTAACTACAAACCTTTCTGATTGGAAGTATAGGAATAAATGAAACAACATTGAAGAATACTTAAACACTCCTTCCTCAGGTAATTTAACTAGTTTCTCATGTATGGAATCTGATAAGTATTGAGCAAAGTTAAATGTGAAAGCTGGAGGTTGTCCTCGGTAGAAAATGGATAGAAAACCTAGGATTGAAGCATCTACATACTCATCTGTAAAGTATCCTAGAATACAAGACAATATTGTGACAATTTGTCTTGTTTTTCTGAGAAAATTGAGGTTGAATAAGGAGGGTTACTCTTTGGGGTTTCCACTGATGAAGGCAAGAAGGTTTGGAAGATTTGAAACCTCTTTGGAAAGTCAAGTTTAAGATATAATTCAGTGAGGATTTCAATTGACAGAGGGGTTTCATCGGGATTAGGTTGGATTTGTAACATCTATTTTATTGATTCTGCAGTAATGGTGAACAAAATTTCCTTGTTGTGGGTTACTAAGGCTCTTTCATTGGGAAAATAATTAATTTGACAGAGCCTGATGATTTCTGGGAATTGGAAAGTATGTGGGAGGATGTGCTAGGGTAAATTTGATTCCCAAAGGTAGATATCATTAGCCTGGTCCATGAATTTATCATGGCTCTAGTAGTGGACGTCCATGAGGTTGAAATTAGTGACTGTGTCACTGATTTTGAAGTCTTTGTCTGCAAGGGGGATATGTTCAACATCAACAACAGGAGGTTGTAGGGGATTAACAATCAAAATTCCCTGGGAATCCATTTAATTGTTTATTTTAATCAATTATTACTTTCTTGCTTAAGTACAGGTCTCAGGCACTTCAAGAATACCTGTGAAAATATGATTTTTGTCTGTAGAATGGGTTCTAGAAGAAACGGGGGCCTTCCTGGTCTTTATAAAGCTTCAGATTGTGTCTGCACTATATTCTGGTAGCAAAGGCTTGAATTCTAGTTTAAAATAGCTTGAAAACAGGTTAGCAATAGTTTCTTTAGCTTGGAAATAGGTCGGCAAGGCTTCTACTTCATAGACTTCAACAGAAATGGTGAAAAGGATTTAGAGTGGGCTTTATTATTTTTTAACCAACTGTGACTAAAATTATGAGCGTGGATGCGTAACTTTCAAACATGGGTGGTATCATTGTAACAAGCAGAAAATAACTTAGCGGTCTTCGCATCATAAAAAGAGGGTAAATGGTTTTGTATTGGAGTATGCGATACAATCTACGGTTGCCACATAGTAAGGGAGTGGGGTTGTGAAACCACTCATTTCGCAACCCTCCAATGGTGTTAAATTTTAGGTAGTCAGGGGTGCGAAAAAAGTTTCTGGCCATTGGATCTGGGGAATCTTGATTAGGCGGATGGACAAATAGGAGGGATGCGTTGGGAATTTGATAGGTGGGGCTGGGTTTTAAGTCATGCGATGGGTATTAATATATGCTAAGTTTAATAATACATTTGGGTCAGGTTTAATAGTGGAGGGGTTAATATATGAAATGGGTTAGGAATATACAATAGGCAGGATTAATATAGCATGGTATATATGTGGGGTCGAGAAATATAATAAAGGGTAATTGTATAATATATTAAAATGGAAGGGTTTTAACATATGTGATGGGTTACAATATAAAGTGGGGTAAGGGTACATGATAAATGAGATTATAAAATAACAAAGTGGGAGTTAATATAATATGGGGGGTTAATAAAATATAAATGTGGGCCCAACATTATTTAAAACTTAGGATAAGTGGATTTTAGTGTTTTTAAATGGACAAAGGGAAATTAGTAAGGGGAAATTACTTTTTCAAAGGAAAATGTATTTTTAACTAGGGAAAGGGGTTTTAGGAAGGGAAAATAGGTGAAATAAGGGGGAAGGGTTCGTATGAAGGGGAAGAGATATTTTTACAAGGGAAAATGACTTTTAAGAGTGACATTAGATTTTTTAACAAAGGGAAGGGGATTTTAAGGGATATTAGTGATATGAAATGACCAATTGATGCTTTCCATGCCTTGCAACACTCTTGTACCTACCCATCAATTACCCTAACATTTTTTTCTTCATTTATTGGGTGCATTTGAGCTTGCTGACCCTCTTTTTTATTTTAATAGGAAAACTATCTAATTATAACCTTATGACTTCCAGTGGATCAGATTAAATTGATGAGCTCATTATTATTCGCTACCTAGTTACTGATCTGCCAAGATTAAATGGTTTGGCCAAATCTTTATTCTCTAACTATTTTGACATGAAATTTAAAACATGAATGAATCAAGATTAAACTATTTGATCCTCATGGATTGTGGCATTTTTGACAAGCTGCACATAATCTTATTTTCAAAGTAAAGTAAAAGTAGTGGCATTTGAATTTTCATGACTTTCAGGATCTATTTTTATCTCTTTTTCGGTGGGGTTCATACTTTATATTCTTTTTTTATCTTTTTCTTTTAGTCCTTTGATTTTTCTTTTAGGACTTACCCTCTTTACATTTTTTAATATGTGAAAATATTTGTAGTAAGAAAATTATGTACAATATTACAAGACTAAAACATAGTCAATTCAAAATTATGAACCCTATTATTATAGGACCCTAACAAATAGAATAATATAGAAATGTCTGTCTTTACTTAGTGCAAATAACAAATTAGAACCAGATCTCGATCTAATCAATGTAATACTTAACATACGTCAAGATTCATTCATAAAAATATCAATTAGATATTTGCATTCATCAATAAGTAAATAGACAATGAAATCTCATGAAAGCATAAACAATAAGCATAAATAGAAAATATGCGCATAACACAAAGAATTTGCCAAAACTGTTCCTTTTATTAATCCTTCAAATTTGTCAATACATCAGATTTCCTTCAAAACCCTTACAAAACCCTTACAATCCCTTATAATCCCTTCCATGCACATAGCCAGCAGAGTCTGCACACAGCTAGGATTAGGTCTCTATGCACACAGCCAACAGGAGCCTTTTACCCAACTCAAAACCCTTATAGACACAAAACGCTATCAATATCTCATCAACTTATCTGTGACTTTTCTCAATTATCCTTAGCTTAGACAAATGCTATATATTTATAATATGCCTAGTGCGCAGATACTATGGTCTCAAACCATGGTTTTAGGCTCATAGTTTACATTTAAGATTGATTACATCCAAAATTGGGGCAAAAATCCCTTTGACTAGATCTACATGGCGCGCACATACAAGCATACAAAAAAATATACCTTTTTGAACTTATGCCTCAAAAGACCACACTCCAATAGGCCCCCAACACAAACATGTGACTCATCCCGAGTCACTGAGGCGCAGCTGCTGTTTCCTTGGTTTTGTCTCCGAGTGTATTGACAGAAGTCTAGAGAGGGAGCACTAACTCAAGGTTCCGCGTTGCTGCACCCTGTGCCTACTGAACCATATTATCTGTTGTAGGCTCCTTAATGACCATCTCCACACTATGCTGGGTTTGCTGAATGATCTTGAGGGTTTTGTCCATCATCTGAGAGATTTGGTGCTTCCTCTACCCATGGTTGCATATGCTCCTTGTGGTGCAAGTCTGGAATTTATGCCTGGCTTCTACGGCCTTCTTGCAGGTGATCAAGTCTTTGTGTGATCACCAGTGTGTTTAATGCTATTTTTATTTCTTCAAACTACTTCTCCTTGGTGTTGAGCGTGTTGCGCAACTGCTACATGACCAAATAATTCTGGACAGAGGCCCAAATGTCCATGGCCTCATTCAGAGACTGGTCACACTGAGTGACTGCGGCAACGATACTATCCTCAGCCTGCTTCACTTTTGCTTCTCTCTTTGTGTGAACCTCAAGCGGTGTTGGTCCAGGAGGATCTTGCATCATTTCAGAAGTCCAGTTCAGACTTCATTTCATCTTCATTTTCCCTAGTGTTCTGGATGAAAGAGGAAGTATTCAGTTTCTTTAGTCATGGTTAAATTTTCAAGGTGCAAGTTACTTCATGGTTATGATTATGTGGTTAAAAACCAAAAGTACTAAGCCTCATTTAAACATATGGTGTAAATCATATGGTGAAGACCTAGCATAAAGCCTAGTTCTAAACCTAAACCTATGGTGTTTTGTAATGGTTGTAACGTAAAGTATAAGCCTAGCGCTAAAACCATATGATATAGTGCTAATGAAATGTTAAAACCTATGTGAAGAAGGTTTCAGAGTTATGTTTAAAAACCTATGTAAATAAACCCATGGTCTAAAGCTTTCAGCCTATGAAACAAAACATATATAAAACTATATATTAAAACAGTCAGAATATTGTACATAGTCTAAACGCTTGGGGTTCTAACCACAGGGGAGAAGGTTGTCGGGGTAAGTTGCAACATGTGAACGTAGTGGAGGTTAACAATAGTTTGAACAACTAGATTGTTAGACCTGACCACATAGTTGGGAGACCGCAATCAATTAACATGAAAATTGTCACATGGAGCTGATAGCCAAGATTGTTGCAGAACCGTCGGGACTTAACCACCAGGTGGCAGCTAGTGGATATACCACTACCCGGTGACATGCCAAACTATTCCACCGCTCCGTCGTCTTCAAACTGTCGGCGTTTATTTTTATATCCAAAGTTTATTTTTGGTTTTAAGTTGTTGTGCGTAGTTGTAAAATTATCCACCATGAACCTAATGCCTAAGGTGTTCCACTCTTATTGCACCAAGACCTAATTCATTCAACCATTTGCCATGAATAGGCCCAAGAGGTCAAGAATGAACTTGTATTGTATTATAAAATCACTATTTCTCATGATGGAGAAGAGAGAGTTTTTTTGGAGGCTTGCATTCAGATTCTGTAAGAGAGAGGCAGTTTTGTTTTCAGTGTATCTTGGTCATCCAGAGGTGGAATTGGGAATCGAGATAGGTGTTGGAAAGCTAGGAGAGAGAGATTTATGTTGATAGAGACTAGAGGTGCCTACAAGCACGTTCATTATGGTTTATCTATATGTAAATACTTCCTTGGATCAATCCTTAATAGAATGGACGCCCATCTTCAAATCAAACCCGAAGACGTAGTCCACTAGGGACGAACTTCGTAATAAATGTTTTTTGTATTCTATCTTTGTTCTTTGCTACAAATTCATGTTTAATATGCTTCTTAAGTTCTGTTTTAAGCCATAAAATCAATTTCTTTCCTTCATCCTTTCACACTAAGTGATTGAGTTCACAATCAATTCACTGTTGGAAAATATTCAATTCTACTTCAGTATTATTTTAGATCTATTTCAGATCATATATTTTGGTATCAGAGCAGGTTGTGTTGTAGGATTTTTCCCATTGAATTTTAAATAGGTCTAGGTTGCGATGTGGAGAAGGAATTCTAAAGGAGATGGACTCAGAAGTTGGAAAGCTGAAAGTCTCTCAACAATCGACTATGGGTGGATTCGATGTAGGTGAAACTCCTGAAGTGAAGGTCATGGAAAAAGAACAATTTCATCAAATGTTTTTGAACATGCAGAGGATGTTGGGAGAACTCTATGAAGATAATAAGGTGAGAGATGGAGATTCATCTCTAAAGGGATCGAAGAAAGGAAAAGGAAAATTAGATAAACCTCCTTCTCCTCCATCATCTTCATCATCATCATCATCTTCTTCTTCTAGTTCAGATTCTAAAACAAAAAATAAACCTAAGAAATCATCTCTTTTGAAACTTGATGTAAAATTTGAACTACCTATTTATGATGGTGAAATGAATCCTGAAAAGCTATATAACTAGATTAAATAGTTAGAAGTGTATTGTATAATTCAGAACATTTTTTATGAAAGAACAAAAATTCAGTTAGCTACACTTAGAATGGGGGAAACAGATTTAATCTGGTGGGAAAGTAAAACTCAAGTAGATTTAAAGCGGAAGGTAAATTCATCTCTTCATGGTCTAAGTTTTTAAAAGCTTTGAGAAAAAAATTCTATCCTTTGGGATACATGCAGCAAGTTGTTATTGATTGGAAACATTTGAGGCAAGGTAAAGGGAAGAATGTTTAGGAGTTTACTCAGGAGTTCAGGAAGAAATATTTGCCACTTGGTATTCCATTGGATACACGTGAAACTTTATTAAAGTACATTAGCAGTTTACATTTGTATTTACAGCATACGTTATTGATGTTTAATCCTAATGAATTTGATGAAGTGTGTGTTAAATATATACATACTCAATCAGGTGGCAGACCATTCAATTTTTCATAGAAAGCATCCAAAAATTTGGAAATCAAGGATTACAAAGATATCAAGAGGAAGAGAAGTTCGACGGGAAAGAAAAAAACAACATCTCAGAAGGAAAGTGAAAGACTTATGTTAGAAAATTATATATTACAGAGCAATGCAACACATAAAATATGCGGAAAAAACAAGCACACAAAACACATAAAACTAGAGAGACAGGGATATACATGGTTCACCCAGTTTGGGCTACATCCACCCCAAACATCCATTCCTTCCTTTCTATTATCCAGAAAAATGAAGAGACACAACCTACAGCAGATCCACTGTAATATCCTCTGTTGTTGCTCTCACAGTCTCCCTATCTGAGAATACACATACAATAAACAACCACAATACAATACTCTCATACAAGCGAGGGGTTGCCTTCTAGGGAAAAAAACCCTAAACTAAACATAACTTCTACCGTGAGATCATCCGCCTAATGAACGACCCAGATTGACTAGAAATTACTATACTTTTACAAAGAACTTTTACATCTGTTTTTAGCTTCAGGGGAACTACCCCTGAAATCCCCCACTAGGGGGGGGCTCCATAAAGTCGCAATCGCCCCCCTGGACCCCCTAGGCAGCATTTAATTACGGGCGACGTTGCCGCCACATTAAGGTACAGGGGTCCAATGCTATGATACAAAATAAATAATTAGGCTCCACATCCAACAACTTACCTGTCATTAGGGGAATTTTGAGGTCTAAAATGGGCCTCCTAAGGAAATTATAAAATAATAGTGGAAATAATAAAATAATATTTGATTACATCATCAAATTTTGGGGGGAAAAAAGGAAAAACTATTTTTTCAACTTGTATTTTCAACTTATCTCCCTAAGGGTTTACACAAATTTCAATCGAAAACACTCATTGGATGCATAATTTTATTCCTCATCAAAGGAGTGCCAATGTTGCATACTTTTGATGGAACATGCTACAAAAAAAATGAGAAATATATGAAAAACATGATTGCAATCACGATTTTTGATGTATTTCTCATTTTTCATGTAGCAGTGTCTATCGAAAGTATTCAACATGGGTACTTCTTGGATGAGGAATGAAAATTTGCATCCAACGAGTACTCCCACTTGAAATTTAGTAAAACCTTAGAGAGATAAGTTGAAAATACGAGTTGAAAAAATAGTTTTATTATTTTATTATTTTTTATTGTTTTTACTTTTTTACTCCAAAAATGGTGAATCATCCCCCATGGTTGACATCATCATCTTGAACCCTATTGGATCTTATAAAGTTTATTTTGGTTGTACATTTTTCTTAGGAGGCCCATTTTAGACCTCAAAATTCCCCTAATGACTCACTGTCAAAGGATCGGACATGATGAAGCCAGATGTTGGAAACTTCACCCAAAACTCAGACCAAAGAAGTTCCAGAAAAAGAAAGATGAAAATAATGTTAATACAACAATATAACAAGATTTAGCCTCCGATTCAGGTGATGAAAGGAAAATAAATGGAATGGTTTCGATAGGTAAAAGTTTTGGCACTAGTTCAAGTTCTAGTACCTTTGTATCTTCTTCAAACATAAATCATCTAGATGAAGATAAAAGAGTTCAGTTATTTCAAATAAGGGTAACTTATAAGCACACAAAAATAGATACATTGTTTGATAGTGGATCACATGAAAATTTAATATCTGAAGCATTTGTTATTAAATTGGAATTGGAGACACGGAATCATCCAAGACCATACCCATTAGGTTGGCTAAAAGAAAAGACTCATACTAATGTCACAAAGCAGTGTCATTTAAAATTTTCCATCATAGGTAATTACATTGATGAAGTGGATTTAGATGTGGTTCCATTAGACATACGTGGAATAGTGCTAGGAAGCCCTTATCTCTATGATCATGATGTTTTGTTTCATAGGAAAGATCATAAATATCATCTTAAGAAAGATGGAATTGAATACATTTTCCGGGCACATAAAATCAAAACACACTTGGATTTAGTTACTGCTAAACAGATGAAGAGACTAATAAGTTCAAGTAAGAGATATGTACTCATGGTTGTAAAAGAACAACATAAGGATCAACATGATGCTTTTTCAGGTTGTGAATCTTGATTTAAAGATAGTTTGGCTAAAGTGGTAGATTCTTTTCAAATTCTATTTAAAGAACCAAAGATCTGCCTCCTGAAGGGGAAATACAACATGAGATACAATTTATGTCTAATGCCCCTCTTCCTAATGTCATAATTTATCGCATGCCAATCATAGAGAATGAAGAAAGTTGATGATACTCTGGCCATATCTTCCTATTCGAATTGGATTATATGTGATAAAGAACTTGAAAGTTGTAGATGCCAAGGGAAAGGAGATTCTGAGGTTTGTATTCGATACGCAAGACTTTAATCCGTATGATCCTTGTGAAATTTTTTAAAACCACTATGCGAGAATTTACTTTCAACAACTCAAAAATAAATTTCATTAGCTAGAGGAGGATCCATGGAGGAATTGCTACAATGTCTCTAGACCTCATGGGTCGGTCTATATAGTAGGGACTTCACATGCCACTCCATAGACGACAACTCTAGAAGCAACAACCCAATATAAGGTAAGGGAAAGAGAAAGGTTGATGAAAATAAAAAGGGAGAAAAAAGTTGCAAGATGAAAGCAGATCCAATCCTCATGCAAGAAAATTTGGTAGAAGAAGCAGAGAGGAATAAGAGGCAGTAGAGAGCAGAGTGGAGAAAGAGAGAAAAAAAGAGCTTCCAGGAAAAATAACTAAGGGTGCAGAAATAATAATAAGAGCTTTGGAAGAACGAGAAAAAAGGAGGAGAGAACATGAGGAGAATTAGACAAAGTAAGAATAAGAAATAAAATTCATAATAGCATAAGAAACAACGTCGATTCAAGTTGAAGAGAAAGAACCAAACCAACTAATAGAAGAGGAAGAGGGTGAGAAAATGGATGATTGGAGCTTTCTCATCAGATTGAATACTTGATTGAAGTTGCAGACACGAAGTTGGAACCAGAGCCATAGGATGAAGATTTTGATCTTATGCCCAACACACCACAGATCACCATTCATTCTCCACCTCCTCCAGCCGCAAAGTTAGCCCCGAGCGAGGAAGGGGAAATAGTCCCTCTTAATGATGATCTATTAATGGATGTGTACAATATGTCATACATTAGAAAAATTTTGAGGTCCAAAATGAGCCTCTTAATAAAAATGTAAAACCAAAATAAAATTAATAAGAGCAAATAAGATTCAAGATGATGAAGTCGACCATGGGGGATAATTCATCATTTTTGGGGTAAGAAAATTGAAATATTATAGAATAATAGAATAATAAAACTACTTTTTCAACTTGTATTTTGAACTTATCTCCCTAAATTTTTACTCAAATTTCGAGCGGGATTACTTGTTGGATGCAAAATTTAATTCATCATCCGAGTACCCATGTTGCATACTTTCGATGTAACATGCTACACAAAAATGAGAAATACATGAACAATGTGATTGCAATCACGTATTTTTATGTATTTCTCATTTTTCATGTAGAAAGGTCCATATAAAGTATGCAACATGGGTACTCCTTGGATGAGGAATCAAATTCCTCATCCAATGAGTGTTCTCGCTCGAAATTTGAGTAAACCCCTAGGGAGATAAGTTGAAAATACGAGTTGAAAAAGTAGATTTTTTTCCCTTTAAACTTTGATGATGTAATCTAATATTATTTTATTATTTCCACTATTATTTTACAATTTCCTTAGGAGGCCCATTGTAGACCTAAAAATTCCCCTAATGATGATGAAATACATAAGAGGATTGTACAAGTGCAAAGAAAGCAATTTCTGGATGATCATGCATCACTTGCATTCATTAGAGAGAGGGTGATAGTTGCAGACACTAGCAAGAATCCAAATTCCATTTCCGAAGCCAACTTGGCCTTTGTAGGTGTAGTGAGATGAAACACTCAGTATTTGACAGCCGAAAATAAGAAATTGGTACAAAATTTATAGGTTGCTCGGCAAGAGAGAGAACAACTTCGTGCAGCAGCAGTGAACACAGCTTCCGCACAAGTCCACTTGGAGGAAATGCACACAATGATAATTAGTGAAGTATCAACACTTGGAGAGACCATGTGGGACCTCTATGAGGATCTCATGACCATACATAAGGAAGTTGTCCTCTTGCATGGCTTGCAACAACAAAGAAAATAATTTTTCAAAACTCTTAAGAATGTGAAGCTACCATAACCTTTGTTCAAGAATGGACAATGAAATACAAATGGGCACTGCTTAACTTGGTAAAGAAGATGAAGCCATAGGTGGAGATGGAGAAAGCAAGGGTTTGAATGTTGATTCAGAAAAACAAGCATCTCACATCATTCATTGGGAATATTTAGGCCTCATGTGTACGATTATACAACAGTTTGGATTGCATTATGAGAACCCACAAGATCCCATTAGTCACCTCACTCACCGAAGCTAAACGAAAACATCAAGTCAAGAAGGAGATCAAAGATTACTTGGAGCATCTAAAACATATTTCCACCAAGGAGAATTTGGAGTCGAACGAAAAAAACATGTAGAACTACATTGGTGGCCATGTCCATATCAGAATAATGTTTCTCCTTCTTGAGAAATAAGTTAATAATGATTCCAAATCATTGTATGTGGATGCTATGTAGGCCAGATTTCACTTCCATCCAGACACCATCATGCAGTTTGGGGATGTCATTGCACAATACCAACCTTGGAATTAATATGTGACTGAGAAACATTAAGTATAAGTTTTTGAGCTAGATTTTTCACAAACTCAAGCATCATATTGTTTTGTCTTGTTAGGCTATCAAGTTGTCTCTAGCATAATTTGTCTCATGTGGGTATGAGTGGAAAATGTAATATTATTTCTAATTATTTGTAAAAGTGAAATTCCAAGTGTCCATATTGGACTGTGAAGAGTCATAATGTAATGTAATGAGTCATTTTGTAAAGACGTTGAAGAGTCGCAAGGGGATTCCAAGAGTCACAAAGGGGCATGTGAAGAGCCGCCCCCCTTTGTTATAAATATTTCCTCATAAATCATGTATAGGGATTTTAGGAGGCAAGCGTTTGGCTAGGCTTAGGCCCAAAAAGATATTGGGAGTTGTGTGAGAGCCTTTGCTTATTCATAGCATATAGGGAGTATACTTCTTATGAGGAGTAGTTGTTTTTTACTTCACATTCGACTATTGGGGCAAGTGGTTCATTAATGGTGTATATATGATTGGAACTTTCACTTTTAATAAAACTGAGAGACGATACGCTTTCATGCATATGTTGTGCATATAGTAGGGATATTCTTGTTGTATTTGCAATATTTTTTTTTTTAACTTACGCATATGCTTATTAACTATTTCATTTTCATTTATACGAAACTTGTTGGATGCATGTTGATGTATTAATTTGTCACCTTAACTTGTGGACTATTTTGCATGTTAGTTTGTGTGATGTCATTATGCTCGTGTGTTCCTTCCAAGATGCATACTATTACATGCTTCTAAGGGATGAACTTATTTTCCCCTTTGTGTGTTGGAACCTTCATGCATCATACTTGACTTTCTGCAGGGTCGCATACTTTTTTTCACGAAAGATACTGTGCACCACTCATTAACACTCCAATGTTGGGATTCCTACTCCAAAATATTTGAGGTCTAGTTGGGACTTCATATTAGGGAGATCCTCTGAATGTTGGAGGGTCCATCACCGTCAACATTTATGGTGCTAGATGGAGGGCTAGATGAAAATTTGAGCCCTTGAATTCTGTTTTGAATTTCCTCACTCATCTAATGACTTATCCCAAAATCATAACCCTGACATGTTTTTCTAGACACACAAATATGAAAGTGTCAGCGAGAATTATTCATAACTTGTTAAATCTCAAATTCAATGGCGAGGGTGAAAAAACCTTATTTGAGCATACTACTCATTTTCTTAATTTTTGCACAAAACAAAACATCCAATGTGAGGATGTTGGTTGTAGGTTGTTCATTCTCAAGTTCGAAGGGCCTGTACAAAAATGGTGCAACACATTTTATGATGACTCCATACACACTTTAAAACATCTTTTCCAACAACTATTTTTCATGTTTGATATGTACGACTGTAAATATTTGTGCCAAAAAATTCTGAAATTGCAAAAAACACCTGATGAATAGACCTAGGATTTTCACGACCGTTTTAATCATTTTTTCTTCAAATTCCCTGAAGATGAAGTTGATTTCTCTTTCTTGGTAGACATATTCCTATATCTTGTTCACATTTCATAAAATCCACATGAACTTGAGTCTTTTGAACCTATCCCAACATACCTCGATATTAGAGCTTCTAAATTTGTAACGGACAATATTCTTGTTCCAAGTGACCATCCATCCCCTTCTCATCAAACAACTCCATTTCTGCAGGTTGAGGTGGGAGAGAATGAGAATTCATTTGTTGATCTATCACCATCCTCTCCCACCCTTCATACCCATAATTTCAACGCAGGTTTGGACTATGAATATGATGGTTATGATGAAGTCTTTTCAACCTGTCCTCCATCCTTTGGTCCCTCTGATCCTATGGATTGTGATATTTTTCCTTCTCTCATTTCAAATCTATCCTTTGATGTTCACGAGGATCAAGTGTTGGATTGAGTTGGTGTTGAGCAGCCAACTTGTGATATAATTTATGATGATTATGTGTGGGATCCCATAGCCAAACAAGAATCTGCGATGAAGGATGAATTTATTCCTTCCACATCTCTCCTTCATCATCCTGACATTTCCCACGATTATGTCATTCCTATTGAATCTTGTGAAAAATTATTTTCTAATGATGTTACTACTTTCGATCACTCCCATAACACGTGTAATGTCATTTTTTCATCCAAGTGTGGAGATGAAAATTCTTCTATGTTAGATCTTTCCAATCTCTCATCTCATCTTTGTGAAAAATTAGAGGGTGAAATTTCTTGTTTTCAATATTCCCCTATTTACGATTCCTCAGACCATGAAAATTCCTTTGTTTTCGATATTAAACTTTATGATCATGGTTGTCATGGCCTTTTCATCGATTCATTTGGTCATGATTTTTATTTTCTTGTTGTTGATATTTCAAAGCCACTGATCTTTGATGATCCATTTTCTAATGAGTTAGAACTTCCCAAATTTGTCAAGGCACCTCAGTCTGAGATTATGGTTATGTTAGGTTCTCGTAGTCTTGAGGTCAGTTCTGCTTCTGATCATAGTAGTGTTGAATCTTGTGAGGCTCCTCATCACTCTATCGTTCCTATTGAAAACAAATCTATTTTACAAATTTCACATCCTCCATCTATATTACACGATCATATTGCTTAGTCATTGGAGGAGTCGTACCTGGCGAGTACAGTTGCAAAACGAAAGTTTTCTTCTTTCTTCATCTTCGACCATCTATCCAATTTGAAATTTTCTGCCTACATGTCTATGACTTGTAGTGTGTTTTAACACCACAATGCATCCACATAATCCTTTCATGTGCTTTTATTTCTTACTTTTTTGCACATAATTTCAAACTTCGAACGTTATGGTTTATATTGTCTTATCTTTGTTGTCTACTGTTATGATTGAATATATTTATTCACATGCATTACCTTTCCTACATAGGCCAGCCAATGCGTCGGTGGTTCCATTGGAAGTATCACTTCACGTGAGCCTGACCTATGATCTATTTAGGTTAGGAGTAGGAGTATATTTTGTTTTTCTTAGTTGTTTACTTTAATCGCTTTAATTTGATTTGATTTCTGCTTCATTTTGTTTTCCTTTTGTTTGTTGTCTTTTTTAGTTATAGGATATCTTCCTCATGAGACCGTGTTTGGCTTCCGAGCGAGCATGGTGTTACAAATCATTTTTTTACCATTATGAAAATGACAACCAATCTAGATCTGTCGCTAGTCGTCAAAGTCTTCCAAAGAATTCTCTGCAGGGTTCGAAGCTAAACAATCCCAAAGAGAATAGAATTGTAGATTACGTGGTCCAAAATCCTATTTTTGGGTATCTGTGTAGTTCCCAAGCCATATTCTGTGCATACGCAATATTGACCATTATACCTAGTACAAACCTGCGTTCTATTTTCCCTTGTAAACTAAGCACAGAACTCGACAAAAGTAAAAATAAAAAGTGAAATCTAGAAGCTCTTTTGGACAAATATTTTCCAATTAAAAGCTTCAATTTGATGCTTACTCAAGCCTAATCCCTTTTTTCATGGAGCTAATTCCATTTCTTTAAGGAACCCTAATCCCACCCTTTGAGGATCTCATCACTTAGGAAGAGGATCTCAAACCTCTCCCTCTTTTCCTATAAATCAAACACAAGCCATAGGGCCAGGGAGGAAAACTGAAGGTAAAATTATGCTACTGAAATTGGGCTAGAAGTCTTTTCATCCAAGGAGAATATTTTAGACCATTGGAAGGAGCCATACTTCATTAAGGTTAAGGTTGTGTAACGCCTTCATTCTTGAGATTAATACAAAATAGTTTTTATTCCCACTGTATTTTTCAATGGAATTAATGTATTGTGAATTTTCTTCCATTTTTCCATTGATAATTATATTAGGTACTAGTTTCCTTAATCACTAGTATGAGTTGTATTGGGTCATTTATCCATCATATGCCTTTGATATTTTCGTGTTAGTATGTTTGCAGATATGGATTATTAGCATTGAGGATTTTCATCTAATCATATCAAGGATCTTTATCAGGAATTTCGTTTGAAAAGTATGGATCTCATCTCTTACCATTCTTGTTTATGATTCAATAGGACTAAACTCAAGGAAAGATCTACTAGTTTGTTTGTTTGTTACTAAAGTCAGTCATTGAATCTAGGGATATTTCTTTTTTTTGTACAAGAAATTAGTTCGCCATAACAAATTGGCAAATCCACTAAGGAAATTTTCATTCTTCATCATTTCCTTCATTTGAATTATTGAACCTGTTCTTATAGCCTTATCTAAGTGTCTGCAAGATATCAAAAGTTTGGATTTTGTGAATTGTTTGGTTTTTTTTTCCTAAAATTTTCTCGTACTTTGCATTTTATATTTAGCAATAGAGTACACTTCTGTGCACTTATCCCTTGGAAAATATGCACTTTCACACTAGATCATACTGCTTACCTGTGCACATAACTGAAATTTTTGAAAATTTGAGTTTTCCTTTCACAAAGTCCTCAAACTTTTGTTTTATATGCTTGATTACACTTGTTTGCACCTTTAGAAAGTCAATGTTAGTTCAATTAAATGTTGTGAAAGAATATTCTTGAAATTTTCTTATGTTTGTTAGTCATCAATAATTTTTACTATTTGTAGATGACTAAATATTGGTTCTAGATTTCTAAAAACAATTTTCCTTGAATATTGTGAGTTTTATAAATCTCACCACCTTCATTATCCTTATGTAAAAATTTTCACTATTCTACCATTTTTTCCATTTCATGGTCACCCTACCACTCCTAAAAAACTCCTTATGGGCTTGTGCCACTCATCTCTATCCTATTTTCCCACTTATAACCTCATTTCTCTATTTTTCCCTTGCCCATCAGTCCATCCTCTAGCTAGGGTCACCTATAGCCTACCCCTTCCCATGTTCACCAGGTTCCTCAAGTTTTGATGGTCTCAAAAATATCTCTGTAGGCTTTTAGATAAATCAAGTACATTGGATTTTAGATCTTCAATACATCACTTTGTTAATACTCTGTTTTCACACTTAAAGACTCCAAGCCAATTTTCAGTCAAATACTAGGTCAAAAAACCCCCCACTAGGTCAATTAGGGTTTCATATGGTCCAAGGTCATCATTTCCAAAGATAAATATCATTCAGTTTCAGATTCTACACATAAGGTAATAGACAAGCTTGAAAATTTTGCAGAAGTGCTGAAAAGTCTATCAGCGGAAATTTGGTATGGTAGGAGGTCTGTTACTCGATGAAGACATCTTGCAGTAAAGGAAGATTATGAAGATACTACTGTGATTAGATTCTAGAATTGTAAAATGATTTTTCCATGTCTAAATGTGAAAAATATGAAGTTCATCTCCAGAGGTGAAAGAAAAGGAGGTTTTTAAGGTTGTTGTTGTGTCAAGATGAACATGTCAGATCTCGAGGATCAAAAGGAAACACATATTTCATGTCTCCAGCAAACTGCCAGTGAAGGTAAAAAGGACACGTTTAAATATTTTAATGGAAACCATAGAAAGTTCTTAAATATTTTTTCTTTATTTTTTAGCCCTAAAAATTTCAAAATTGATCTATCATGCCACTAGGATTAGAAGAAGAAAAAAATTCATAACTCCTGCAGATCACAAGAAAAAAGGTACAAAGGTTAAGCTAAGTTTCATGATGGGAATTACATAAGGTTTTTGAAGAGGCTACTACTGTGTACAATCCTCCCAAATTTGTCAAGGTGAATGTGTCATACTTCAAGAGAAATTTTATCATTCCTCCATCATTTTCCAAGAAGTCATTCCAAAGGACAAATCATTTGCCACACCTAGGGCCATTTTTTCTTCAAACTATGTTTCTAAACAAACAGAGATGAATTTGAAAAATGCGAGAGCCTTTTTTATCCATCATAGGTCCAATAATAAAAACATCCTTCATATTTTACATAGGTATCATGGTTTGGGAGCAATGTAAAAAATAAAGGTGTCACAGGAGAATTGCTGCACTTCTAGAGTGACCTTGGAAAAATCCAGTTTTATCATAGTTTTATTGTCCAAATGAATTTCTTGATGGGTCAAGTGACAACTAGACTAGTATATATTTCCAATGAGATATCATGAGCTAAATTTGTAGTTGGGGAAGACCTCCAAAAGTTTCCTGCACCAACACTGTGCATTTCTGCACCATCATTCAACACTTTTTGACCAGTCTTGGGAGAATCAACTTTTGATAGGTAAAATAACCTCCAAACATAAAAAAAATGTATATATGGAAAGTAGACAGGATAAGCTTTCCAACAAGCTATCATGGGCCCAATTTTGACAAGGGTAAGGCCTCCAAATTCCCTCTGTAAATTGGCGCTATGCATTTAGGAGTTGGGGTTGCGCCCTTGGCCAGGAAGAGCTTCTAAGCACTGTAACAACTCAAATCACCACAAAAGCTTCCAAATTATTCCTAAGGGTCCTCCAAACATATTAAGGGGTAAGTACAAGCTATCCACCGATCCTTCAAATGTTTTTCCATCATTTCAATGAATGGTAATGAAGCCCTTAGAAGAAACCCTAGGTTACAATCTTGAAGTCATTGTTTTTTCCATTTACTTTGTCTTCCTCAAAGAGTATCAGTGATAAAAGGAAGGGGTTTCAAAGATGCTTCTTTGTGTTTGAATTCCTAAGTTTTTCAAAGGTGAAACTAGCATGCTTCAAAGACCAAAAGGAAGAGCCTCTTCAAATATTTTCGTGAAATCTGCTAAGTGAAGGTGTTGAAGGACATCAATAAGCCAGAGAAGCCAATTTTATGACTCAAAGCAAACCTGCAAAGAAAAAATTCAGAGAATTAGTAGCAAAGGAATGATCAGGAAATTGAAGCTAATGTTGTGTGCAAATTCATCACATAAATGTCAAAGTAAGCATGTGAAGGCTCTAGGATCAGAAAAAAGAAAAAGTCAGTGACCTCAGCAAACTACAAGAAAGAAAGGTCAAAGTCAGTGTTTTCACGCACATACAATCAAAGGTGATCGGAGGAGATGAAATGAGGAATTAGACTCCATGATGAAAACAAATGAATATTTTGAAGGAGCTGTTGTGTGCAATCATCTCACGGTTTTCCAAGGTGAGGCCATCATCAAAATCAAAGAGAAGAAATGCATAAAGAATATCAGTGAAAGGAAGAAGGACTTGTAAAAATTGTAAAATGGGTTTGTCAATATTAAGATCAACTCATAAGCTTATACAAATTCATTCCACACTTCAAACAGATCATTGTTGCATTACAGGACCATCGAAACATTTAGAAATGAAGAACATGGCAACAAGGAAATGAGCCAAGATGGCATTGGGTCTAAAGGTAGTAAGGTTGATAATAACAATAAAAAGCATAGTGAGGCTCATAGCGATGAGGCAAACAACAATGAAGAATCAAGCAAAGGCTAAAAGACAAATAAAACCTTGAAATAAGGCCTATGAAAGATATGATGGAACCAATGAGGCTAAAAAACAAATAAAACCTTGAATAATTGGCTGATCTATACCTATAAGCATCCCAAACACCATGAAGAAGACAATTACAAAATTTGGCAAGTTTTTGTAAAGTTTGGTTTTTGAATGATTTAAAGTGCCAAGGGCATAGCGCTCCCTGGCATTGCGCTTTTTCTTGAGGCATTCATTGAGGAAAAAATTACATTTTTGGATTCCTTAGGCCAAGGGAATCATGCACACAAAATTTCAAATCATTTGAAGTAGATTTCGTGCTCCAAAAGTGCCAAAAACACCCAAAAACCCACTTTTCTACCCTATTTTCAGAGCTGTCGTTGCGCCCTGAGCAGTGTTGGGAGAAAGGGATTTTCAGCATGTAAATTGAGTCCATCATGAAAATTAAAGGTATTTTTGGAAACTATACTGGACAAGCTTTCCAATTAACTATCATGGAGCTCATGTGGACACCGGGAAGGCCTCCAAATCTTCATTACAAAACCAACAATGTTTCCAGTATAGGCGCTGCACCCTGGGACCTCAGTGTTGCACCCTTGCTTGCACCAGTCTTGGGAGAATGAACTTTTCGGAAGTTAAATAGAGTCTATTCTAAACATTAAAGGTTTGGAAACTAGACTGGAAACGCTTTCTAATGAGCTATCATGGAGCTCATTTGGACACTAGGAAGTTCTCCAAATATCAGCTACAAAACAGGAAATTTTCCCTAGTGCTGGCATTGTGCTCTTTTTTGGGACACTAAATGGAGGAATGATTTAAATTTTCATGTTCCTCAGGTCAAATACATCACCCACAAAAAAATTCAGATCATTTTGAGTAGATTTGGTCCTCCAAAAGGGTCAAAAACATGCAAACATTCACCATTCTGCCCTATTTTCAGGGTTGGAGCTGCGCCCTGAGAAATCTTGGGAGATTTGGTTTTTTGAAATGAAAATGGACACAAAATGGAAAACTAAAGGAATTTTTGGAAATTAGACTCGACAACATTTCCAACGCGCTATCACGAAGTTCATTCCGACACCGGGAAGGCCTTCAAAATTCAGTGACAAGGTGACCTATTTTTGCAGTGTAGGTGTTGCGCCCTTGGATCTTACTGTCGTGCCCTTGCCTGCAAAGTCAACAAAAGACACTAATTTATTGAAAATAGATATTTTGAGGTTTTTTTGGGAAAATCACTCCAAAGTTAGGTGTTAGAAGTTATTTTTCATTTATTACATTAGATATTTTGTGCCTTGGGCCTTGCATGATCTTAATGGACAAATTTGGCATTTATGATGTATTTATGAAATTTTGGAAACCCTGGTTAGGGTTTTGGTCCTCTTTTCTTGTTAAATAAAACATTGAGGCCTCATTGTACACGTTGGTTGATTGTGGAGAAAAACCTCATTTGAGTTGTGAGGAGTGTTTGGTTTTGGATCATTGTGAAGGTTTTGAACTGAATATCAATGAGACAAGCACTTTGCAGGATTGGTGAACATGGCTAATGGTGATGTTTTCTCATTTTTTTTCATTTTATTATGTTTTTCATATTGTGTCATCTTTCCCTTGCTTTAGAACATAAATTTTAGCTTAAGGTATGCTATCAAAGCACATTAAGTCTGTCTGCTTCTCTTGCTCTCATGTTTTCCTCTGCTAGGTCAGTTTAGATAATTCTTGGTTGCTCTCTAAACCCACTCAGCTTGTTTATCTCAAGAATTATTTAATGGAGTCAGTGCCAAAGATGTTTATGGTTAGCCCTGCCTTTTGGAATCACTTTAAACATTGTTTTTTAGGTCTTTACTTCGAAGTATTGCTAACTAGGGTTTAGATAAAGAGGTCTATGATTCGCCATGCCCTTTTGCTCATCTTAAATAGTTTCTTTGGAGGTATTTATAGCTTTATTAATGATGTTAGGAGTTCCCTCTTCCTTGATCTTTGCTATATTTTTGTCTTAGATTTTTTCTTATCTTGAAGGTGAAATCACTACAAGATTTACAAGTTTCTTTCCTTCTATAGTTCACTGGATTGTTGTCTTCATGCTTACTTGCTAGGGTTTAGTCAAAAAAGTTATTGATATGCCATGCCTTTGATTATTTATTCATGTTTAGTAGTCTTAAAGGCCATTCTTTTTAAGGTATTTTTTGAAGGATTATTAACTGCCCTTTGCACCTACTTTGTTCACAATTTAATGTTCACTCCACTCACCTAAACCTTGAAGATCCATTTAGCTTTGTTATACTTGTTCTCTGAAGAATCCTTGACCTATTGTTGTACCCCTCTAGACCTTTTGCAAAATCCATAGCCCAATGGTCTAAACCTTTCCTACTTTGTCTGTTTTTCCTCACAACCCACCCAACCAACCAACCAACCAAACAAACAAACCATAATCATTATAACTAGCCTAAAATCAAAACCCTAAAAGCTATCAAGTTACATCCTTTATACAAACATAGAGAGAGCCCTCTCTGAGTCCAGGAAAGCTAGGTCCCAGGACTCCAAAAACCAGTTTGATGTTACCCTTGTACATTTGGTCTTGCCAATCTAAAAAATTACGGGGGCCTAACAATGTTCATAAATTAGGGTAAATGCTTCATCTAGTGTTTTGTATATATATTAAAATAAGGATTAATTGTTCTTTATTTTTAGTCTTCTTGTATTTCTTCTCTCAAACAAATCAGATATAGTGTTTAATTTACCTGTTTGTGAAAAATCATTTTGTTAATGAAAATTAGTATTTTTCGAGAATATGTTTTACGAAAAGTGTTTCTTTTACTAAACTTGAAACAAAGGATATTCTTTTTTAAATGTTGAAGTTTTTCAAAACTATACTTTAGACAACATTAAATTCATAGCATTCATTTTGAGAAATTCATTTTAAGGATTTGATTGGTATCTTTATACATTTTGGAAATTTTGACTTACTGTTTGTTAAAGGAAAGTTTCATGATTTTTGAGTTATTGGGTGAATTGAAATATTAAAGTTTTGGGTCATTTGAAAGTAAAAATTTTAATTCATGAAAAGGGATATGGTGAAGTTAGAAGTTTTTTCATTTTATTTGACACATTGAAAATACTCTCTATTTATCGTAATTGGAAATTCATCGAAATGAAAATATCACAATATCATGCTCGATTGCTTTAAAGTTTTGGGTCAGGTTATAACACCATCAGTTTCACATCCATTTACCCATTGAGAAAGTAACAAATTTAAAAAAATTGGTAATAAAATCAATTAGATTTTTTGTTATTTTAGGGTTTTTTCCACCTACATTAGATTAGGTTGTATGGATTTGGAATAGGGAATTGAGTTAACTTTCCAAAGCTACAAACAAATGCTATAATCTTGCGATAGGGAGTAAAACCATTTATTACAGTTTGGCTCTGGGAAGCTCCCCTAACAAAGGAGTTAATCGATCATATTGGACCTAGTGGAGTGATCAACCCTAGTTCATTGGTTACAATATATTGATTTAAATGTATTACAAATGATGTCAAAAGGTGCTTGGGAGTTGTTACACAACATTTTTTCACCATCCCTGCAATCCCCATCCCGCACATTGGAGGACCATTTCTGTGACTTATATGTACTGTCATGCCTTGCAAAAAGTGTCATTGCATCCCTTGCGATGAGAAGAACATTTCCTCTGTTGACTATTCCTGGAACAGACCATCAAAAACACATGATTTTTGGTTGACACTGGTAGGAAGTTATGGCCTCGCGTCAATAAAGGAAATTAACACTAGGCCCCACGCCCATTGGTGCTCTGTCTCGGTGAGCTGCCCACGCCTGGATGTTTTTGGAAATTTTTTTAAATATAGGAGCAAATTTTGTATTGCTAACCACATCGTGAGTGAGTTAGCATGGGTGGTTCGACTGAATAACATCGAGCACCCTCCTTTGGCTTATTGTTCCCTAATTTTGGGCATGCCTCCCAAAGGATAAGGCCTCCCTTCCACTATTTAAGGGATCCTAACCTCCTCCTCTCCTTCTATAAATACATCTCTCTCACATAGATACATCTAGTTGAACATTTTGGAGAAATTTGAAACAGTATAATATAGATGGTGTGAGATAGAGCAGAGAGAGAGACCCCTATCGAGAGAGAGCTTAGGATTATTGCCTCGCCACGTCCAAATTCCCCGACAAATGCTCAAGACACGTTTTGACTGGACCCGCTGAATGAGGATGTGACGTCAAGGCTCATTTGGTTTTAATCTCTTTCTTTCTTTCAATATATGCATGACTGATGTTTTGGTTCCTGTCTTGTGTTGATGTGATTGATCTTACGTAATACGTTTAATTCTCCTTGACGAGTTAGATAGTTATGAATGCAAACATTGTTTCGTATGCTGCTTTCATTCTCTGATCTTTGTGCAGGCGCCTGAGTACCATAGCTGAAGGACCATGACGTGTTGGGACGAAGATCAGGAGATTGTCACCACAGCTATGACAACTGCGTTGGATCAAAGGTAGGACAATCTATCCCGACTTAGTTTCATTCATTAACTAGGAATCGACGCATTAGCATGTCCTCTTGCTGCTAGACCCACCTTAGGGCTAGATGGATCACCTCTATCCACAAAGGGGATTTAACTACACAAAAAGTTGGCGACTCCACTAGGGATTAGTGTGTGTTTGTCATCTCGTTGTTTTTTGAAGCGTTTGGCTTGTCCAGTCGACTTTGGTCGTTTAATCATTTTTCTACTTTTCTTGACTTGCCTGACTGTTTAAACCATAATTTTGAGTTCCAGAGTGTCATTTATGACCTTTGCTTAGTGGTTTTATTTTTTCCCATTGTTTTCTAGCTTGGCGCATTTTTTCATTGAACAATCGCGCTGATTGGCGCATGTTGCTTTTGACAAGGTGTGAAGCCCATGTTAGGCACGGATTATAGCCTAACAGTCGTGTCAAATATTTTAGGATTGAATTTGGTCTCTAGATTGGTTTTTTACCTTGCAATTAGTCTATTGGGATTGTTTTGACTCTGTAGTCTTGGTCTTCTCAGCTGTTTTTCCATCATCTTACCAGTGGATTTTGTAGCCCTAGGGTTTCTAGGTGTCTTGTGTTGTTTGTTTGGCTCTCTCCTCACTGAGCCTTCTGAGTTAAGTGCGAGTCACTTTGATTTTTTGTCATTTCAATTCGCTGACTGATTGTGTTAGCCTTTCTCTCGATTCTTCGTGTCTTTGGTTCGTTAAATGATCACTTTTGTTTTCATTTAACTCTCCATTTTGTCACTTCGAGCATAGATTACATTCCTCATTGGATCATTTTGAAAGCCCTTCGTTCTCTTGGAAGCGTGAATCCTTGTTTTGAGTGCATTTTACGTTTGTATTGCATTTGATTTATTCATTTTAGATCTTTACATTCGTAGTGCTTAAAACTAGTACTTGTTTTTCTTTTTAGTGTAATAGTGCATTGTGTGCTTCATTCATCTAAAAAACAAAAAATTGCATTCTTTCGCTTGAATTGAAAATGGAAGAGACCTTTTGCATAACTAGCTATTAGCGAACTAGGAAAGAGTTTTCATTTTCTCGTTTGGCTGTATTAGATGCATTAGAAAAATACTTCTTATGTTTTCATTAATTTCTACTTTGTCATAGACTCCTATCCTTCTCTTAGCTAGCATTCATTGAATGGAAATGATGTTCTTTTGCATGTAGTATGCATTTTTTAATTCAAGATCACATTCGGTGAGGCCTTGAAATCAAAACATTAATTCAAGATCACATTCGGTGAGGCCTTGAAATCAAAACATTAATTCAAGATCAACCTTAAAAATCAATTCAATCAACCTAAGGAATCATTGAAACCTAACGCACATATTCTAGAGGTCTAGGCTAGTGACGTGTTTCGGCATCATTAAACCTAGTAGCTCCCCGTACCATCACGTATATAAAGGGAGACCCTCATAGGTTGCAATCCTTTATCCATAGGAAACCGAGTCTGCTGCCATGTAACCGTGATACACTAAACAAAGCATTCGGGGAGACTACCTGCACGTAGGTCAAGTCCTTGGTCATTTCTCTTTCATTTGATCACCAAGGTGTATATGACAGTTCATGGAAACTTGGTACACCCTCTTTCTTAGATTACTTGAGTAGTCATTTTGATATTTTCATGACTCTCTAAAAGTGAAAAGATCATCGAGCACTTTCCTTTTCACGCTCGTTCAATCTGAAAGTGACTAGAGTCATATTTTTCCTATTTCTCGACTCTTAAAACTTGAAATAACAGAATTTTGTTTCAATGTCTTCAAATATTAACTGCTAACGAAATACTTCTAGTTAAAGTAATCTTCCTTAGTGTTTTTTTTTACGGTTTTTTCCAGTGGCAACATTTCCAGAGTTTATAAACCCAGGAATCCTTTTCCTGCTTTTGGGAATGTTGGCACTCCTTATATGGAAACATTGTCCCTTCCTAGGTTATCTGTTGGTTATCCTGTGTGGTCATTCTCGACCTCTGTGGTCTCAAGTACTCCGACCTCTGTACAACCATCTCCTCCACCTGAACAACATCATGTTGATTCTAAGGTGGACCTCTTCGCTTCTTCACCTATTTCTTCGTCCTCCTCTTCTACTTCGCCTGGTGAAAGTCTGGATTTTAGTAACCTGGTGGCTAAGAAGAAGAAGAAGTTGAAAAAGAAAGAGTCAGATAAGAGAGAGGCCAACTCTGCGGCCATTGCGCTTAAGACACCTTCCCTTGATAAACCATCCAACCTTCCACGGAAAGTAAAATTACATTACATGTTGTGTAAGGGTGACCACCTTCTTCGTGTTTGCCTTGGCATCCCTAAGGTGCTAGAAGTGTGGTCCAATGGTCATCTGTCGTTGCCTTTAGCTTCTGGTAGTCATATTGGTGTCACATCTTCGACTAGCAATGACAAGACTCATAATAAACAGGGTAATATTATGAATCCATGTAAGTTCTGTGAAAGGCATCATCCCATTCACCTTTGCCCATACATGGATGAAGCCACGAGAGTATTGGACAACCCTAATGTTTTTGCGCCCTACCTCCCAGTTGGTTACTAGAAGCTTTCTTTGAGTCCTCTGCTAGTCGATTGCATGATCAGTCGAGATTCATCTTTGGTCAAACCCGCTCCCCTGTACATTCAACATCACAAATCCATTCCCAACCAACCATTAGTCATGGAATCAGTCAATCTAATCCTTCCTATGGTTCATTAGGTCATTTCTGTCGAGAGTGTATCTCATGCCCATCACGTTCTTCTTGTTTCTTCAGATTCCTCAGAATTGGAGAAAGATTCTCCTATCCCTGTGACTCAAGAGGTTTCTCTTCCTTCTCCCATGTTTGTGGTCTAGGAGGATGCTCCTCTTGCTTTGGTAACACCAAGGGATGGCCATCTCATTTCTATGGTACGCCCTCCAAGTAGTTTGGTTACTTCCTTCGATTGGAGTCGATTTGAGAGATACCATCTTCCTTCTTATGTGTCTTTTGAGATCACGGTATAGGCCTTCGATATGGTCATACCTAGCACAATTATAGATGAAGGCATGCCTGTTAGTGTTCTGTCTTCAACTACTTATCAAGATTTTGGTTCTCCATCGCTTGTGCCTGTTACGCAAAATCTGTTGGCATTTACAGAGGAACCAGTCAACTGTTAGGGGTCCTTCTGAAGTTGCCCATTACTTTGGGAGGGAAAATATTCTATATAGACGTGATGGTGGTTCAAGGCCCCTTGGATTTCAATTTACACTTGGGGTGTGACTATGCTTATTCCATGGGTGCACTTGTCTCTTCCCTCTTTCGTGTGATCTGTTTTCCACACAAAGGTCGGATTGTGACCATTGATCAACTTTCATTCTTTGGTCCTAATGTGGTAGCTGGCACACCATCGTATCTTCTAGATCTTTATCCACTGATTGTATCTTCCTCGCAACAGGTTAATTATGTGGCCACTTGTTCATCCAGTGATAGTGCCATCGAGTACCATCTACTGGGGGCATTCGATCGTGATTTCCACGATGTTGTTCTCCCATTAGATGAGAACCTCTTGGAATCCATGACCTCTTATTCGTCATGATGAAAGGTCGTTGGAGCATAGTTTGTTTTCTTGCATCAAGCTCCTTAAAAAATGAAACAAGCTCTTCTGAGGATAGTTCGTTTACTATGTCAACCTCGTTAAAAAATGAATTAGGTCTTGAGGATAGTTCTTTTACTGTTTCAACCTCCTTAAAAAATGAAACACATTCCCGTTCAATTTGAATATTTGATCAGATCTCGTAAAATCCCAATCAAGTCTTTCGTCTGATCTCGTAATTGAACCTTCATTCCATCCATCTATTAGTAACTAGCAGTCTACTTTGGTGAATGCCCTGAAGCTTGGGGGGCATGTACCTCGAATTGAGTAGTCATGTTGGGGGCATGAAAAACTTATTTCAAGCATATTTTTTTTATGTTTCAATCTTGTGTAAAAATGAAACCAACTTTGAGCAGAGTTTCCTAATTTCAAGCTTGTGTAAAAATAAAACCATTCTTATTTTACCTCTCGTGATTGCCATTTTATCAGCCTGTTTTTCCAAACGAGCCTTGGTTTTCTCATTCCATCGTTACCATCTGTTTGGTCGATCATACGTCTTCACTTGATTGTTTTATCCATTCCTGAGGAACCGCTGTAATGAGTGGTCTTGTTAGCCATCCTCTTAAACTTTACTTGTTCTAAGTAGTTCCACCATCACCGGAACCAGTTGCTACCCTTAATACCACTCATTCCTCCAGGAGGAGTCAAATTCTAGCTCTTTTCTGACTCTCAAACATGAAAATATTGCCGAGACTCTTGTCATTTGGAACTTGTTAAAAGGCTGCGAAATGATATCTACCGAGTATACGTTTACCCCTTTTTCGAGCTGGGATAGATTATTTATGAAAAAGGAATACCTTAGCCAATTGCAACTAAGAGTTTCTCTCAAATATGGATTTCTACCTTTTCGAATCTGTGAGACTACCTACAAAAAGGGACTTGCTGGAGTTTTATTTTCCATTTCTTTTCAAACTCTCAAAACGTGAAAATATGTCGAGTTCTTCCTTTGTCAGACTCGTTAAAACTTAAATGACATCAAAGACCGTCACCATGACGTAACTGAGTTCCTCCTTCCTAGAGCTCGTAAAATTTACTAGGATGGATTTTTCCAAAGGACAAACTTATACGACAAGCATATGCTATCCTCTTCAAGCTTGTGTAAAAATAAATATGTACTCGCCAGAAATGGTGGGGGAAAATGGAATTTATTCGTTAGTTGTGTCAGTAGTATGTCACTCTTGAACATGACACTTATCTGTAGTTTGTGTCAGGTTGGGATATCTTCACTCCGTCACTTTGCCTCCATGGGTTTGGGAAATCCATTTTCCTCACATTAGATTACCAATATTGTCGACATGACCTCTGATCCTATTTGAGTCAAATGCTGCCAAATTCTAGAGTCGTGTCGCCAATATGTTCAAGAGAAAATCCTTCTACAGTTTGTACATTCCTAATCCTATATTTCAGTCTTGATTAACACTCATATTACATTCTCTATTTCATGTCCGATGATGTGGGATTCATTATGACCCTCCTTCGACCAGGTCACTTCCTGTCAACTTCAGCTCATTATCTAGGAAGTTGACCTAGAGACTTCCTTCTGGTACCTTGGAGCTTGCATGCCTCAATGACAAGTTCTTCGCATTCAACGACAGGTCCACATCATCGGCCTTCGATCAAGTGATTCTGCGGGTTTTCGACGCTATATCACTGTTCACATTCCATGGATTGTATTAGTTGTACCTTGAGAGCCATTGTCATTATTGGTGGTTTCTCTCGTGTCTGTTAACAACTTGCATCATTGGCTAGTAATCAGGTGATTTTCTTGCATGTTTGACTTCAACTCACATATTCGCATGCTTGAATTTGTACTTGTTCGGTCGAGATGGAGCGCAATACCCTGGGTTTTGTCTGATAAGATCCAGGCTACGAGATATTTTGGTTTATCATGACTATATGCATGACTCCTTTGATTGGATGGTTGCGACCATACCTGAGTCTATTTGTTGATCCTTATTTCTGGATGTCTACGTCCATACCTCAGATCTCCATTTTTATGTACTCTATTATGGATGGTTGCACCCATGCCACATGTTCATGTATCAAAGATATCAATTTTATTTGTACTTGCAGGTCTTCCAACATCGGTGTTTGGTTCAAACACGTTCCCATAAAGAATTTCACTCCTCCCTCTCTCTCAGACCTGATGCTTTAGGGGGCATCTATTACACAACATTTTTTCACCATCCCTGCAATCCCCATCCCACACATTGGAGGACCATTTCTGTGACTTATATGTAGTTTCATGCCTTGCAAAAAGTGTCATTGCATCCCTCTCCATGAGAAGAACATTTTCTTTGTTGACTATTCTTGGAAAATACCATCAAAAATACATGATTTTGGGTTGGAATTGGCAGGACGTTATGGCCTCGCATTGATAAAGGAAATTAACACAAGGCCCCGTGCCCATAGGTGCTCTATCTCGTTGAGGTTCCTGCGCCGAGCTGTTTTTGGAAATTTTTTTAAATATAGGAGAGAAGTTTCCATTGCTAAACACTTCGTGAGTGAGTCAACATGGGTGGTTTGACTAAATAACGTCAAGCACCATCCTTTCGCTTCTTGTTCCCTAATTTTGGGGAAGCCTCCCAAAGGGTAAGGCCTCCCTTCCACCAGTTGAGGGATCACAACCTCCTCCTCTCCTTCTATAAATACATCTCTCTCACATAGATGCAGCTAGCTGAATGGTTTGGATAGCTAAAAATTTTGGAGAAAGATGAAACATTCTGATATAGCTAGTGTGAGATAGAGAAGAGAGAGAGACCCCTGTCAAGAGAGAGCTTACGCTTATTTCCTCGCCACGTCCAAATTCCCCGACGAATGCTCGAGAGGCGTTTTGACTGGACCTGCTAAAGGAGGCTATGATGTGAAGGCTCATTTGGTTGTAATCTCTTTATTTCTCTTAATATATGCATGACTGATGTTTTGGTTCCCGTCTTGTGTTGATGTGATTGTTCTTATCTAATACGTTTAATTCTCCTTGACCGGTTAGATAGTTATGAATGCAAACATTGTTTCGTATGATTATTTCTTTCTCTGATCTTTGTGCAGGCGCTTGAGTACCATAGATGAAGGACCATGACGCGTCGGGACGAATATTAGGAGACCGCCGCCACAACTACAAAAACTACATTGGATCAAAGGTAGGACAATCTATCCTGACTTAGTTTCATTCATTAACTTGGAATCGACACATTAGCATATCCTCTTGCTGCTAGACCCACCCTAGGGCTAGATGGGTTGCCTCTATCCATAGAGGGGATTTACATACACAATAGGAGTCACTTGAAGGTAAAACTCATATTACCACATTGAGGGAATTTCAAGGGGATTGAGCTTTGATACTCTGCCCTTGCATGTACATCTGATCTACGACTGTCCCCCTAGGTTAAATTGTCATAAGTGGTAACCTTAGAGACCATAATCTTAAGGATATTACCCAAGGTGATGGTGAAGGATAACTATCTGTTGTACCTGGAACAGACGTTGGCTAGACTCACTTGGACCTTTTTAGAGCGTATTGTTCATTCAATATGGAATAAGTGAAGTTACTTGCACTAGATCATGTTCATTAAACAATTTGTCAGCATAATTAGTTCCACTTAATCTATCTTTATTCACTTTTCACATTGATCTCTGCGACGTTGGATTTCATCACCAATTAGTGATTTTGCTATGAAAATTTTATTTGCATGGTTTGAATATTTATATTTACTAGCATGTGTTATTTGCTTGTTTTTAAATTTTACAGACCTTAGGTGTGGATTGTGAATATTATTTAAATTCTTAATAAAAATTCATCGTGGTTGGTTCATTGAGGCATTCACGTAGAATGCAGGTTTTAACCCCTGAATATACACCTAGTCAATTGGAGAATATTAGATATGAGAATTCAAAATCAACAAGCTCTGGTACCTTAGATCAACTTGAGACATCTTCAATTGTAGAATCTGAGATAGTCTAAATTGAAGTTCTTCATCCTCATGAAGTAGAATCAAGATTGGTTCAATCTGGGCTAGAAATTACTGAAATTATTCAAAGAGAACATGATACTGGAGAATTTCTAGATAAAAATTAACTAAACGAGACATTGAAGAACTTGAATATGACATTTATAAACCTGAATCACCTTCAGTTTCTATATCCACTACTCCTTCACCACCTTCACTACGGAGGAAAACTATATTTACAATTGGTTTACCTCTTGGTCTCATAAGTATTGAAGATATTACTGGAGAAGAGAAGGAAGAATCACCATGTATTGTTGTTACTACTGGTGATCCAAAAGTTTTTCTAGGACTCTCTTTTGATCCTTTCCAGCCAGATCCTTGGTTTTTCACCCCCTTTAACTCTTTAGGTCAAGGTCTTCCATGTTATCACACTCCTTTCTATTTTTTACCAAGAAGAAACATGACAGAAATTCCTCCTGAGATTCAACCCACTAATACCTCTATGTGTAAAATCTCTATGAAATCATTATTTTATGGTGGTCCCTTAGTTCCTGATGGGTATGAGTAAGTTTCTGGAACTTTTTCAAGAGCCACTCCTTCCCCTTAAGTTTCTACTTGGTCATTTGGTCCATCTATATCTACTGTTCAGAGCATGAATTCCATCCCTGAAGTACCTTTGGCATCAAAACAATATGTTAACATGATATCTGGTAATTTAGGTAGTCCTCAAGTAACCCCAAATGGTGTTTATCATCTGCCTAGTGGGCAACCATCTTATCCTCCATCGGGAGGAAAACATGTTGTCAAGTCATATCCTACAGTTGGAGAACATCCTTTTTTCAAAACTTAAGCAAGTTATGGTCATATTCCTCAGGTCGTTCAAATTCAACCTATTGTGTCTCAACCCTTGATTGGTTCTCCTTACCCAAGGATGAATACTATTTGGAACCCTACTTTTGTTCAAAATCTTATTCAAATTTCTCAACAAGTGCAAGTTTATCAACCTATTTAGTCTACTGGACAATCTATTCTACAAATACTTGTTTAAGGTATTCCAATACCAGTCCAACAACTTTTTCAGGGGATTCCACAAACACATGTCCAACATATTATCGAAAGGAATACACAAACACCTATTTAAAAACTAGTTCAACAACCTGTCCAGGGTAGTCCTCAAACACATGTTCAGTCTACTGTCCAAACATCTCTTCAACAACTGGTTCCATTTTTAACTCAAACACCTATCCTGGGAGTATCACAAATGACTGTTTAAGTTACGCCTCAAATATTGGTTCAACAACCTACACAAGATATCCCTCAAGCATATACTTATCAAACTTCTCCTACTTTCCAGTATACAACACATATTCCTATCAAACAACCTAGTATAGGGATTATGCAGACACCGTATCAAGTTCAATAATTTCATGGTGAGTCATTTAGATTCAATTCTTTCAAGGTCAACCTTTACAAGGGAAATACTACTTGGTTCAAATGGTTCAAATTCCACCTTTTCAGAGTCAACCATATCTTGATTATACTTTTCAAATTCCATTTCAACCTCAACCTAGTATGTCTCACCTTGGTTAACCTGGAGGAATGCAAACACCAACTGCACAAGTTATTCCAGGATATCCTGGGCATCCTCCTCCAAGGTTTGGACTTAACCCTCAATGTTATAAAAATCTACAACAAGACTTCAACCAACGGTTACCGTTTATCACAACCATAATTTTTTCAGATTTATCCTGGCTAACGAATGATCCTATTGATTACTATCCATTTTGGCCAGCAATTCCTACTAAGTTTCGAAGTGATATACCGAAGTTTGAAGGTAAATCAAGAGAGGACCCCGAAAATCATGTTATGAAATATCATCTTTGGTTTTCATCGAATTCATTTATTGATGATTTTATTAGAGTACACCTTTTCCAACAAACTTTAACCAGTTTAGTAGCAAAATGGTTCATTGAGTTGGCATGTGCCTCTTTCCATAATTTAAACTCAGAAAAAAAGTTTTGACACATTTTCAACTACCAATTCGATATGACACAGGTACTGAACTTTTGATTTCACTAAAATAATCAAAATATACCTAAATTTCATATTGTATACATGAATGTAGGTGTAGGCATTTTTTAGTCAAATTTTTTGTTATCTAAGATAACACTTAGGTTTTGTCTTTGAGTCAATTTGGTTTAGTTATTTATTTTGAGTTTTCTTAAATAATAATCACATGTAAAAAGGTCATTTTTGTCATCAAGCCAGTTTGTAGGGTCATTATGAATTTTAGTGGGTGTCATCATAAAGGTGAAAATAAAATAGTCCATGTTTCTTAGGCTTATTTGGTCATGATTGGAATTTTATAGTTTAACAAACTTTCGCAGCAACTCCAGTTAGAAAAGATGAGGGTTTTCTACGAAATTTACTGACACTTCTTAGAATATTTTCCTTCCTGAACACTTGTCCCACTACAAAAGTCCGTTGTTGTGGTAATGGTACGGAAACGATACAAATTTTTTAAAACGGTTATGGTCAGAGTCATGTGAGTCATGATTACCTACTTTTGTCTTTATCCATCATTTCTAAAACACTCAAATCAGATAACTTCAATCCCAAATCATTTTTATTTTCAATTTTAATTAGCTCTGCTATCATAACTTGATCTCATTCTCATTCGAACTGTTATTTCTATCCATGAGCTCGGTCTTATTGTCTTGTGAGATGTTCTACCTGTCTTTAGGGTAGGTATGTTGGTGTCAAGAGTTGGTCTACTATATTTAGGATATTTACAGGTGTCAAGAAGTAGCTCACTGCATGTTGAATCCATGGCAGCTCAAAGGAAGAAATATTATGAAGGGTCAATGGTGAGATAGGAACCAATGGATATGAAACTATTGGAAGAGGACCCTACCTTCACTCAAGAATTTTCCAGTGTAGGGTGTCTTCGTTGCTATTAGAAGCTGTAGGGTTACCATGGGAAAATTGCCCAATATTTTTCCATCAACTTCACAGGGACAGATTCTAAAGTGGGCATGCTAAACTTTGCAGTGTCCCCTGACACCATTTCTCATGCTACATAAATCCCTAGGTCTAGAGAAATGTGGTTTAAATTGCAGAAGTTTCAGTTGCAGAATTGTGATGAGTTTCTTAAGGAAGAGCATAGAGGGATTGATATGACTACAAAAATTCTGAGAACTTGTGTCAAAGAATATTATTCTAAAATCTTGATGGTAATCCAGAAGTACTTCACTTGTGAAGGCAGATTCGACATGTTCTACCAATACCATTTCAAATTTCTTCTCCACTTCATAGGTAACAACCCCTTGACATTCCTTTTTATGTATTTAGAAGTTTGGGAAATATGTATGACAAGGTCCAAGCCAAGCCTGATGCCAGTAACACCTCTATTTTCCATTATGATCTTATTAAATTGTTGGTTGTTGAAGAGTTGAATAGACTAAGCAGAGATTGGCTCACCTTTTTATTTTTAAGTGACTATGAGTTAGATATTACCACCACTACGAAAACTCCAAAGTCCAAATTCGTAACCCCTAGGGATGAGAAGCAGCTTGAGGCTAAGCCTGTAGCTAAACCTGAAGCAAATATAGAGCCTATAGTTGAACATGTAGCAAAACATGTGGTAGCAGAAAAAACTTCTACAAGCACCAAGACGAGGATGACTAGAAGTCAAAGCAAAGGGAAGGGTAAGCTGTCAGATATCCTAGAAGATATTAAGATTGAAGAAACCTAAATTGTGCATCCTATATAGATCACAAAAGAAAAAACTAAAAATAAGAGTAAGAGAGAGCTAAAAAATTGGATTTCACTAAAGAAGAATGAGGTTTTATTTTCAAACCTAGGAAGCCTGTCACAAGATCATAGTAGCCAAAAGAAAAGATGCCTAAGCTTCCCTTAGAAGAAAAGATGACATAGGTACCTCTATGTTAGGTCCCTATATTACAAGTATAGTCTCTTATTATTGTTAGTGTAACCCCCTGATTGTTATTGTTGTACCCCGGTAACCCCAATATTTTTATTATTGTGCCCTTACATTATTATTGTTAGGTCGGTTAGGATTATATTGCGATCCCATGGACTCCTATATATAGAAGGAGGTTTTGTCATTTGTATCATCCAAGAATTGTTCATTTATGTAATGTATTGGAGGTTGACCCCTCGAAGTGGCTGATTTCTAAGGCATCAATCTCTCTTTTCTTCTATTTTTGGAGTTGGTTTCATAACATTTGGTATCAGAGCTTTGGATTCTAGGGTTTCGCTGCTCCAAACAGGTCATTGTGGAATTTTCGCCATAACATTTTTTAAAAGAAGGTTCAAAAGCTAAAATTTTTACAGAGCAAAGCCGAAATCCTAAGGAAAGTCATGTAAAAATTTCAGATCTTGGTTTGCAATATTTTCGGAGATATGATCTGTCGAAGTTAGGGTTTTTTCAAGCTCTCGAATTTCACCTAAAACATGTTATTGTGGAATTTGCACTATAAAACATTTTCTACGAAGGCTCAAAAGCTGAAATTTTTACAGAGCGAATAATAAATCCTAAGGAACTTCTTGTAAACATTTTAAATCTTGGTTCGCAATATTTTTGGAGATATGATCTATGGAAGTTAGGGTGTTTTCACACTCCCAAATTTCATCTCAAAGAGGTGACCGAGGAAAAATCGTCATAACTCTTTCTATGAGCATCGGATTGGAATTATGTAAAAAGTTGCAGGAAGTAAATGGAATTTAGTTTCCAGTGTATCAATTTCAAAGCTAAAGGAGGAAACAGTGACATGTGGCACGTTGTGCAAGTTCCCTCTACTGAACCAATCCATAATTAGGTCATTGTGGGAGATTGGGCATAACTTTTCCTTGAAAAATCCAAATCAGGTCAGACCTATGGCATTCAAAAGAAGATTCAGAGGGATACTATAACACCAAATTTCAGATATTGAAGATCTGAAATGACAAATATAGTTCAGTTTTAATATCAAGATCCTCAAAAGCAAGAAAATTGTGTGTATTTTTTTTCAAGTTGCATAAGTCTTGTTTGACGAATCAGTTTCAATTGATTCCAAGGGAATATTGTAGAATAGATACCATTATTGGGTTATAAAATTCCTCCTAAAAATAATTCAACAACCATTAAGCCTTCAGAAGGCTCTACTATGACTCATGAGGACGAAAAAGCGCAACATGACATATCAAAATTACAAGAGAAGGTGCACCCAATTTCGCTCTCGCAAAGAGCAACAAAAAATGAAATGGAATTTTGAAGAAAGGTGTGGAAGATAAGATGGATGGTTTGAAGAAAGGCATGGATGGTTTGAACAATGGCATGGAAGATAATATTGATGGCATGGAAGCTGGCATGGAATCTAAGATGGATGACATGGAAGAAAAAATGGAAAACATGAAGAATGATCTAAAATCAGACATGGAAGGTTTGACAAATTTGATACAAGAATTGTTTCCTAATGGAAAAAATATAGTAGAGGAAACTCATGATGAGAACAAAATAAATGTTAATCATGATTTCATAAACTCTAATGTTGGATGGAAGACCCACCATATTCCAAATATGGATATGAGGAAATTTTATGGCAAGGATCCCGTAATATGGATACTATAGATGGAGCAATATTTTGATCTCAACAATGTGAAAAACACACAAAATGTATGCATTGCAACCTTGCATTTAGAACAAAATACATTTTTATGGTATCGATGGCTTTTCTCCAGTAAAAAAATTGTCACTTGGTCAATTTTTACGGAGGAAATGATAGCACATTATGGGGATACAAAGAGAAACACCTTCTTTAGCTAATTGATAAATCTAAAAAAAAAGGGCTCAGTGGTGGAGCACATTGAGGAATTCCAAAAATTTAATATAAGGGTAACTGATATTCCAGAGGAACACATGATTGATGTCTTCATAGGGACTTTAAAGGATAACATCCAGCATGAATTTCACGTTTGGGAACGAGATTCATTGGAGGAGGTATTCAGATTGGCAAGAAAATTTGAATGTACAATTATGGCGACAAGGAAGCCTACCACTCACATATATAGAGATGGAAGTATTGCTACTCCTAGACTTCCACAACCTACAAGGTTGACAACATAACAATTGGAAGAAAAAATATCAAAAGGGATTTTCTACAATTGTGATAGCAAATACACTAAAGGTCATAAGTGTGCTGAGAAGAAATTGCTTTACATAGATTGTGAAGAGGAGAAATAAAATGAACAAGAAACTTCAAAAGAAGAGGATATACACTAGGAACCAACCCTAAAAGAATAAGAAATGAGCTGACCATATCATGTAATGAATTGGCAGGTATTACCAAGAAGAAAAAGGACATAGTGACATATCAAGAAGAAAAAGGTAATAATGTTGATTGATTCGGGTAGTACCCATAATTTTATCATTGTAAGGTAGCCAAGGAATTGAATTGTTTCCTATACCCAACACCAAAATGTCAAGTGATGGTTGCAAATGGAGGAACTATAAATTTTTGTGGAAATTGTAATAATATCAATCTAACCATGGGGGAATATGTATTAAATAGTCCAATGCTTTCCATTCCAATGGGAGGTTTTTATGTTGTACTAGGAGTACAATGGTTACAATATTTGGGGACGATATCTTTCAATTTTCAAGAAAATTTCTTGAAATTTTTTTTCAGAAGGGAAGGAAGTCGAATTACGGGGCATCACAGGGAAGCCAGGAAAGATAATAAGCTCTAATGTCATGACAAAGCTTTTGAAGAAAGAACAAAGAGGCGTAATTGCACAATTATGCTCACTAGAAGTTCCAACATCAAAATCATCAATTTCTCAAGATGTCCAAAAACTCTTGGACAATCATTCCAAGTTGTTTGAAACTCCCAAAGGACTCCCACCTATTCGTGATCATGATCATGTTATTCATTTAATTCCAAGAAGTGTTCCTCCAAACATCAAGCCTTACAGATATCCTTATGTCCAAAAGAGCGAAATTAAACATATGATTGCAAAAATGTTAGAGGCTGGTATAGTACAACCTAGTCAAAGCTATTTCGCTGATCCAATAGTATTGGTGCACAAGAAGGATGGATCATAGCGCATGTGTCTGGAGTATAGGGAGCTCAATAAGCTCAATATTAAAGGTAAATTTTCCTTTCTTGTGATTGATGAATTATTGGATTAATTACGTGGAGAAATTTATTTTACCAAGTTGGATCTTCGTATAGGATATCATCAAATTAGAATGAAGACGAAAGATATTCCCAAAACAACATTTCGAACTCATGAGGGTCAATATGAATTTTTGTTCATGCCTTTTGGCCTTACCAATGCACCTTCTACATTTCAAGGGTTGATGAATTCCATTTTCAACCCCTTCCTTAGAAAATTTGTGCTAGTATTTTTTGATGATATACTAATCTACAGTAGGTCTTGGAAGGATCATGTTCAACATGTTGACATGGTGCTCAAATTATTGGAGGAGAAACAATTATATGCAAAAAAATCCAAATGTTTCTTTGGAGTACAAGACGTCGAATATATGGGTCATATTGTATCCCATGAGGGTGTTAATGTAGACCCTGAAAAAATTAAATCCATTAAGGAATGGAAAGTCCCCATGTAATATTCCCAAATGGGGAAGCAGCAATACATGAAAAAAATAATGGAAAGAACAGTGAATTAATCAACACACCATGGGATGAGACAAATTTAGAGCCATCTTATTAAGCATATCAACAAATAATAGGCACGAGATCTTGAGGATTAAGTCACTCAAGAAATACAAAACAAGCCTCTACAAGAAAAATATGCTAATACATGAGAAATAGATGCCATACAAATGCCCTGAGCTATGAAAATGTAGTTTTAGGGCATAAACACTGCATAAATATAGATCAATGGAGATATGCATTTATATAGCTCAAATAATTCTAGGAGTGAAGATCTAGCCTCCTAGACACATTTCCAAGAGAACCTGGGAAGGGTTTCCGGAAATACACCCAAATACAGGTGGTGATCTATAGCCCTAGGACTTAAGAGTCACTGCAAATTGAAGCTCATGAAATAGAAGGCTGAAATAATATGGATCTGATGTAGATTTCCTCAAAGGGTCTCCTCCAATTAAAGGCTGAACCCTTCACCTACAGGAAAACACTCTAAAAGAGTCAATAGATCCTGCTCTAAAGCTTCCCTCCAAAATAATGAAATTCCCAGCTGAAACTGCACTGTGAATGATGGGGATAGGTTGGTCTGGTGCCAAAGATCTGAAATTTACTAAGAATCCCTCCTTGTTGATCTCTAAGAGAAGGAATCCTTTCTCCTATGAAAAACTAGCTCAGAAAGTGGGTTTCTCAACCTTCCACTGCAACACCCTGCAACACAACTCAGATTTGAACAAACACTATGTTTTAGTTGAAGATTGAAGCTTGGCCAGAATTCCAAATATGTGGAAATGATAGATCAATACTCTCCCAAGATGCCTCTCAAGGAAAGAGGTGGGATTCTCTACCGAGAACACCCTGTGCTAAACAGCACCAGCAATCTTAGCTAAACAACTGAAGAGAGAAAAAGTCTAAGAAAACATATCAAAATAATAATCATCAGCTAGCCCCATATGGTTGCGATCCTCTTTCTTATAAATAATGTGAGCCTTCTCACCTTGGGTCCCACTCATTAGGGTTTCCACCATCATGAAATTAATCTCCCTCCAAAATTGTGATTTCCCATCATTAATGCCACTCCTCCATAACAACGTTGTTTGATTTGGTCAAAGTTGACCTATTCCACATGCTCTAGCCTCTTTTCACACCTAAGGCTCTTCAATCCAGCTTTTATATGACCTCCATTCACACCAGGAGTGTCTTTATTCCTTCTAAGGAGATTTATGGGTCTTCATACCCTCTGATTCTTTTATCTAAGAGCAAAATTAAAATTTAACATTCCAATTAACTGTGTGCTAATTTAGGAATATTACAGTCCTCCCCTCCCAAATGTTGCTTGTCCTCAAGAAACTGTAAGGATAGAACTAAAGATTCTCCTCTTCCTCTTGTAGCATTTCCATGTGATAAGCTCCTCCAATGAACAAGATGATGTTTTATCAATAAGTTTCCAAGTTGCTCCTCCCAAGTGTATAAGGATGCCTTTGGTGAAAAATCAAAATGGCTCTCATCATGAACAAGTAGAATATCCATGGAAGCAACTATGTGTGTTCTAGAGGCCTCCTTGAGGCATGGAATATGAAATATATTTGGAACCATCATCCCCAAGCTATCATCCACAAAAAGTGAGTCACCCTCCAACATGGTAACTCCTGAAACATATCCTCCACCTTAGGCACCTGAAAAGAAGGTGGGCTACATAGCTTAATATGATGGATCAAAATGTCCATACCATGTTGTCTCTCTCTCCACTTATGATAAGTGTAGAGCTGCTGCTGAATATTGGCTGCAATAATGTTTCCTTCATGGAGAAAAAGGGCAATAGGATCCTCAAACATCCACTCTTTGGTTCTTGTCCAAATCATCCCATAAAAAATGAATATGACATTATCATCATATGGAATCCAAATAAGAGAAGTACTGAAGGTTTCACATAGTGCTGGAAGGTACCAACAGTTTCTCAAGTAGTTACAATGTAGTTTTACCAACTCCAGTTTCAGAATATGATGTGGCAAGTTGTCTCCCAACAAATTGCTAGTTGTGCATGTCATCACACTTACTAGTGAATAGTAAATGGCATTGTATATCAACTGAATATATAGGAAATAGTACGACACTTTCAAAAATCCATACAAGAAATGGCTCTCTCCATCATAGATGTTGGTCCCACAATGACCATGAAACCCAAATAGAGGTTTGCCCTCTTGTGGAGCAATGCACTGCATAGAGATGGTAAGAGAATGCAAATACTGTGTTAGATAATCAATAATTGCAAAAACACAATTCTTACCATGTACTGAGAGTAATATGATAATAAGATCCATGAATGAGCCCTCCATAGTGGTATTATCTACTCCCATGAAGAGGAATGTACTATGTGCTGCATGGATATCTTTCTTCTTATGCTTGAAAATCCAAGTCAAGAAGATCGTATCATGGTAATATATGTCTCCAACCACTACTCCATCACTCTCATCTCCTCCTTTCCCATCCAGTGCATTATATGTGAAGTGATCCCAGGGACACTCCATCAACAACCCCAAGCTCCCAAATGACAGCGTTGTTGTCCTTTGTAATAAGGCTCCTATCATCTCATGGCTCCATTATTTGACATACCAAATGTCAAAGCCATCAATCATAATGCTACCATATATGGGATATTCCTTCCAAAGTGGAAGTACCTCTTGGTTCTCCAAGGCTAAGGAGTAGCCCCTTTCCACCATGATAGTGCCATCATCTACTCCTGCAACATTATGGAAGGTATGGAAGGAAATCAGTCCATATCCCCCCAAGAACAACCAAAGCAACAAAAACTCTTGTTGCCTCCCCACACCATCACCATATAAACTATGGAGAAAAAATAGGATATTTGACATGAAAGATATCACATCAACCAAATACACCCAAACTCCTTGTTTCCATATGATGCAAGTTCCATTCCAAGTTCCATCCACCAACATACCCTTTGAAGAAGGATATGTCCCATGATGGCCAAACTCTTTCAAGAGTAACCAACGCAACCATGCCTCATGTTGTCATGTGTCATAGATCTAAAAGTGGCTTTCCAACCTCTTGATCATGAACATCACCCATCCAACCAATGGTGAGTGCCTATCATCATGCTCATAATTGGTATCCCTCCAACAGAGAATACCATCCTCCCAAATTAGAATTCTATCTTTGCATTTCATGGGATGTTGAAATGAAATCTCCTAAAGATCCCCAAGTGGAGACCACTCATCAATGACCATGTTGACCCCATAAGGATCCAAATAAGTGGTAGGAAAAAACTTCCCATCAAAATGTGAAATTCTCATCAAGAAGTATCCATTATAATAATGGAATATGTCATCCCTTAGAAGATACCCCCCATCAATCATCTGCCTGTCCTCTGTTATGCATGTAGAAAGGTCATTGGAATGTCCCAATAATGGTTGGGCCCCCAACTCATCACTGATGCTCAATGAAAGCGTTGCTGATCTCCATAATGGTGCAACTGCTATCTCCAAATAAAAAATTTACCTTGACCCTAGGTCATGCAATGGTACATCCCCACAATCCTCCATCTGATGTGCTGAAAAAAAAAAAAAAAAAGTGGAAACATATGCATACCTTGGTAAAGCTTGGGAACATCTTGTATTGCTACAAGTGTTCCTCCTTCTGGTGTGATGGATTTCCCAACTATTAATGATTATGGCTGCTTTTATATGGTTGTATTAGTTCTGGTACAAGTCTCCTCCTCCTCATGCATCTCTAGAATAGTGCATGGGAATCTAGATGTCAAGAGATCAAGACCACTTTGCAAGGGTGCAAGTATTCTTTCTCTTGATTCAAGTGCTCTTGCAGCAAGTGGTGGTGAAGGCCTCTTTTCCTTTGATTTCTTCTTTTCAAACTTCTTGATCACCCTTTGAGTAAAATCTGCATATGCAGTCACTCTTGCATGACTCAAATGGTTGAACCACCAAATTTTTGCTTCACCCTCAAGGTGCAATGCTGCAATCTCAACAAATTCTCTTTCTACCATTGGATATAGTAGGAAGAATGCATCGAACTTCATTCCCCAACCTTTTACTGTGCATGAGGATGACCCATCAAAGGTAGAAATAAAAATCCATTGCCCTTTATTCTTCTATTGTTGTAAGGTCTCCTTTCTTCTTTGAGTTGAATGAACTATGGGAGAGTTAGATTCTACTTGAAAGCTCTAGGTTGAGACTTATATTCTACAAGGTACTCACTTAGAATCTCATGATTCTAAGTTTCCTCAATATCCATTCCTTTTTTCTTATTCCTCAAAAGAAAAGGGCATAGTGTATTTCTTTGGGAGCTCTACTGCAACTCCTAGGTTCTTTCTTCTGCTGATAGGAAGTACATGGAACTTCCTTTTCTTGACACCCTTTAGAGGTCTAATTACATCTCTCCTCTTTCATCGCTTGACCTCCTTAGAGAGGTTCTTCATAGATATGAAAAGTCATGAGACAAAGCTCATTCCTTCCATCATTTTTTATCTTGTTTTCTTATCTTATTCTTCTTATATCATATTGTATGAAACTCACAAAGTGAGCCAAGATTATGCTGCGATACCCGCGTAATATTCCCAAATCGCGAAGGAAGCAATATATGAACACAATATTAGAAAGAGCGATGAATAAATCAATACAAAAATTACATGAGACAAATTTACAACCATTTTATTAAATATATCTGCAAATATTTAAGCACAAGATCTTGAGGACCGAGCCACTCAAACAATGGGAAACAAGCCTCCAATAGGAAAATGTGCTAATACATGAGAATGATGCTATACAAGTGCCATGAGCCATGATAGAAAATTTTAGGGCATAAAATGCTGCATAAATATAGATTAATACAGATCTATTGTTATATATCTCAAATAATGCTAGGAGTGAAGATCTAGACTCCTAAACACCTTTCCAAGAGAACTCGGAAGGGTGAAAATACCCAAAACACCAAAATCTTGGAATGCGGTCCTAGGGCTAAATAGCGAGTTTATTCTTGAATAAATGAATTGAGATGGCTGAAGATTATATATGAAATGAATATATCTCCTCTAATAGATCCTTCAAGTGAAGGCAGAGTCCTAACATTGAAGATCTCACCCTCTAAATCAAGCATTAAAACCTCCACTACAAATGCTCAGCAAAAGTAATGCAATCAAAGAGGAATATACATTGTAGATGATGGGAATATGTTTTCCTAGTGCCAAGATGTGAAATAAAGCTCAAGAACCCCTCCTCACTGATCTCCAAAATATAAGAATGCTTCCTCCTGCGAAAAACTAGCTCGGGAAAGTGGGTTTCTCAACCCTCCCTACACAACACCCTACAAAACAACACAAATCTTAACGAAACTTCTGCTTGTAGCTAAAGAATGAAGCTTGGCCAGAATTCTAGATGTGTGGAAGTGATAGTACAATGCTATTCCAAGAGGCTACCTCAAGGAAGAGGTGGGATCCCCGCTCGGTAACACCCTATGCTAAACAACACGCAAAACCCTAACTAAACGGTGAAGAATGCAATAAGTCATGCGGACCATAAAATCAATAATCGATAACATAACCCACTATGGCTACCTTACCCTCCTTATAAATAATGTGAGCCTTCTCACCTTGGGTCCCACTCATTAGGGTTTCCACCATCATAGAGTCTTCCTCCCATTCACACTACCACTTTGTCTTTATTGATGATCCACTCCCTCCATGCAGCATTGTTGACTTGGTCAAACTTGACCTTGTCCACATGCATTAGCCCTGTTCACACATGAGGGTGCTTATTACGGCTATTAATATGATCCCTTTTCACATTAAGAGGGATTTTATGCCTACTAAAGAGATTTATGGGCCTCCCTACCCATTTATTCATCTAACTAAATGACAAGAGAAAAATTAATATTCGATTAGCTACATGCTAATTTAGGAATATTACAAACTAATCCTACAACCTATACTAGTGAAGTAACGAGATGCCTTATTCATAGATATGACATGCACATCGAGAGAGTGGTTATTCCTCTTGGGAAGAAATGAATGGATTTTTTGAAGATGATAAACCCCCATAGGGTTGAGAGAAAAAGGTATTGTAATCACTTATGATTATTGGAAGCTACTATAGTGGTAGGTCGCGAACTCTTTTCTACATCAAATTGCTACACGCCCAAAGATTTTACCATATACATAGTATGGTAAAATGGACTATCGGCAATATCAACATTGGAGATAGAAATTTTTTGACAAGCAGAGGTACAATGATAGGGTCTTTTAGAGCTGAAAATTTAAAGAAAAATGTACCACATTGTAGACCTAAAGAAGGTATATGTTAAATATTTTCTAGCACAATTTTCCAAGGATAATGAACTAAACTCGGACCCTATAAGTCAGTGGAGGAGCAACCCTAACAAGCATAAACATGATGATTAGGATATTTATTCCAATGATTCACTTGTTGTTCCCTATGGTTATATTTCTCCAATGATTTTTAACTTTTCGATCAACCAAAAACCACTAAATTCTCATTTGAATCGGTTCCCCTTTATGGATGCGGTTACTGATTATTATATCATGCATATGGAGAACCATTATGTCAAATAATATTTCCACCCACATTGTTGAATATGAAAAAATTGTTTCTTTTAATCTAAAATCCTTCCCCGTTTTTACATGAGTGTCTACATTATGGATGTTGTATGTTTAACCTCAGATTTTCCAACCATGGGTTGGAAATGGACTACACAAGACCCTACTCCCATTCATGTCTATCATAGTATTCTATCAAAATATTAAGCTCATTTCTACAAGATTTACCAGTGGAGTTATGCTCCCATTATTTCAAGTTGTGTTTGATGAAAATGCCCCTAGATTATCCAAAGAAGCTAAAGAAGACTTCACCTCCATTGGAAAATTGGTTTGACGAAAGAATTTTTACTTATGTCGGACTATTCGAGAATCTTAGCCGAACTAGATGTCCTACCATTAAATGTTCCAGATAAAATTCTTGCAAGAGAAATAAATTATCAAGCTATCGGTAATGGATTAACTAAGATTCTAAAGGAGGCAAAGAAAGCTTCATGGCCCTATTTTCCTATTCTCTCGGGTGTCCATGTGTTAGAAAATTACAAGCATGCGGGGTTAGAGGTCAATCAAAATCCAATGCTTGAAATTGTTCTACAATTTCTAATAGGGATAGTACGAACTAAAACAAGTTTCCTTCAATTTCACAACTCGAGTGAAAATAAGACCATTTGTCCATGAGGATGATGATTTTGATGACGTTTTTTGAGTCAGATGATACTTATTCTATAGTAAAGAAATTAGCGACATTGCACTTCAATCCCACAACAACTTTAAAATTTCAAGCATTACATAAATAAAATATTATAAAGGATTCCTTTAAATATCTTGGAGGTATCCAAACCTATCTCACGGAAGGAACAACAATAGAAAGAGTGGGAAAAGGAGCAACCACCTAAGGATGCGAAGTCCTTAGCAGAGACAAAAGAAGATATGTCTTTTTGAATTTCAAGCCAAATATCCATAGTTTCCATGTGAATTTAAATGATGTATGGAAGGAGTTTAATCAAAAAATTTAAGGAGACCAAGAAGTGGTGATCATTGATCATCAACAAAAAATGGAAACACCTCATTGTAAAATTTAGAACTCGTTTATTTCTAGGTAAAATGAAAAATCGAGTTAACATAGAAACGAGTAGAATTTATCTCGGCCTAGCCAAGACATAAAGTTGTCATGAGAAGGTAGAGGAAAAGGAGGGGAACAGAAAGCTATCACAAATACTTGTTCCCCGAGAGATGTCCGTATGGAATTAGTTTGGAAAGACTCGCAAGTAGATCCTGTCTCGAGTCTGCGAGTTCGACTCACTTTCCGGGAGCATATGCATCCACCACCATAGTCAAAGCACTTTGAATTTCAAGAAATTGGTCAAATAAAAGGCTGAAAGGATCCTTCAATTATAACATGAATTAATAGAAGAGAAGGACAATGTTAATTAGAAATTAAAAACTACAAGTATCACAACTCTAACAAAGCCTAGGTCAATTAAAGCTACAGACACCAATCTAAAATTGGTGTTAAAGATACTCGAATACATCAATTGCAATTCAATATTCGAGTACTTGAAAGAAAATACTAAAGTAGATGAATTCAAGAAGGAAGCTTTGGAACTAAAGTAACCTGTTTGGTCGAAAAAAACAAGTTGTTTTTCTCCCAAAAATTATCCGAGTGTTATTGAAATATGTGAAAAAAGTGATTCAATGATGAATCGAGTGGTTGAGAAAAGATCGGATTTGATGAAATCGATGACAAAGTATTCCGATATGTCGCTTGGAAAGATATTGCTAGAGGGCTGAAAGGCCAATCATCCTAGGATTGAAGATTCTAAAAAAGAAATATTATTTACAGATTGTGTCATACTGGGTTAAAAGCAAGTTGAAAGGGAATTTTGCGAGGCAGAGATGTTTCTAACAACAACGTTTGAAAAAAGATAGAAACGAATTCCATTGCTACTGATATGATTGATAGATTCCCTCTGGCTCCCTACCTATTATAAAATATTTAATAATATAGTGGCAGGAAATGTCCAAGATAAAGGAAGAAAGCATCAAAATATTGGAGAAGTTGGACTAGGAAAAGTGTTGGAAGTACTTGGTCAAGCCACGTAGCCAATGGAAAATGTTGCATTGTCTAAAAAGACACTTCCTCTTACATGATGCCTCCACTATAAGATGTGGTCTATACGGGACAGCTTGTGCATCGAGACGGAGCCAACCTCCAAGGTTCAACCTATGATCAACATCCTTAAGCGAAGGAATGAATGCTAAAAATGATAGTGATGCAATCTAGAAGCGAGTCATCCCATCAAATTTTGTTTCTATTTTAATTTCACTTAATATAAGGTGTATTGTTTAATGTCCTTGGATCTTTGTGTGATTTCTATTTTTATTTCTCGTTTATTTTATTATATAAACCCCTTCATGTATTTTTAGAAGGGATCTTGAAAATTTTGAAAACAAGACTTTAGAAGTTGCACTTTTGTACTCTTAATTTTTTTCTTAATAGAAAAGGTTGGACTGTGCATTTTTTCAAATGATCGAGTTAGAATATATATGGTACTTTTATATTTATGTTGATATTCTATTTCAAATGAGAAATAATTGATATTACTTATGAGGTGATTTGTTATATGTATATTTTTAACACAATCTAGCATTAATTCACTTATGAAAATGTTTGATTGCCATTTTTTTATACATATTAAATATATGAAATAAATAGATGTGATATATGCTTATTCAATTTATTGGATTAACTATTTAATAAAATCAATTATCTTAAATTTTTCTACATCTCTCTAAGTGTGTGTCAAATCTTTATTCGCATTCACTAAAAGATCATCTTTTTAAATCATATATAACGAGAATGTTAATTCATCCTAGGATAGAGATAGGCATATATATTTTATTTCAACTTGTTTTTACTCCATTCACCCGGTCCACGATAAATTAAATACCACCCATTGTTAGGAAGTTGGTCCCATAAATCCGGTCGGAGCCACTATCGCAAACACATAAGGGATGGTTTTTTAAGTCCTTTACGAGTGGTTTTCCCCGATTTTGCACCAATTTTCGGGGCATCAACATGCTTGATTGATTGATAGGGTCCTTAAACCAAACTCAACCCAATACCACCTACCAATATCCTAGATAGTCATTTGCTAGTCAAACATTTGATACTACTCAAAATGTGTAAGACCCTCTTCCCACATATACCCAAAGTAATCGTCCAGCGGGGTAAACATGTGATAAGAGGGCTACTATTATGAGATTAAACATCATAGATGAATTTGAGGAAGTGAAAGCGACGAAACATGGCAAAAAAACCTTACGTTGCATCATTGATATCCCCGGGAGGTAACCCAACCTTCCAAGGCCATGTGTTTCTGTGGGGGAAGCGATTATTAACCCATTGGAGGCTTAGCCATGGGAATGAAAGGGCAAGAGGAGTGGTTATAGACCCTTATCGGCGATTTCCTTGTCGAGGTAGTGTTTATGGCAAATAGTCAATTATATAGTCAAGGTAGCGTTTATAGCTTCGACATTTGTTTGTGTCACATTTTTAGCTTTTGAGCCTAGGTCACTTCCTAGAACTTCCTGTAACTTCGGGAGAGGATAAATAACATTAAAAAGTACATGGAAGCAATCACGGCATCGAACTCATCTAACCCCACCCAAACATGGCGGGAATTTCATCAAACATGTCACAAACATTGCATCTACGAGGTGTAAACAAAAAGAATAAACATAGGGATCTAATACTTACATAGAGAATCACTAGAATCATTTCTCCCTTACATCATATGCCGCAATATAATCTATTTTAACATAGATACATTATATATTAATTTACGATAAAAAACATAGATAGAGCCATACATAATCACTTGATAAAATACAAGCTTATAACCATAATAATAGAAATAGAAATAACATGGATATATCATCAATGAAATCAAAAAATAACTAGTACATTTTCATACCAAAAACCAAAGGAATGAGCTTCATTTATTAATCTAAAAACCAACAGGAGATGGGAATTCCATGTTCCACCCAACCATAGATTAGATAAGCCAAATATCTCTTGACTAATCATCCATGTGCCATTTTCTAAGCATTAATGTGGGACTCAACCAAAATAACCAACAAGGGCATCTTGAGGCTAAAGCACCTCACCCTCATCAATAGAAATCATGCTTTACCATGATCCATCCTGGATCACTAGGAAAACATAATAAACATGACATAATCGCTTTACCATGATCTACACCCAATGACTAGGCAAAAAAAGCATGGATGCAACGGATTTGATTTGCCTAAATCGTGAGAATTTTCCTATCTCCTGGTCTCTCGAGGCTTTACTGCAATCCACAATTTGAATCGGGGGTCACTAGGCCTAAACTAAAGACGTCTCCTTCTAGGCTTTACCATATATCCCACCTTTCATAGGCGAGGATTCCCAAGCCTAATCAAGGGCTACCACCTCTTAGGATTTACCGCAATCCAATCCCTGGAACATAGGTCCTAAACTAAGGAAACACCTCTCGAGACTTTACCACAATCCAAACCCAAATCACTAGGCCCTAAATCGAGGCAACACATAAAGCGGTTACTGTGCCATAAATAATAATATTATTCAAAGACGCACCTCACCCTAGCTTCAAATCCATACGGTAATCCAACTAAACCAAAACATGATAACTCAGCAACACCATGGATATCCGAGAAATGGCAAGTGCAGGTTGAAAAAACGACCACACCTAGCAAAAACACATGCCAAGACAACAAAGAACCACATGCTGATACCATGCATGCCAAATCTAACAAGTAAAATACACATGCAAATTGATACCCTCTTGTTATCACCAAAAATTGATCATCTACCATTTATAATTTGATGGATCGAATTACACAATGTACGACCAATTTTACCATAGTAAAATTGCTTTCACTATAAGAAATAATTTAATAAACCATATTTTATTAAGTTATTTCTTCTTAAAACAAGAAACCCCATGAGGAATAATTAAATAAATCCTTATATTTGATTTTCCTATCGGAATAATTAATTAAGCCATTGTTTAAATAATATTCTTGGTCATAATTTAACCCAATTATGAGAACTAATTAGATACATCATTATTTATCTTATATTTTCTAGTAATAATTAATTATTTATTATTCCTTGTTAATTTGACTAAACCACCTAGGAATAATTAAACACATCATTATTTGTTTAGTATTCCTTAACCAAATTCTTGAAATGATAAATAATTCATTTATTAGTTTATTATTTCTAAATAAATTTATTTAACCAATTTAAATACCTTTTTCCCTCTAACAAAAATATTATTCGCCATTATCTACGATAACTCAGCGTCTTTTGTTATAAATTGGAGAGTTTTTCACTCATTCTTCACTTTGATCATTTTTCATTATCGCTCTTTGATCATTTTCGTTATCACACTTTGATCAATCTCATTGTCGCTATTATTTTGGTTTTGCAATTTGAGCTCCCACTTGAGTTCAACACATGATTTGGGTTTTATACACTATTGAGAGAGAAAATTATAAATATGAAGAATTAAGGACGGCTAAGGACCCATCCCATTGAAGGGACTGGTAACATCTACTTGTTTCCTTCACTAGGTGTTATAATATAAAATCATTCTTTTTAATCTTGTCTTGTCTGTTGAATACTTGGAGTTAATTTTTCATTAGTTATTACTATTTCTTTTTCTTGTTTAGTTAATTTCTTGCATAGATCTACGTTTTGTAGGATTTTTTTCTAAATTTAAATTGCAGATCTAAGGGGTTAAGTGGGCATTTATGTTGTTTGGGCTATTCATCATGCATAGCTAAAGTAGGATCTTTCTATACACTTGCGATAATATTTTACACTAACAAATAGGCGACTCTCTTGGTGTTTTAATCACATGTTGGTGTCAACAAATGTCAACTCCATTTTTGTGATTTAGATTCTGTGTGACCGAAAATTTAACAATAAGGTTTTTTCTTGACTATTTCGAGTCTCTTAATGTTTTTTTTAAACTTTTATGCCCTAATTAGAGTCAAATTTCTAACTTTCGGATGTTTTCGAGTGTTTTTCCTCGGGTAAAATCCATGCTAGAGATGGAAATTTTTTCCGCAACCTACCACCTAAGAACTAAGGAGTATAAAATCATAAATTTAGCTCAGTGAGCACGAACTCTCACTTTTCGCCCATAAAATGTGAGTTCACCTATCCACGAGGTTAGAAAGCTGCGACGCTGGAATCTTTACGATTTTTACGAAAGCTAATGGGTTTGTCGAGAGCACTATTTTAGGTTGTCGACCTCTATTTGAGCCGATATTAGGCCTAAATATGCTCGGTTGTCTCCTTGAATTAGAACCAAGAGCCTAGGGTTTTCGATACACTTCTACCTTTTTTAGGAGGGGTTAAGCTTAGTAGGTAGTCTAAGATTTACAACACCTTCGAGCCATTATTTCAAGGTCTGGTCCATTTAATTCTGAGATCCTTTCGATAGGTTATAGTTTGACCTAAAGCTAGTCTCTTGAGTTTCGTTTGGTCTTTTCCTTAGAGTATCATTGTTTTCCTTAGTTTTTTAACCTTTAACCTTATCTTTTGCAATAGTTTTCCCCCTCTTTGGTTTCTTGTTGTTTTACTTTGTGTCATTTCCAACGGTGTAGAGTCATTAGATCCTTGTCACTTGAGATTAGATCTCTTGGAAATTTTAGTGTGTTTTGAGTCAATTTCACCCCATTTTTTGTTTGGTTTTTTTAGAGCCTTATTTGGGTTTGAATTTATGCATGAATAGTTGTTTACTTTACTATCATTTTAGTTTCATTTATAGTTTTCAACATTTAATTATTTTTCCTTAAATAATTGTATGGGATTAATTAAAATAAACGGACGGCTTTACTACAAAATCACACCTAAAGCGAATAACGTTTCATTAACATCACCAAGCCAAGGCATAAACATCATAATTAATTAATATACCTCACGATCCTTTGCTTATCACTCTTCAACCTTTTCATGTCATTTGTGACTTTCCATCACTATGCCCCAAAGGTGTTCTTTGCGAGAGACTTCAAGGTATTCACCCTCATTTTCCATTAGGAGGTCTTACTCCACCTCCTAAGGTGCAGAGTAAGTCCTCCCAGAGTCCCTATACCAACTTTGATTTTGTTTCATGGTTATTCTCTGAAATTCGACCCCAGATTTCTCCTCACCCTCATCACCATCACCATGTCAAGCACTAATGCGGGTGCAAGTTCTCAAGCCGGTGGTGGCCTTGGCACTAATGCTAGAGCCACTACTAGTGGAACGCACTCTTTGGAAATGTCCCGAGCTACTACTTTGCTACCTTTTATGGCGGGTTTAAGCCTTCTTGATTTTAGGCTAGTTAATCAAATGACCCCATACTCCATGATGTAGGTTCGACAACTATACAACTAAGATTCCTTGGAATTCCTAAGTTCTATTGAAATTCAACGAAAATTTTAGCACCCACACCTAGTGCATTAAGCACCTACACTAGGGTGGGGCCCACAATGTTATTTTTTGGTGCATGTCTATTTTAGTTATCCCTTAATTAAGATGGAAAAATAAAATGTAATCTAGTCTCAAAATAACTTGTAATAGTTAGCGAGAGTGATAAACTCGAGTTAGCTCATTAATTTTGAGTTAGAGGTAGTTGGTGAGGCATGCGAAAGTAATTCTAGTTATAACGAGTTCAAAGTGTAGTGGTGCATTAGTTAATTCAGGGTTGTAATCGAGTTTAAATTATTTAAGTGAGTTAAAATTAGTTGTGCTAGTTGTAACTATTAGATATACTAATGAGAGATCAAGTTAATTAAATATTAATTAATTCACAATCGGTGATCTCACATGCAGCGAGATTTACTAATATTAGCTACATGCATGTCGGATCCGGTGGAGACCCGGGTTGAGATCTAGGTGAAATGGAAGTTGACTATCATTTGTAAGATTATTGGGCTACACCCATGCAACCAAACACCCATTGGAGTTCCCATGATACTTTTGCGGTCAAGGAAGGCCACAATTCTATTATTTAGGGATTGCATTCATCAAGGATTGCACAAGCAAGGCAAGTTGCCTGGAGCCGGAGTAAATTTGCTAAGTATTAGTCGAGTTTTATGTATGACGGTGTGATAAAATTAGTTGAGTACGGGGATGGATCTTGTGAGAATAGTTATATTTAATTGTTTCATGATCCATGTCGATATACAATAGAATATAGTGGGGTTTTTGTTAGCAAGCTTTCCCGGAAATTATCGTATGTTGTGGTTTGATTTGATTCTTCTTTGCTTCATGTGATTGGCAATTGTGTTTTTAATTCGCAAATTTTTTGTAGAAGCGATTAAGTATTTAACTTTTGGTACATTGTTAGATAGGTTTGAATCCATGATATGCATTCTTGTTGTATAATTTCTACATGGTATCGGGAGCACAAGAGATCACGATTGTGAAGGAGGAGTTGAGTTTGTGGCTGGATATAATTAAAATTTGTAGAAATACTTTCTTGGTGCTATAGTGATTCAAGATAGAAATGGATTTCAATGGCTTGAGGCTAGATTATGCACTCGAGGGAGGCTCAAACTATATTTCTTGGAAGGATAGAATGGAGGAATTACACGAAGACAATGGCTTGAATAAATTGATTGACAATGTTTTTCCTAAACCTACTATGACATATGTTGCAAATCTTGATGCATGGAAAAAGAAAGTGGCACGAGGAGGATCCTATTGGTGGGAGTATGAGACCAAATTATCTCAAGTATCCATGGGAAAGCCACACCATATGAAATTTTGAAGGCTTTGACCGATATATTCTAGAGCATAAGCGACCATAGGAAAGTGGCACTCAAAGTTAAATTCGGGAAAATCAATATGAGAGAAGAGGCGACTCCCACACAAAATTACCTAAGAGATTTTGTCCAATGTTTGGGGATAGGGCAGGGAGAGTTGGTATAAATATCGTGATGATGATTTGGTGATCTTGGGTCTCTAGGACTTCCCAAGAGTTGGCACAACTATCAAGACTTTAATCGATGGAAGGAAAAATTTCCCGGATTGGGGACGACGTGGTCGAGTTGGTGTAAGGAGGAGTTCGGAAGGAACACCGAGAGATGGATATTCATCTAAGAATGAAGATGAAGAAGATTGTGCTTTGGCTACCAAGGTGAAGAAGGGGAAGGGGATGAAATTCCATTCTAAATACGAGTCTAAAAATGGAAATAAGTAGGATATGTCAAGGGTGAATTGTTTTCATTGTCATGAGCATGGGCATTTTTTCTACTAACTATCCACAAAGAAGAAGAACGAAGGCTAGAAAGGATCGGCGAGTGGTGAGGGCTTTGGCCTCGCAATTTGAGATTGACTTCTCATTGATCGCATGCATGGTGTCAAGTGCATTGGGATATTTTTGGTATTTTGATAGTGGTGTTTCCTTTCACATGACGGGAGACAAGGAAATTTTCGGTAACTTGGAGGAGAAGGATCTCGAGATGCATATTGAAATGGGTGATGAAGGGTGGTACGGTACGGCCATGATTGGTACCAATACCTTCCAAAGGTAGTCAAGTGAATCCTTTCAATTAAAATATATAATGCATGTACCGGGTTTGAAGAAAAACTCGGTCTTAGTCGCAATGTTGGAGGATAGAGGCTATGATGTTATTTTTAGTGAAGGAAAATATTTCCTACGACACAAAACAAAAGGACAAGCCAAGAAGATAGGAATTTGAGTTAAGAATCTCTACAAGCGGGGAGGTAGATGAGCTGGCACAACAATGATGGGCAAGGTGGACAAGGTGGTGAGCGGGGATGAGGGTGAATCATGGCACGGGATATTGAGCCATCTTCACCATGGAGCCTTGAAAGTCATGCGGTGGATTTCCTCTTGGTCTTTCGCACGTACACTTGTGCGGTCGGACACATGTAAGGGATGTAGTATGGGAAATAATTTAAAGGCCACCTTTCATGAGAAGGAGAACCGAGCTTCGGGGATCCTTGAGAGAGTTCATACAGGACTTGTGTGCTCCATTCTCTGTTGATTCGACAACAAAGCATAAGTACCATGTAATATTTGTTGATGAATTTTTCTGCACGTAAATCTTGGATCTTTTCATGGAGAAGAAAGATAAAAAATTATCTAAGTTTCTTGAGTTTAAGACCTTGGTAGAGAAAGATTCGGGGGAAGCAATTGAAGGCTCTTAGGAGCGATAATGGTGGAGAATACATCTCTAATGAATTCAAGAACTCTGCAACAAAGAAGGAATTCGAAGAAGAGCGTGATGTGCCTCATAACCCATAGCATAATGGGGTCGTGGAAAGAAAGAATAGAATGATCATGGGTGTATCGAGAATGATATTTCATGATCAAGGGCTACCAATGAAATTGTGCACGGAAGCATGCAACAGCTGGGTATTTGTGCGAGAACCATTGTCCTCATAGGATACTTGGCATGAGTACACCTAAAGAGGCTTTCACTAGTAAGAAACACGATGTTTCACACTTTAATATTTTTGGCTCATCTTTGTTTATGTGAATTTGACCCGAGGACGCTAGGAAGAAGAGCTGGAACCGACAACTAAGATCAATATTTTTGTGGGGTAGTGAAACACACGATAATTATCGAGTGTATTTTCCAAACAATAGAATGATTGTTGTGCAACAAGATATAAAATTTTATGAGGAGAAAGCCATGTGGTTGTCCCTTGAGAGGGAGTTGAACTTGCATGTAGAGGAGGAATTATTGGTTTCCAAGGATGAGCCTCAAGATGTGGATCATCCACATGCGAAGGATCATGGAGTGGAGGAAAAACACTCATGTAAGAGCCATTGATCGAAATGGTAGAAAGCACACCATGGAAGCCGATAGATTGAGGACTTGATGATACATAGAATGTGGGAGCCCCCTACTTCACAACACAAACAAAGGCAGTCTCTGAAAAAATTTACTAGATACATGGCTCTTACGAAAATGTATTGTAGTCGAACCATCTTCCTTTCGGGAAGAAGTGCGGCAACCAAGTTGGGTTGATGCAATGGTGGAGTATGACTCCATTGTCAAGAACATTCCATGGGATATTTTCCCAAGATCGGGAAACAAATTAGTGGGCTGGATTGAGATGGATCTACGAGGTAAATCAAGCGAGCGATGGGAGTGTGGAGAAATACAAGGCGCGAGTTGTGTCTCGGGATTCTCGAGAGATCGGGGATTGATTATGATGAGACTTTTCTCACTGTTGCAAGATACTCTTCTATTAGATCCATCCTTGCACTCTCGGCACGGATGGGCTAGTGCATTCATTAGATGGATGTGAAAACTACATTTCTCGAGGGGATCATTGAGGAAGAAGTGTACATACATCATCTGAAGGTTTAGAGATCTTCAACGGTGAGTAGCATGTGTGTTGACTCAAGGAAACCTTGTATGGGGCTGAATCAAGCACCCCGAGTGCTTAGTACACTCGAGATAGACAACTATTTCTGCGGAGTGGCCTTCACCAAAAGTGAACGGATGCAAACACATGCAGTTGTGGTTGAGGTTATGCTATTGATTATTTTCTTTATGTTGATGATCTAATTTTCACTTTGGTGATAAGCGGTGATACACTCATGCAAGGAGGATCTTTCAGGGAGTTCGAAATGAAGGACATGGGACTCCTTCATTATTTCCTTGGCATGGAAATATGACAACGGATGGTGAACTTTTGTGTCTCGAGGAAAGTATGCAAATGATATATTGGGCAAGTTTCACATGGAGAGGTATGAGCCCATGGTTACTCTATTCTAGGAAATTGGAGGAAAGAGGATGATACTTCTTGAGAGGTAGTGGATGCTACTATCTACGGGCGGTTAGTTGGTTCACTAATGTACTAGTGAACACTAGACTAGACATTTGCTACACGGTTAACCGAGTTGAGTCAAACGCTATGGTTAAACACGCCAAGCTCTTTTGGAAGGCGAGGAAGCATGTCTTGAGATGCTTGAGGGGCACATCGAGTATGGTCTATGGTACATACAGATATAGGGAGTGAAGCTTCAAGGCTTCACGGATGCGAGTGGGTAGGCGGTCCATCGGACGAGAAAGAGCACATTAGGAGGGATCTTCGACATAGGATCGACAACAATTTCTAGTACGGTAGGAAACAATGATTTGTGGCACTTAGTTCGGCGAAGTGGAAACATGGCAGCAACTCAAAATGCATGTGAGGCTATCTGGATGAGAAATATCTTGGTTCATTTTTTTGGTTCTCAAATGGATCCGATGGTGATACCTTTGTGATAATCATAGTTTCATTAAACTCTCGATTAATCCAATGTTTCATGATAGGTCCAAGCACATAGATATACGGTACCATCATCTACGAGATTGTGTGTAGAGAACAATAATGTTTCTTGAGGTACATTTCCCACATAAGATTAAGATGCGGATATTCGACGAAGCGCTTGTTGTGAAACCCAGCTTCTAAAAATAGAAGAAAAGAGATATCAACGCCTTAGAAATAAGCCACTTTGAGAAACCTCCAATACATTACATGAATGAACAATTCTTGAATGATACAAATTACAAAACATCCTTTCCATATATAGGAGTCCATGGGGCCACAATGTAATCCTAGTGGGGGCCCACAGCGTAATCCAAGCCGACCTAACAATAATAATTTCGGGGCACAATAATAACAATATGGGGGTTACAAGGGTATGATAATAACAATAAGGGGGGTTACACTAACAAAAAATAAGGGACTATAATAGTAATATAGGGACCTATCATGCCCCTCTCCTTCAAAAAGAGTGTTGTCCTCAACGCTTGAGTAGCTACGGGTGCTTACGCAGCTAAAATTCTCATCCTCCCATGTAAAATCTTCGGTGGATAAATTCTTCCACTTAATGAGATACCTACGAAATTGATCGATTCCATAGTTGTCGAGTTTTGGTTTCCATGATTTGCTTCGAGTTCCAATATGATTTTTCCTTCCTAATCAAGTTACGGGAAATATTATTTGAATTGGAATATTTGCACCTATAACCTTCTTTAAGCATGAATCATGGAAAATTGGATGCACTCGTGAAGAAGCGGGAAGCTCAATTTGTATGCCATAGTACAATATTTTGCAACAACTTGTAAGGACCATAGTACTTTGGCGATAATTTATTATCCTTCTTAGCTTTGGCAGAGGGAAATTTGTTTGTATGGTTGTAGCCGTAAAATGCCTAGTCTCCTACATCAAAACTTCTCTCATTGCGATTTTGATCTACCTTGATTTCATTCGATTTTTGTGCCAAATTCGGGTTGTCCTTTAGAGAGTTGGAGAACTTCTTCTTGATGCTCGATGTGATCTTCCACTACTTGAACCTTCAAATTTTCTCTTAAAAATGATGTGATGGATGGTGGATGATATCCATAAAGTGCCATAAATGGGGTCATTTTTGCTACAATATGGAAGGAAGTGTTATACATAGTTCGGCGAGAGGTAACCACTTGACCCATTGTGTTTTTTATCGAGATATAAAACAACGAAGATATCCTTCCAAACATTTATTTACTATCTCATTTTGACCATCGTATTGAGGATGATAAGATGAGCTATGAGCTAATTGATTACCCAAAAAAGAAAATAAATTCGTCCAAAAATTTCCCGGTAAAAATGGGATCTCTGTCACTCAAAATAACCCTTGGGGTTCCATGTAGCTTTGAATTGTGTCCATAAATGTAATACGTTGTACTTGCTTTAAATGGATGAGATAATGCAAAAAAGTGTGCATATGTGGTAATTCTATCAACTACCACCATGATAACACTATTTCCTTCGGACTTAGGTAAACCTATGATAAAATCCATTGAAATATCCTCGCAATGTTGACTTGGAATGGATAAAGGTTGTAGAAGACACGGGGTCTTAATTGTCTCAACTTTATTCTCTTGGAAAACCAAACATTACGCTACAAATTTTTGAATATCAGATTTAAGGCCATCCCCAAAAAATTCTTTCTTCACCCTATGGTAAGTTTTTTAAAAATCCCAGTGTCCTCCTAAAGGAGAAGTGTGCAATTCCAAAAGAATATTTTGTTTTATTTGGGAATTCTTACAAAGATATAAGCGATATTTGTACCATAAGGAATCATTTTTCCAACTAAATGTATCATATGTACTAGGATCTTGCTACAACTTTTGAATGGGTGTCCAAACTTCTTCATCCTTCTTCCATTCATCTCTTACTTCAGTTATCCAATCTGGTTGGATAATATAAATGGCACAAAGAAATGCTTCCACCTCTTCATTATTTCTTGAGAGTGCATCTGCAACAACATTTAGCTTCCCTTTTTTGTATATTATTTAAAAGTCATAACCCAACATCTTTGTGACCCATTTTTGCTTCTCTTCTGAAGATAGTCTTTGTTCCAAAAAAGTGTTTAAGACTATCATGATCGGTTTTTATCTTGAAGTGTCTTCCCATTAGGTAAGTTCTCCATTTCTTTAGTGCATGTAGTATTGCTAACATTTCCTTCTCATAGATAGGTTTCGATACTTTCCTTCGATTGGATGACTTTCAAAAGTAACGGGTTTTCCTTCTTGCATTAAAACAACACCAATTCCATTTCTGAGGCATCACATTCCACGATAAAGGTTTTTGTGAAGTACGAGTTGTAGCTAAGACCGGTGCTAGGAACATTGCCTCTTTAAGATGTTCAAAGGCCTTAGTTGCTTCGAGAGTCCATGAAATGCATATTTCTTAAATAATGTTGTTAGAGGTGCTTCTATTTTCCCATAATTATTAACAAACTTGCGATAATGCCACTGTTAACTGAGAAATCCTCGCAACTACTTTATGGTTGTGGGGATTTTCCATTCCTTAATGGATTTAATTTTTGCTAGGATCTACCTTAACACCCTCATGAAATACAATATGACCCCGAGATATTCCACCTCTTGTACTCATAAGAAACATTTGGATGTTTTTGCATATAATTGTTTCTCCTGCAATAGTTGAGCACCCTATCAACATGTTGAACATGATCCTTGCGATACTTTTGTTGTAGATTAGTATATCATCAAAAAATACTAGCACAAATTTTCTAAGGAAGGGTTTGAAAAATGGAATTCACCAACTGAAATGTAGAAGGTGCATTGGTAAGGCCAAAAGGCATGACCAAAAATTCATAATGACCCTCATGAGTTCAAAATGTTATTTTTTGGAATATCTTGATCTTCATTCTAATTTGATGATATCTGAGCGAAGATCCAACTTGGTAAAATAAATTGCTCCATGTAGTTCATCCAATAATTCATCAATCACGGAATCGTAAATTTATCTTTAATGGTGAGCTTATTGAGCTCCCTATAATCGGGACACATGTGCCATGATCCATTCTTAATGTGTACCAATGCCCTACGGTATGCGAAGAAGAACTTTGACTAGGTTGAATTATACCGCCTCTAACATTACGCAATCATACATTCAATTTCACTCTTTTGGACATAAGAATATCTATAGGGCACGTTTTTGGAGGAACACTTCACGGAATCAAATGAATAGCATGATCATGATCACGAATAGGTGGGAGTCCTTTGGGAGTTTCAAAAACCTTGGAATGATTGTCCAAGAATTTTTGGAGATGCTGCAAAAAATACATGATTTTGATGTTGGAACTTCTCTTGAGCATAATTGTGCAATTATTCCTCATTATTATTTATTTAGAAGCTTTTTCATGACAGTAGAGCTTATTATCTTTCTCAGACTACTGCAATGCCCTATAATTGAATTCCTTTCCTTGAAAAAGAAAATTTCAAGAAAAGTTCTTGAAAATTAAAAAGCTACCATCCCCAAATATTGTAACTCCATTGTACTCCTAGTACAACATCAACACCTCCCATAGGAATGGAAAGCATTGGAATATTCAATACATATTCCCCCATGGTTAGCTTGATATTATGGCATTTTTCCGGAGAAATTTATAGTTCCTCCATTTGCAATATCCTTGTACATTCTAGTCTTTGGAGATATAGGGAAAAAATTCAATTCCTTGGCTACCTTAAAATGAATAAAATTATGGGTACTACCTGAATCAATCAACACTATTACCTTTTTTCTTCTTGATATGTCCTTCTATCTTGAGAGTTTGAGGAGTGGTAATTTCACTTCCAATGCATTACCGATATGGTCGGACTCATTTCTTCCCTTTCCCTAGGGTTGGATCCTTATGTATATCCTCTTTTTGTTAATTTTCTTCTTCCTCTTCACAATCTATGTAAAATAATTTATATGACACACTTAGGACCTTTAGTGTATTTTCTATCACAAGCCCTAATAGAAAAGCCCTTTTTTCTCTTTTTTTCTTCCAATTGTTTTGGTGGTGTCAACCTTGTAGGTTTGTTGAAATCTAGGAGTAGCAACATTTACCTCTTTATAGAAGTGAGTGGTAGGCTTCCTTGTTGTCATAATTTTACATTCAATTTTTGTTGCCAACCTGAATGCCTTCTCAATGAATCAAGTTCCAAAACGCGAACTTCATGTTGGATTTTTTTCCTTTAAAGTACCTATGAAAGAGATCAATCCTCTGTTCCCCTGGAATATATGTTACCCTTATATTCAATTTTTTGATCCTCAATGTGCTCCCCCATTAAACCCTTTTTTTTGAGATTTATCAATTGGCTAGAGAAAGGAATCGTTGCTCTTTGTATCCTCATAATGTGCTTATCATTTCCTCCATAAAAATTGACCAAGTGACAATTTGTTTGCGGAGAGCAAAGCCATCGATATCATACAAATGTATTTTTTTCTAAATGTAAAGTTGTCAATGCGTACCTTTTGTGTGTGTCCACATTGTGAGATCAATATATTGATTCATACGCTGTAGTATCCATGTTACGGGATCCTTTCCATCAAAGCTTCCTCATATCCATTTTTGGAGACTATGGTGGTTCTATTCTCACCAACATTAGAGCTTTACGAAAGTCGCGGTGCCGTTTATTTTCTTCTCATCATGAGTTTCCTCTACTATAATTTCACCACTAGGAAACATTTGTTGGAGCTAGCTTTGTCAAACCTTCCATGTCGATTTTAGATTATTCTTTCGTGTTTTTCCATTTTTCTGTCGATCTGCAGCTTCTTTGTCGTTCTGTCTTAGATTCCATGCCATCCATCTTAGATTCCATGCAATGCTTCCATGTATCCATCTTCCAGCTTCCATGTCGTTCTTCCAAACCATCCATCTTATATTCCATGCCTTTCTTCAAACCATCCATGCATCTTAGTTTCCATGCCTTTCTTCAGAAACTTCCATGTCATTTTTGTTGCTCTTTGCGAGAGCGAAATTTGTTGCACTATGCTCTTGCAAATTTGATATGTCATGTGGTATTTTTCTTCATCTTCATGAGTCATAGTAGAGCCCTTCTAAAGGCTTAATGGGTGTCGAGTGTATTTCTTTTGCCATTTTAGAGATCTAATGCTGATATATATTCTACAATATGCCCTTGGAATCAATTCAACTTGATTCTTCAAACAATGCCCACAATTTGGGATATACACACCTTTACTGCTTTTTGAGGAGTTCTACATTGAAAGTGAGATTATCTCTGTGATTGTAGATCCTCAATATTTGAGAAGTTTAGCCTTGTAGTATCCCTACTGAAGCTTCTTTGGAGTGTCATAGGTCGGCTGGTTGGATTCTTCGAGGAAAAGTTTATGTCCAATCTCCCACGACGACGTATGGACTGAGTTCGGTAGAGAAAACTTGTATGGCTTGACACGTGTCATTGTTTCCTCCTTTGTCTCTAAAATTGATAGAGAAGTAAACTATAAATCTATGTACTTGTGACTAACTTTTACAACATTCCAATCCAATTCTCGAGAGAGAGAGTTGACAGAAGATTTTCCCATGATAGCCTCTTTGGGGGTAGAGTCCGGGAGCACAGAAAACGACCCTAACTTCCACGAGATCATATCTCCGAAAATGTGCAAACCAAGCTCTTGAAATTTTGTGAAGATGTTCCTCGAGGATTTTGGCTTCGCTCTCTAAAAATTTTAGCTTCTAACACTTCGTATACGGAGTTATAGTGGATCTAAACGGTGACGACCGTTTGGGTTAAATTTAGGACTGCACATAAAGCCTAACTGCCACGGATCATATCTGCTGAAAATGTTGTGAACCAAGCATTGAAAGTTTGCAAAGATGTTCCTCGGGATTTTGGCTTTGCACTCTAAAAATTTCGAGCTTCGAACCTTCGTGGAAAAAAGTTATAGTGAAAATTCCACGATGATCTATTTGGAGCAACGAAAACCCTAGAATCCAAAGGCTACGATACCAAATGTTTTGAAACCGGCTCCAAAAATAGAGGAGAAAAGAGATATCAACACCTTATAAATAAGCCACTTCGAAACCTCCAATACATTACATGAATTAAAAATTCTTGGATGATACAAATTACAAAACCTCCCTTTTACATATATGGGAGTCCATGCCACAAATGTAATCCTAGCCAACCTAACGATAATAATTTAAAGGGAACAATAATAAAAATATGGGGGTTACAAAGGGTACATATAAAGGGACTATACTAGTAATATGGGGACCTATCGGCGCTCACCGGGGAGAAAATTCGAATACCATAGAGATAGGATCAAGGTGAAGGATAATCTCTTTCTTATTGAGAGGGAGTGTTGAAATTCAACAAGAAAAATTCATCATCCACACCTAGTGCATTAAGAACCTACACTAGGGTGGGGCCCACGGAGCTATTTTTTGGCTCATGTCTATTTTTATTTATCCCTTAATTAATATGAACAATAAAATGTAATCTAGTCTCAAAATAACTTATTAGCGAGTTAACTCGGAGTGATAAAGCTCGAGTTAGATCATGAATTTCGGCGAGGTTAGAGGTAGTTGGTGAGGTATGCGAGTAATTCTAGGTGTAACAAAGTTTGAAGTGTAGTGGTGCATTAGTTAATGTGGGTTGTAATTAGTTTAACTTCGGTTAAGTGAGATAAAGCTTCCGGGTGTGCTAGTTGTAACTATTAGATACATTAGTGAGAGATCAAGTGAATTAAATATTAATTAATTCACCTGTCAGGTGATATTACATGAAGGCGAGGATTCTTACTATTAGTTGCATGCGTGTTAGATCTAGTGGAGACCCAAATGAGATCTGGAGTGAAAGGGAAGTTGACTATTAGTTGTAGGATTATTGGGTTGCACCCATGCGACCAAACACCCAGTGTCGCACATGATACTTGCCCGGTCGAGGAAGGTAAAAATTCCTATTATTTGGGGATTGAATTCATCGGTGATTGTGCAAAGCAAGGTAGAGACGCGGTAAAGGAGGTAGTAAATTGGCTAAGTGCTTTGGTTATTTTTATGTATGACTGATGAGAAAATTAGTGCAAAAGGTATAGGAGGGCTCTTACGAGGAAAAGTTGTATGGAATTTTTTTCATGTTCCATCGCCTTTGAATATACAATATAATATAGTGGGGTTTTGAGCAGCAATATTTCCTTGGGAAATTATCTATGTTGTGATTTGATTTAATTCTTCTTTGCTTCATGTGATTGGTAGATTGTGTTTTTAATTCGCAAAATTTTTGTACAGCAATTCGGTATGTTAACTTTAGTACATTGTTAGGTCGAATTGAATCCATGATATACATGCTTGTATAATTTCTACAAAGTCGAAGGAAACACTGAGAGGGACCCCACTAATCTCATCCGCTCCTTTCATATGTGGTGTTTGTCTAATTCCATCATAGATGACTCCAGTCACCTGTCGGTTGTTCCAATGTATGCTCACTCGAGAAGCGCAAAGTGGTATGTCGATAAGCCCGCTACATATCATACCAATTTAGTAACTTTTCTTAAAAGCATTTATGTCATATTTGTAGTTACCCCTCAATTATTATACCGGTGCTCGATTGTTAACCACATTCCATCAATCTTGTTCCACCCACCTTTACGACCATGTCCAAAGAATTGCGTAGAAGGAGCTTATGTGGAAGCTCCTACATTCGATGACCATGTATATATGGATTGGTTTCTTTAAATTCCTATTAGCTTTGCATCGTTAAACATGTCACATCTCATTTTCCTCGGTCGAGGGAAGAAGCTCTCCGGTCACATTAAAATATGACTTGATATATTCGGTATGGTTATGTTTACACTGCATTTTGCGAGATCTTCACTAGACCTACGCGGTGCCGATGCACCGGTCTGGGATCTCCATGCCAACTGATGGTATCATTGGATCTCTCTACACATCCATATGCTCATCCTCACTTGAGTTACGATTACCCCTGGGGGAGACCCGAGTTTCCTCCAACACTTATCACCCTCCATGCAGCTTGTATCCCACGATCCAAAGCACGCCTTATGTGTTGCCCAACAACATCCGTGAGTGCTATGGCTAGTTGTTGCTCAACCTGTTACCCAAATTTTCCCCATATCCTTTCTATCCCTATGCACGTCCCGGTGCTCTAGCCACTACTGGCATCAACGCCCTCGCCTCCCATGCACGCTTCCTCAGCCTTCGCAGTAGCCCGCCACCCACCTCGTCAAGTTCGAGTGTATGCTCCTTCGGAGCATGACTAATCCACAATTCCATAAAAATGGGAAATGCAGCAAAACCAACAAGTGCGGGACAACCAAGTTCACCAAGTTAATCAAACCGGACACACCCCGAAAGGAACTAGCCTAACAGCTTGACGACGACAAGGAGATTTTCCCCAAGCACTAATAAGACCCTTCCACATGATGTGATGTTCATGTTCTGGTGTACACTGGCCATTATACTCACGATGGTCCCCTTTTATCCTAGATGTGCTAGTGGTGGGAAGCCCAACAAACTTCCGAGGAGGACGACAGCGACAACGTCGCTTCGCAAACAACTGAACGCCAACTCAGGCGGTTGTGTTCACTAATCCTTTTTCTTAGCGAGGATATGTTGCTTCCCAACCACCTCGAGGTCAAAGCCATCCCTCAACCCCCATAGTGTGGTACCCACGACTTTCTTTGATTCTCATGATGAATTCTAAGGAGGTCAATATCTTCGATGTCGACCTTCGGTCTTTGGTCATGCTGCAGCGTGGCAAGAAACCCACGTATGTCTACTGCGGGTCAGCCTAAATAGGTATCCACGAGTTCATTCGACGCAAAAATTTTCCCTTACGAGATCCCTCGGCCTAAGGAAGAGGTCATTCCCAAGATCGAAAGGTCCGTACTCCTACACCATACTGCATCACTCCGTCCATCCTGCACCCTACGCTGAGCAGTAGATGACTTTGGCGTAGTCACGATCGCCATATCAAAGCTGAGAAGTCCTCCATATGTTCCAATCATAATGAAAATATCTACTATATTATTTGGGAATTTTTGATGCTTCATATGATCATTTGATCATATTTGATGTTAGACGAGTCGGAGACATCTTTACCTTCATTCGTTGCCTTCCAAATACCGGTCAAGAGTCGCCGCGATCCCCATGTTTAGAGATGTATCGTGACGAGGACACATCCACTTGTGTGATGTTATCCTATGTTTGGAAAAAACTCCTTTCCCTAGATCTTTCCCGATCCACCATCACTTTACGTGCCCGGGATGGTCACCCTTCCTCATCCCCTTTCAGCATATTCCACAATTGTCCTAATCACACTTGTGGGACGGGGAATGTTTGTATTGACATAGGAAATCATTGATTCCCCTTGGATTATAATATCCCTCTTGGGTTTGTATCTACACCTGTCCAGTGTAAAAATGTAAACGCACCTTCATTTCACACCATAAGATGTGCTCACCGCTGTAATGGAAATATCGCCACCATCGATCGGTTGACATATTATGAAGCTGAAGTTTCGGACCTCCACTTGGAGGTCCATCATATCTTTAGTGACCAATAACCCATCATTCGTACCTTACTCTCACCAATGTTTCACCGAAGTCTATAAATATTCCACCTTAATTTGTTTCATTCCCTAGTCCCCCCTCTTATCACTAAGCCCAACTCAAATGAGTGTTTTCATGTTGTAAGTGTCTCGGGCTGGCCAAAAAGTGACTTTGGAAATACGACTGAAGTGAGTATGGCAACGCCTTTGCCAGCTGCTACTTTTTCAATCGACATAGCCGTAGGACCATCTCCTCGAGGACCTTATCCTTTTCTTTGGTGTCTCTCTCAGTATTTTTTCAACTAGGAGGGGTCCCCCAAGCAGCAAAAAGAAATTAGGGATCCATTCACGCAGGCCATTACCCCTTCGGGTCATATATTGTTTTTAGCTCTCTCTGAGAGAGTCTTTTTTGGTGCATCAGTATGGTTACATTTCTTCTGCGATTTAACCATGGGGATCCCGATGCGGTACATTGAGTCCCTGGCAAGCACTCCACTTGGTCAACTTAAAACCATATATCACTACGACCCTCGGTTCCAGCGAGTGCACCATGAACCCTCCTCTGCACAGCGGTGCCACAGCCACCTCGAGTAGGAGCGAGCACATGTTGCAAAGAAGCATCAAGTGAGCAAAGCCAAAAACAAGGAACTAGGAAAAGGCTCCCAAAAACAACTCGATACCACCTAAAGCCTCCAATGTTGACACCTTCCTACACTTTTGATGTTCTTGGGCATGCCACCCCTCAAAGCATCGTCGGAACTTCCCTGCGTATCAGGCCTGTGGTCAATGAAAAATTTCACGAATCTAACATCTTGTAGGTCCATGTTACCTTACTTGATTCGGCTAAGAAATGCAAATCATTGCGCCTTTGCGAACCACCCTTGTGCCTTTGCAGCAACGCTTTACCGATCACTATTCTCATCATTATCCCCATCTCAACGACTTTAATGATACCCTTGAGGAAATTCGCAAAATAGAGGTTGCTCATACTTGGATCATGCTGCTTTGCTCTACTTGTGGAGTTCTCCCTTCACCGAGAACCGAAGAAAAGGATCTGCACCGGTGCGATACCTCCCCGCGATGTTGGAGACACGAAATTTTCGATCCTACTCTCTATATGTCATCATCCATGAGATCCACGAAGGAGGGACCCCTCTAGGGCTTCCCATTCTGTTTGGTCGAACCTCCCTCATCGAACACCTTGGATCAACATTGGTAGATGTTTCATCTACTAGTTCTTTGTACTACCCCTCATAGAAATGCGTATGTGAACCATACTTCTCATGAATATGAGACCGGGTATCCCTTCCGCATCAAGTGGTCTCCCTTTGCTAGTATGCCCATATTCCATTCGAGATGAGAGACATCATGGAAGCCATGACCACCTCGATTTTCCCTGGGATGATATGCACCATCGTGCGTGTTCCTTCTGCATCACACCCATGATCGGTATGTTGTGGAGTCCAAAGACTTTGTCCATAATGAAGTACGATCGGTTCAATAACCCCTTACTTTGAACCCATGAATTGAAACCATATACACCTTGTGGCCATGACATTGACACCCAATGTTTGGGTAAGCTACCCATGTTGAGAGTCCTAGTAGAAGAAATTCTCCACAACCATCCTAGTGCATACTGGTAGTGTCGACTCGATACAATTATTATTCCCCATTTATAAGAACCTATATAGTCTCATATTACTTCGGATCACTGCGCGGGATGATCCACTTAATCCACTCCTTCATCTTACATCAACAATTGAGTCCCTTAGACATTGTTTTTTGGCCGAGCCTCTATGTTTTCTCGATGAGTACTAGTTTCATTATCTCCAAAAGCCACTCTTTATTATAGTGACACCATGTATGCAAACCCGGAAATTCGGTGCATTTGATTCATATATCATTCGGTTCCAAATGAGATTTCTAATCGAATATTTCCTTTCTCTAATTGTATCTATCAGAATTCTTCCCACATGAAAGATAACCATAAGATAATCAAATGGAGAACCACATCATCAAAATAGTGTTCAAAGACCACTATTCTAAATACATTTGGCTTTGTCCAGTAGCTTGGGGGTACCCATGCTATAATATTATCCACCAACTCCTCTTGAGGATGGTTTCTATTATACTAAATGCTTGAATCCATTATTCCCAGCACATGGAACACCATGGCGCTCCACAAACTCCTCTAGTTGGGGGCATCATTCCCACCTTTTCATACCATGTCGGTCCCCTCACAGCCACATATGTGGGGCGGGAGTATCCCATGCTTGGGGGAATGATGGCACACTGCCACCTTCTCTCCCATGATTAACATAAGTCTCATCCTAGGCATAGATCTAGGTATGGTATAATATCCTCCCATTCCTTGGACTGCTCCCGTCCTGACGGCCTCTCCTAGTGAGCCATATATTGTAAATGCTTGATACCATATATTCAAATACTATGCTTTATGTGCTACCACCACTGTGGTCTCCATGTTTGACTTGGTGGGTGGGGATGATTATAGATCTTTTCTAGTATTTCGTTCACCGTATTCTCTTCTTGCTCATTCTTCACCGGGAACCATCCTTTCCAAGAAAGCGTTAAGGCCACCTTTGGACAAAGTAAAGCATTTTGCCAAAATGAAAGTCATAGATCATATTTCTAACATTTTGTTTATTCAATATGATATCACGCATATATTTAGGGCCTTCTCCTCCTCTCCAAATTGAACAAAAATCACTTAGAAAAATGAATTAAGGAGTGGAGGAAATCAACCTTTTAAAGGAAACACCCCAAATTTTCATTCACCAGAATTGCAACTCAAATTGTAGCTCATTTTGATGGTATCGGCCACCATTGAAGCTCTCCTTGAGAACTATCATGGTCTCCTTTTGTTTGGTAATTTTACAATTCACGCGGGAAGTTATTTTTTTCTAAGAAGGGTCAATTTTTCAAAGCCTCTTAAAATCAGGAATTTCTTCACATGTGTTGCTTGTATTTTGGGCACCACTTTGCCTTGCATAATTTTCAACTTATCTATTTATTTTCTTCATGAGTAACGATATTTTCTCTTTTTTTCATGGGCCCCCCTTAGGCCTATCACCCTGTGGTAGTCATCGGGTCACCCTTGTTCGAGCATCCGAGGTTGATTCATCATCACATTTCATGGATTACGTCCTCGAGTCCCTTTATCTCACTGTTACAATATTCCATCCATATATATGTCAGCATTCATCACGTGTTTCCCATTTTGGTATACCATTCATACTGTCTTTGTCATCCCCTATAGAGTTGATTCGGTCACTTCCCGGAGTGATCCATGCTTTTTACTCCTTGATCTCACAAATGGAAAGTCATCAATCCACTACTTTCGGTATCCCCTATTCCATCATCATCCCTAGTGATGGGTCACATCGGTATTAGAATTTACTATGATCCCTCGACGCATTAGTTGAGGATTCATCATTGCCTCACCTATGGAAGACCTCCTTCTGTGAGACATTAGCACATTCATTCCGGAGAGAACGGGTCTAGAGGGTGGTGTACCTTGGTTCTAGATTCCATTCTTGTTTGGATCGAGCGAAAGGGAATCATAATTCCCCTTTGAATTGATTGTTTCTCATCCACTCGGCCTCGAGTTCATTGAGATTCGTTATACTTGATTGTCTGGTGATCTAGTATGAGGTGTATCGATTATTCCGCGGGTGTGTGTGATATGTTACAAACCTCATGAGGGGAAAAGAGCGCTTCAAGTAGCACATGGCAGATGATGACCTCATATTATGCTACAACCATAGTTGCATTTATACATATTTGATGGAGGTTTGGTGTCGGCCGCTTCTAGTTCCCACAACATGGATATCTCATTCGGATGATTCATTCATATTTCAAAGCCCTTTCCTTTTTAGTAGAGCTTCTTTGGTTGTGATACCACACTCTCTCTCCATTTTATATGGAGGGAGATTCTATTTATGTCTCATGTACTCGGATGTTGTTGTTTTTAATCCTAGAGCATGTTTCTCCAAAGCGAATTATTTATATGGGATCCATTGTATTATTTTATGGCCCATTGATGCCGGCATGTCATCTATCATGTATTATACATTTTGTAGCCAGGTCCCACATTTTTTTAGCTCACCATTATTTTTTGTACTTTTTCATCCTCGAGCGAAAGCATAGGTATGCACATCCATGCATTGATAACATGTACCCCAACATAAAAGGATAATTATATCATTTGTAGGTCTAGACGCTCCCTCATTCATTGTCCTCTCTCGCTTAGCTTCACTCGGGTGTCCCTCTCTGACCTCGGTATAAATAGTTGTCTAGTGATTGTGTTCTTACAACTTACTTCGGTCATACGATTAACTCCTAACGCTCGCACGTTGGGGGGAAATTTGTTACACCAATTTTTGGTCATCTAACCATTTACAATTAGATGGATCAAAGTACACCATGTAAGACCAATTTTAACATAGTAAAATTTCTTTCACTATAATAAATAATTTAATAAACCATATTTTATTAAGTTATTTATAGTTAAAACAAGAAACCCATGAGGAATAATTAAATAAATCCTTATTTATTTGATTTTCTCTAGGAATAATTAAATAAAGCACTTTTTAAATAATATTCCTGGTCATATTTAACCCAAAAATTATGGTAATAATTAGATAAATCATTATTTAGTTATTATTCCTTGTTAAATTTGACTAAATCACCTACAAATAATTAAGCAAATCATTATTTGTTAATTATTCATTAACTACATCATGAAGTGATAAATAAATCATTTATTTGTTTATTATTTCTAAATAAAGGTATTTAACCAATTTAAATGTTGGGAAAAATACTGAGAGGGGGGGTGAACCAGTATTTACTGCATATTCAAAACTTTTACTTTTTCTTGCTTCTAAAACCCATACGCTACTTTCCTGAAACAGACTCGCGTATATACGCGGATACCCTTTATGAAACTATCGTATACACAGATATCTAATTATGTTATTAGTTCACCACTTAAAAATCATTCCATCATTTATTCATCGGATGTTTTTTAATAAACGAGTAAACATGTACGGTAAGAATAGAGTAAACCATTACACAAAGCATCACACATGAACAGGGATTTTTAGGTGGAAACCCAAGTTGGGGAGAAAACCACCTTTGTACTTGCTTTCGGCCTTCAATATTTTATTATAGAGAAAACATCTTACAACATATGTGCTAGTGCGAGTTCAAGGAGAGTAGAAGCACCTGGCGTTTACAAGCCTCTCACGGAAGGAGGCTCCAACACGGCTCGTTTACCAGCCTCTCCTGGGAGGGAGCTACGACCCCCTGATCTCGTTTACCAGCCTCTCCTGGAAGGGAGCTACAACCCCCTAACTGAAGCCTACAACCCTCAGCACCTCTATGGACCATGTTTCATCAATTTTCACACTGGATCCAAAGCTTCCACTAGGACACCACTTGCAGGCTACATTTCATCATATTTTCAGACTGGACCCATTCCATACTTTTAAGCTCAAACATACATCACCAACAGATACTTACCAATTCAGACAACATAGATCAGATATCAGTAATACAGCAGAACAGATCAGAGGTTCCATACCCCATGCTTCAGCAAACCCTTGTTTGCATACGCGCTTTCACTTCACTGATGTCGCGTATATACGCGCTTCCGTCCACACAAACCAGCGTATACCTCTGTGTATATTTCATTGCGCATACGCGCTTTATCTTCAGCGAAGCCGCGTATATACGCGCTTCCTCTGTGGCGAAGTAGCGTATAGATCTTCAATCATTATAGAGCAGCATACTTCTTCAGATCAGATATTCAGTTCAGATTTACCCTTTTACTTCAGACAGATGTTTGCCTCATTTCAGATCTAAGCCTTCCATAAGTAGATCTAGTAGATACAAGTACATTTCAGATCTAGATCCCCTTCTTCATCATTGGTGCATCATACATTCAGATTTATCATTCAAGTGTAACCCTTTCCATTCAGATATACTTCAGAGAGAAGTATTCATTCAAGCTCAGACATCTTGCACCCACACTCATGATTTGCACAATGAAATTCTTCTCTTTATATAGGTTTACCCTTTTTCAATACCATGAGCCAAAACCACATTACTTCCGATGGTATTCCTGGACGGGGTCATTTAGACGAATCATTACCCAATACAATGGGTCAATACCATGGTGGTTACCCCTGGTTTTTCACTTTTTGAGCACTTTTTCCCATACGCGACTTGGCACGTTGTTTCCCGCGTGCATACGCGACTTCTCCTAGACATATCCGCGTATTCCTTGAGACATACTCTTTTCACCATAGATTTAGCACATGCTGAAATCCTTTCTTCATTGCCTTCTGTACTCACTGTAGATACATCAGATTTAGTTCATCAAGACATATTCTATCAAGCACAACTTCATCAAGTAAGTTGCCATCATCTTCATTAAGTGGGTTGCCATTCAAGGACAACACTCAGCATCATATTGCTAGCAAACATCATTTCATATCAGATTTACATCATTTACCAAGTCCATCAGGTCAAGAATAACTTCATCAGGTGGTTTGCCATCAAGGACAACACATGTCAATAATCGCATGTCTTCATCTTCATTCAGTGGGTTGCCATCAAGGACAACACTCTGCATCATATTTCCAACAATCTCCCCCTTTGGACTTGATGGCAACCACGATGGTGTTTGGTTACCACAACAGATAGGTACATTAAGAATACAATGACACCATGTCACTTTCTCCATTTTTGACACCATTCTTTCTCTTCATTCAAACACCATGTCACTCTCCCCCTTTGACATCAAGGGCAAAGGGCGGATCAAAAACCAACATACTCTCCCCCTTTTCTCCTCATGTGGAAGAAGCGTTCTGCAGATCTGATATATATTGAAGTGACCAAGCTCCCCCTGAGTTCATGCTGAATCTTCAAACATATTTTTCAATGAAGTACATGACTCTATGAATTTCCTATCACCAATGACTCATACTTACAGCAAAGATCCATCCAAGTGGATTTACATATGAGACTCAACTACCCAACCAAGTGGGTTTACAAATTTGACTCAGCTACCCAACCAAGTGGGTTTACAATATTTGACTCAGCTACCCAACCAAGTGGGTTTACAAATTTGACAAGACCTTACATGACTGAATATTACAATTTTATCATGGGTCTCAACTTGGCCTTTTCATCAAACTACAAATATAACTATTTATGACCAACACCGAAAGTCCTCGAAGAGAACATATTTGAGAACCACCATAATGCCAAGGCTAATGCCAACAACTGCATATACTTGTAAACTAATGTCCCCACAAGATACGCATCCATGCATCCTTTTCATATGACTAAGGCTCCCAGTTAGTTGTGCATCCTCAACAAATCATTCAAGGCATCTTTATCCATTATTAGAAACGAGAATTATGAGAAGCGGGAATACCACCAAAGATATCAAATAGTATGGAGAGATACAAAACTGACCTTGTAGTTGTCTTGAAGAGAAAGTGACAAGCAAGAATTTGTCAGCAATCAGACATACGCGGTTTTCTGTGCATGAACTCGCGTATATACGCGACTGTGTTTCAGGAAATCCGCGTATCCAATGCCATATTCTAAATTTATGCAGATTTGTTCTTTTGACTGGCAGAGAACACTCCCAGCTTCTGTCTTAGATACTTGAACGCTTCCCTGGGCAGAGGTTTGGTAAAGATATCAGCAACTTGTTCTTTGGAGGGAACATACTCCAACTTCACTGTTTGCTCAAGCACTTGTTCACGTAAGAAGTGATACTTTATGGGAATGTGCTTGGTCTTTGAATGCATAACAAGATTCTTTGAAATACTGATGGCACTTGTATTGTCACACTTAATGGGGACAGGAGGAGTACATTTGATTTGAAAATCTTGTAAGGTTTGCATCATCCAAAGGAGTTGAGTGCAACAAGATGCGACAGCCACATATTCTGCTTCTGCTGTAGATAAGGCAATAGAATTTTGCTTCTTGTTGAACCAAGATACTAACCGGGGTCCCATATAGAATGCACCACCACTAGTGCTTTTCCGATCATCAACACTTCCGGCCCAATCTGCATCAGTGTAAGCATGAAGAGTAAGATCAGCATTCTTTGGATACCATAGACCAAAGTCTTGAGTTCCTTGTAGATATTTGAAAATTATTTTAACAGCCTGAAGGTGAGACTCTTTTGGATTAGCTTGGAATCGTCCAACAATCCCAACTGCATGCATAATGTCTGGTCTAGTTCCAGTGAGATAAAGTAGACTTCCTATCATTGATCTGTATTCTGGTTGATTCACCGTGGGAGAATCATCATGAGCACTGAGATTGCATCCGGTTATCATTGGTGTGCTTATAGGTTTGCATTCTTCCATGCCATACTTTTTCAGAATTTGCTTAAGATATTTTTCTTGAGATAGGAATATACCATCTGCAGTTTGATGCACTTGTAAGCCAAGAAAGAATGTTAGTTCCCCAAGTAAAGACATTTCAAATTCTTGCTGCATGACAGAAGCAAATTTTTGACTCTTAGATTCTTCGTTACTCCCAAAAATGATATCATCAACATATACAACCACAATCAATAGTTTATCATTTTCAATTTTTGTGTACAAGTTGCTATCAGCAGACCCCTTTGAAAATCCTTGTTGATGAAGATATTTGTCAAGATGATAATACCAAGCCCTTGGAGCTTGTTTGAGACCATATAGAGCCTTTTTAAGTCTACAAACAAGATTTGCATCATTTCCCAAAATGAATCGTTCCGGTTGTTCTATATATACTTCTTCTTCTAGATCACCATTAAGAAAAGCAGATTTAACATCCATTTGATAGACTTTGATTTGTTGATAACTTGAAAAAGCAAGAAACATTCTTATGGCTTCAAGTCTAGCTACAGGAGCAAAAGTTTCTTCAAAGTCTATACCTTCTTGTTGAGTATATCCTTTGCAAACCAATCTAGCTTTGTTTCTTACAACATCCCCATTCTCATTTAACTTGTTCTTGAAAATCCATTTAGTTCCAATGACATTTTTATCATGTGGTCTTGGTACCAATTCCCAAGTATCATTCTTTTCAATTTGATCAAGCTCTTCATTCATGGCTTGCTTCCAACATTCATCTTGGCTAGCTTGATTGACATTGTGTGGTTCAATTGTGGATAGGAGTGCCAGATGACTAGAAGATCCCACAAGAGTTCTCCTTGTTCGTACACCTGATTCCTTGTCTCCCAAAATTTGAGATTCAGGATGATTCTTTTGAACATATCTGGATGGAGCTTTTTCAGATAGATCATCTTCAGGGTCTTCATTGGATCCACTGTTTATATCATTTCTATTTGATGTAGAAGGCCATAAGTCATCATCATCTTCTTTTGTTGTTTGTTTTTCTTCTTTAGGAGCTGCAGGAGACTCATCAATAACAACATCAATACATTCAACAATATTTCGAAGCCTTTTATTGTAACATGTGAATGCTTTGCTTGAAGATGAGTAACCAAGAAATATCCCTTCATCCGATCTAGGTTCAAACTTGCCAAGCTTTTCATCATTATTTTTTATAAAGCATTTACTTCCAAAGACTTTAAAATGCTTCACAGTGGGAGAATTACCATACCAGAGTTCGTATGGAGTTTTGTCACTATTTACCCGAACATGAGCCTTGTTGAGAATTTTAACTGCTGTATGTGCTACTTCACTCCATAACATGTCAGGAGTTCCAGAATCAACAAGCATAGCTCTAGCCATTTGAACAATCGTTCTATTCATTCTTTCTGCTACGCCATTTTGTTGAGGAGTGCCTGCTACAGAAAACTGTCTTTTTATGCCATGTTGTTCAAAAAATTCAAAGAATTCATTTGATGAATATTCTCCTCCTCGATCAGATCTAAGACACTTGATTTTTAGATCTAATTCATTTTCTACCAATGCTTTGAAGTTCTGAAATTTTTCAAATGCTTGATCTTTGTGTTTAATGAACCCGATCCAACACATTCTAGAGTATTCATCAATAAATAAGATATAGTATTCTTCCCCACGTAATGAATTTTTCCTCATAGGTCCACAGATATCAGTATGAATGAGTTCAAGAGGCTTACTTGATGATCCTTCTTTGGCATTAAATCGTACTCTGGTCTGCTTACCGAATTGACAAGATTTGCATATGATGCTTTCTGGTAGATTAATATTGGGAAGACCACGAACAGCTTGAAGTCTGCTTGCTTTGTTGATTTGAGAGAAGCTTAGATGCCCCAGCCTTCTATGCCATAGCCAATTTTCTGAAGACTTGCTCAAGTAACATTTATCTATGCCGTTCAGTACATACAGGTTGCTTGGATTTCTTTTTCCTTTTATAATGATTTTACCTGTATCAAGATCACGAACCACACATTCTTTTGAACTAAAGACCACTTCTGTTCCTTGATCACACATTTGACTTACACTTAACAAGTTAGGCCTTAATCCATCCACATACATGACATCCTTAGCCTTCACCTTTTATTTTAGAAACACGAACCCTTTTCCTTTAATTACAGTAGGAGAATCATTTCCAAAAGTTACTTTCTTTTCCTTTTCTAGAGCATTATATGTAAGGAGTTTGCTTTTGTCACCTGTCATGTGTCTTGAGCATCCACTATCAATGTACCATTGATTCTCTTCACCTTCTGCAAATAACGCTATTCCACAATTTTCAACCTGTATTTCTTTCTCTTTCCACACTTTAGAGCTTGAGGGAACATGTTCTTTTGGCTGGACCTTGCTCCCACATTCAGATTCTTCTTGGCAGACCAAAGTTGATGCAATAAGTACACATTCAACTTTACTTTGAAGAGGAGAAAAGTTGTTATAGGTGTTCTTCTTTGGTTCAATATTCATCCTTTCTTTCTTGCTTCTCTGTCATGATGGTTTTATATGCAACATATCGAATGCCTTATGACCAAAATTGTGATAGAAGCATTGTCCATTGAAGTAGAAATTTCCTTCATTAGAATTTACCCGTTGGTTGTAGCTTCTTTTGAAATATTTCCCGTTAGTAGCTGTTCCCTGAATTGAGATGATCATAAGCACACCTGTGAAAGATCCTTTTGTCTTCAACAGTTTTCGAATGTAGAACCGGGCCCAAAAATGCTTGAACATTTGAGGTCGAAGTCTTGGAAGATTCCCCAAAAGATATCCAAGACCCGTTTTTATAAGAGGAGACCATTGTACCTTGATAATCTCATCTAAGGTTTCTGAACCTTTAGCAAATCTAAGATTGAGAGATTTCACTTTCTCATTATCTTTCCTTAGACTTACTACTTCACACTCCAATTCCTCAATGCGTTTTTCTCTTGCTTCATGCTTATTTTCAAGAGTCTCTATGATTATGTTCTTTTCTTCTAGGCTTACTTTGAGTTGAGTGTTTTCTTCAAGAAGATTATTTTCTTCTAGAGAATCCACAAAAGTACCCTTTTCTTCTCTAGATTCTTGTTCACATTCTTTCACGATTGCCCATACTTTTACACCAAGATTTTGCAGATAAGCTTTTGTTTGTACACTTCCCATTGCAACGGATCTCCTTCAAGCGATCAAGCTTCTGCAGAAGGACCGGCTCCAATACCAATTGTTGGGAAAAATACTGAGAGGGGGGGGTGAATCAGTATTTACTGCATACTCAAAACTTTTCACTTTTTCATTCCTTAAAACCCATACGCTACTTTCCTTTAGTAAACTCGCGTATACACGCGGATATCTTTCATGCAACTCGCGTATACACAGAGATCTAATTATGTCATTAGTTCTTTACTTATATCATTCCATCATTCATTCATCAGATGTTCAATAAACAGTAAACATGTGCAGTAAGAACAGAATAAACCATCACACAAAGCATCACACATGAACACCGGGATTTTTAGGTGGAAACCCAAGTCGGGAGAAAACCACCGCTGCAGTTGCTCAGCCTTCAATATTTTATTATAGAGAAAACATCTTACAACATATGTGCTGGTGCAGACTCCTACCAGCACACAGGCACCCACCTGTGCTCATTTACCAGCCTCTCCTGGAAGGGAGCTCCAACCCCCTGACTCGTTTACCAGCCTCTCCTGGAAGGGAGCTACGACCCCCCAATCTCATTTACCAGCCTCACCTGGAAGGGAGCTACGACCCCCTGACTGAAGGCTACAACCCTCAGCACCTCTATGGACCACGTTTCATCAATTTTCACACTGGATCCAAAGCTTCCACTAGGACACCACTTTCAAGCCACGTTTCATCATATTTTAAGACTGGACTCATTCCATACTTTTAAGCTCAAACATACATCACCAACAGATACTTACCAATTCAGAAAACAGAGATCAGATAGTAGTAATACAGCAGAACAGATCAGATGTTTCATACCCCATGCTTCAGCAAACCCTAGTGTGCATACGCGCTTTCCCTTCACTGATGTCACGTATATACGTGCTTCCGTTCACACAGAGCAGCGTATACCTCTGTATATATTTCATCGCGCATACGCGCTTTATATTCAGCGAAGTCGCGTATATACGCGCTTCCTCTGCGGCAAAGTAGCGTATAGATCTTCAATCATTATAGAGCAGCATACTTCTTCAGATCAGATATTCAGTTCATATTTACCCTTTTACTTCAGACAGATGTTCGCCTCATTTCAGATCTAAGCCTTCCATAAGTAGATCTAGTAGATACAAGTACATTTCAGATCTAGATCCCCTTCTTCATCATTGGTGCATCATACATTCAGATTTATCTTCAAGTGTAACCCTTTCCATTTAGATCTACTTCAGAGAGAAGTATTCATTCAAGCTCAGACATCTTGCACCCACACTCATGATTTGCATAATGAATTTCTTCTCCTTATATAGGTTTACCCTTTTTCAATACCATGAGCCCAAAACTACATTACTTCCGATGTTATTCCTGGATGGGGTCATTTAGATGAATCATTACCCAATACAATGGGTCAATACCATGGTGGTTACCCCTGGTTTTGCACTTTTTGAGCGCTTTTGCCCATACACGACTTGGAACGTACTTTACCGCGTGCATACGCGACTTCTCCTAGGCAAGTCCGCGTATGCCTTGAGACATACTCTTTTCACCATAGATTTAGCACAAGCTGAATTCCTTTCTTCATTGTCTTCTTTACTCACTGTAGATACATCAGATTTCCTTCATCAAGAACATATTCTATCAAGCACAAATTCATCAAGTAAGTTGCCATCATCTTCATCAAGTGGGTTGCCTTTCAAGGACAACGCTCAGACACTCAGCATGATATTGTCAACAAACATCATATCACATCAGATTTACATCATTTACCAAGTCCATCAAGTCAAGAATAACTTCATCAGGTGGTTTGCCATCAAGGACAACACATGTCATCAGTCGTATGTCTTCATCTTCATTCAATGGGTTGCCATCAAGGACTACACTCTTCATCATATTGCCAACAGTAACATAAGTTGTTTCCAATACCACATTGAACACTCTTACTATTATGACACATTTCTATATATATTTTCCATATTGCATAACACCCTTGTAAATAACACTCTGCTACATTTCCATTGACATAAACTAGAGACTTTATTTCCAAATGTCCTATGTACAAGGCCTAATGGGGTACATTTTATAAAAAATATTTCCTAGTGAGGACATGCTTCAATTATGGTGGAATGATATTACTAAAAAAGTGCATCCACGTGAGAAATGAGTATGAATTGGGGAGGAATAAGGTTAACTAGAAAAGTTTCAAATATTTCATATACAATTCTTAGGGAGAAAATGAAAGAAAACATATGCATTTGGTCAATTTATAGTTTAGTGATGAGTACATAATTTTTTTTTCAAGTTGTAGTTTGATGCCATGATTTTAACATTGTAGCAATTTGTAACAATGTATTTATTTTCTACAAGGTATCAATATTTGGCTTCATCAATGAATTGTATGAAAAGACCCAGTAATATGTGCGACATGTCCTTGTGGCTCTATGGTACAATGATCATTTTCAATTATGTAGTGTAACAACCCCTGGGTTAAACATTCATGTAAGAAAGGTTAATAAAGGAAAAATAAGTCCAAGGTCATGGGACATGTATTCCAAGCTAAATGTTGGGAAATGTGTTAAACCAATTTTTGGTCATCTAACCTATTACTATTAGATGGACCAAAGTGTAATATTCCCAAATGGGAAAAGCAGAAATATATTGCACAAAACTTGAAATAGCAGTGTAAATCAACACATAAACAATGGAGAACAATATGGAGCTTATTTATACATCAAAATAGTAGCAAACATGTATAAAATAATGGGCCATAAAGCATATAACAAGATACAACAAGCCTCCAATAGATAAAACCCTCAAGATAGAGGTGCAACTACTATATCAAAATAATGGAGAGATGCTACAACATAGTTATAACATGCATAAATATAGCCAGAGATCATACAATGATAAAAATACTGATATATGCCTCAAAATATGTTATACCAATAGAACTAGGCACCATATCACCTTTCCATGACAACCCAAGAGGGTTTCCGGAAAATGTACAAAATATACAAATGTAAGTTGCAACCCTAAGGCTGAAGATTTTCTACAACAAAATGAATGAGAATATATGGCTGAAGCAGATGTAGAATCCTACATCTCTTCTCTAATTAGATCCTCCAGATGAAAGGATTTCCCCTCAATTGAAGAAATCACCTCCCAAAACATATACTGCAACTACCCCTGCAACTCCTCCCTAAAATAACGCAGATCTGGACTGTAACTGCATTGTAGGGGATAAATACTCCTTGGTCTACTGGAAAATATGTCAATAAAGCCCAACGGGCTTCCTTACTAGCCTCCCAATGGAAGGAAACCTTCTTCCACTGTGAAACTAGCTCATAAAACACCCAATATAAATCTCCACTACTGCATCGTGCAACACAACACAACTCTCATTAGGGGAATTTTGAGGTCTAAAATCAGCCTCTTAAGGAAATTATAAAATAATAGTGGAAATAATAAAATAATATTTGATTACAACATCAAATTTTAGAGGGAAAAAAGATAAAACTACTTTTTCAACCTATATTTTGAACTTATCTCCCTCAGGTTTTACTTAAATTTCGAGTGGGAATAGTCGTTGGATGAAAAATTTAATTCCTCATCCAAGGAGTACCCATGTTGCATACTTTTTTATGGACTTTACTACACGAAAAATGATAAATACATAAAAAACATGAGTGCAATCACGTTTTTTATGTATTTCTCATTTTTCGTGTAGCAGAGTCCCTCAAAAGTATGCAACATGGGTACTCCTTGGATGAGGAATTAAATTTTGCATCGAATGAGTATTTCCGCTCAAAATTTGACTAAACCCTTAGGGAGATGAATTGAAAATACAAGTTGAAAACAGAGTTTTATTATTTTATTATTTTTTAATCTTTTTACTTTTTTTACTCCAAAAATAGTGAATCACCCCCCATGGTTGACATAATCATCTTGAATCCTATTGGTTCTTATAAAATTGATTTTAGTTGTACATTTTTCATAGGAGGCCCATTTTAGACCTCAAAATTCCCCTAATGAAGAAGAAATTGCGCTGTTGAAGAAAGATGAAGCTTAGCATGATGCTGGAATGTGGAAATATAGTGAAAATACTCCTTCTGAGTGGGCACTAGAATTCCCTCAAGGATAGAGGTGGGACTCCCGCTCGGGAAAAACCTGTGTTGAACAACACTACAATCTCAACTACACAACTGAAGAGAGAAAAAAGTCTAAATAGACCATCAACAAAATAATAATCCAATCATGCCCACAATGGCTACCAACCCCTTACTTATATTCTTGGTGAGCTTCCTTACCTTGGGCCCCACTCATTAAATCCAGTACTTCCATGAATGGGGTCTCCCTCCAAAACTACATTTTCCCTCAATGAATGCCACTCCTTCCATACCAACGTTGTTTTATTTGGTCAAAGTTGGCCTAGTCTACATGCTCCAACCCCTTTTCACACACAAGGGTCCTCAATATAGCTATTTAGATGACCTCCATTCAAATTAGGAGTATTTTTATTGTTACTAAGGAGATTTATGGGTCTCCGTACCCTCTTATTCCTCTATCTAAGAGAAAAATAAAAAATTAATATTCCAATTAGCTGTGTGCTAATTTAGGAATATTATAGTTCTCCCCTCCCAAATGTTACTTGTCCTCAAGAAACTGCAAGGATAGAACTAAAAAGCCTCCTCTCCTCCTCCTATAGCATCCTCATATGATAATTTCCTCTAATTAACAAGATGCTCTCTCATCAATATGTCCCCAAGTTGGTCATCCCAAAGGTATAAGCTAGCCTTTGGTGACAAATCAAAATGGCTCTCATCATGAAGAAGTGGGATATCCATGGAGGAAACTATATGTGGTCTAGAGGTCTTATTGAGGCATGGGATCATAAAATAATTGGGAACATTCGTTCCCATGTGAAGCTCCAAACCCCAAGCTATCATCCAAAAAATGTGAGTCACACTCAAAATGGTAACTCATGGAAAAGTTCTTCCACCTTTCGCTACTGCAATGTAGCTAGGCTGCATAACTAAACATGATAGACTGAATATCCTACCCCATGATGTTTCTATCTCCAATTATGAAAAGTGTAGAGCTGCTATTGATATTGGACTACAATAATGCTGCCATCAAGAGACAAAAGGACAAGTGGATCTTCAAAGATCCACTCTTTGGTTCTATGGCCCTTGTTTGCCCAATCCTTCCCACATATGCCAAATAGTACATCATCACAACATGGAATCAAGATGAAATATTTATTGAATGTTTTGTAAGACTTTGGATGATACCAATAGTTTCCCATTGGTGACAACGCATTTTTGCTTCCTGCTGTCTCTCATCATCATATGGCAAGTTGTCTCCCAACAATTTTCTAGATGTGCATGTTTTCTCATCTACCAGGGAGTAGTAAATGGCATTATATATCAGCTGAGAATAATAAGAATAACACAACACTTTCCCCATGCCATCCGAGAAATGGCTTTCTCCATCATCGATATTGGTCTTAGAAATACCATGAATCTAAAATAGAAATTTTCCCTCTTATGGATCAATGCAGTGCACATATATGGCAAGATAATGCAAATATTTTGTTAAGTGAAAAAAAAAACACAAAAAATCCATTCTTACCATGACTTGTGAGTAGGCTAAAAATGAGGTCCATGGATCAGTCTTCCCATGAGAATCTCCTCATAGTGGTCTGAAATGTGAAGTGATACATGCTCCCATTGGAACACTCCATCAATAGATACATACTCCCAAGTGACAACGTTTTTGGCCTTTGTGATAAGGTTCATGCCATCTCATAACTTCCCTCTTTGACATCCTCAATGCCAAATTCACATACCATGATGCTGCTATATATGGGAGATTCCTTACTATGTGGAAGTACCTCTTGATCCTCCAATGTTGAAGAGTAGCACCTATGAACCCTGATTGTGCCATCCTCTTTTTCTGGAATATCATGAAAAGTATGGGAGAAAATCAGCCCATACTCTCCCAAGAGTAACCAAAGAAAGAACAAATCTTGTTTCTCCTTCACACCTCCATGATATACACCATGGAGTAAAAACATGATGATTGACACTAAAACATCCTCTACCAAAAATGGATGTTATAGCAGACATTCTTTTGCCAATTTTTTCCAAATTTATAACACTAAAAACCTCTGTTATCACCTCTACTATAAGGTATTTTCCTTGTAGTGATAGTGTTTAGTGAGAGAGGAAGATAAGCGGAAATGGAGAGAGATATCGATAGAGTTGTATGGGGGAGTGAGTGATAGGTAGAGGTAACAAGAGAGAGAGGAGGGATGGAGAAAAATGTGAATATACATGCATATATAGAGAGTTACAGTGTGGGGGTGAGATAGATAGGAATATATAGAGGGAGGGTGGGATATATATACATGTATGGAGGGGGAAAGAAAGAGAAGAGGAGAGATACAGAGGGAGAGTGATATGTAGAGAAGGAGAGAGTGATGGGGGAGATAGGGAGAGATATGGTGATGGAGGGGATAGTGAGAGAGAAATACATAGGTAGAGATATAGTGACAGAGATGGAAGGGGGATATAAGGTATAGATAGAGGGAAGAGGCGAGAGATGGAGAGAACGAAAAATATAGATATAGACGGAGAGATACAAAGAAAAATATAGATTTCGACTGATAGAGGGAGAATTGAGAGAGAGATTGAAGGAGAGAGGAGGGGGAAGGTAAGAGCAAGAAATAGAGAAGGGGTAGGGGAGAGAGAGGAGGGGAGGTGAGAGAGTGAGGGAGAGATATAGGGAGGAGATAGAGATAAGGTTAGATGAGGATTGTTGTGAAGGAGGGAGTGCATGAGTGATGGAAAGAGTGAGAGATGGGATGAGGAAGAGATATGAAGAGAAATATATAGATAGGATGAAAAAGGGATTGAGAGTAAGAGAGGATTAAGGAGTCATGGAGAGTGAGACAGATGAAGAAAGGGAGGGATAAAAAGTAGAGTTGGAGGTTGAAGAGAGAGAGAGAGAGAGAGAGAGAGAGAGAGAGAGAGAGAGAGAAATATAAGTCAAGTGGGAGGGACAAATGGATAGAGATTGAAGTGGGAGAGAGAGAGAGAGATCATCAAGAGATAGATAGATAAAGAAGGGAAGAGATAGACGAAGAAAGAAGGGGTGAGAGAGGGAGAGAAAGCATGAGTGAGAGAGGGAGAGAAATAAGGAGTGATAGATGGAGATAAGGATGGGAAAGAAGGGGAGACAAACGTTAATAATAATGGTAAGAGAGAGAGAGAGAGAGTTATATTAATAAATATGGAGAAATAGAGAGTGTGTGGGGTCAGAAAAATATATAGAAATTAAGAGAGGGAAGGAGACATAGATAAAACTAGAATGGTGACAGAGGGAAGAAGAGGGAGAGAAAGACATATAGGGAGAGAGTTTTAGGGTTTAATGGGAGATATATTGTAAAGGAGTGAATGAGAGAGACATAGGAAGAGAATTGTTAATTGAAGAAAGAAAAATATAAGGGAATGTATGGAAAAATGTATACTTTTAGTAAAGGTGAATCAAAATTATTCCATAACAGATAAACCTCCAATGAATATTTCATCAAAGTAAATTATTCTTGAAATCTGAATGATGTTGGATTTTCTTAGAGATAATTATAGCATGCATGAAATTATAGAGGTGACTAGTGCAAAAACTCTTGATGAGGTTCTTGAGATTCAACCTCTCTCACATTCCCCCACTCCCAAGCTCTATTTAACTCTCTATCTAACACTCCCTTACTCTCTCTTCCTATCTCTCCCTCCCTCCCTCAATCACTCCATCAAAAAAACACCCCATACCTATCTCTCTCTCTCTCTCTCCCTCCCTCCCTTAGTACATCATTCGTAATCCCTCCCCCATATATATATATATATATATCTATATCCCTTCCTTAATCTATCTTCCTCCTTGCACCATCCCCATATATGCAATCCAAACCTCCCTCTCTCTCTCTCTCCATAATATCTTCTATCCTTCACCCCTCCTGCTCTCTCTTCCCTATCTCTCTTCCACTCCAATTTTCCTCTCTCACCCTTCCGTAATATCACCCCCAACGTTCACCTCCTTATCTTCCTCTCTCTATATCTACCCTTTCACTCTCGTGGGGACTTCACTCAATGAACCTATCACATATCATGTTTTTTCATGGCATACTATGTAATATGCTTAATAATATATTGTAAAATACCTCTAAAAATCACTTTATTTAACCCCCTACCAATACAAACCCAATACACCTTCCCAATTAAAAAAAACCCTATTTTAAATAGATATTGTAGGTATCCATTTTTTCATTAACATTTTTTATACCCCTTTATATTTTTTCATTAAATTTGAGTTTCATTTTTTGTACACAACATATAAAAACCATTTACCCCCTATTATATGCTCAATATATTATAATTTTTTCCTCAATATATATCCCCCAATATGAACACACATGGTATGGTATTTTACCCCTAGTCAAGACCCCTGTTCAGTCTCCCCCTCTCACTGTAATCTTCACTATTTTCGGCACCCGACCCTACCCCTATCACTCTCTCTCTTTCTCTGCAACCACCATTTCCCCTTTTTTCTGACATCTACACCTCTCCATTCTTAAATCCATACCCCCCATATATTTATCTCTATATATACATAATGTGTTTTGTATGCATGTGTCTTACCTTATTTCCATCTCTTTCACTTCCCCACCTATTCCCACCTATCTCTATGCCCCCTTACTCTCTCTCTCTCTCTTCATTCCTCCTTGCATCCCTCTCTAACCTATCTCTCTTTCTCTCTCTCACCCCCGTCCTTCCTCCCCAAATATGTGAATGTATTCTCACTCACTTTATTCCTCCCTATCCCTCTTCATCTCTCCATCCCACTTTACCCCCTGCCCGCCCCCCCCCCCTCTCGCTTTATATATATATATATATATATATATATATATATATATTTGTGTGTGTCTCTATTTCCATATACCCTTCTGCATCTCATTCCATTTCTCTCGATCCATACCTTCCTTGCTTTAGACCATTCTTCACAATGCCATTCCCTATCACCCAAACATCTATAAATTTCCCTCCCTACCTCTATCCCTCTCAATCTACCCAACAATATGGTTATGATTTCTAATATGCAAAAACTAATCTCATGTTAGTTACATAAAAAAATATCGTATATTATATTTTCATTTACGACAACAAATCCTTAGCGAAAATTCCTTCATAAAATATATGAGAATCATAATGAATCATAAGATTAATTGGAACTATAGCATTAAGAAAATGATAAATCAATTTCAAAATTCTTATTATGGGCTTAAAAAAATAGAACTTCACAAAATCTTTAGATTTTCGATTTAAAAAAAACTCCTCTTTAATATGCTGATCACTATTATTATATATGTGGATTGGAAGTTTGGTTGTAGTATGTCTAGAAATTCATGGAGGAATATTGAATAGATTCAAAGTAATTTTATAACTTACAACCTCAAGTTTAAAGGAGATAATCCCTATCCTATCCTCCAATAAAAATAAAGTATCCCCCCCATGGAAATCATGGATTTGACTAGGTGTCTTATGTGTATGAAGAAGTTATGAAACATGGATGCCAAGAAGATTCCTAAAAGTGCTTCTAGATCTAGCTAAAACCCCCACCATAATCTCAAGCAAGGGTGCCATAAGGATGCATAGCCTTGGTTGGACCAGTGTGGAATAAAAGAGGAGATCATCTTGTAGAATACAATTAAAAATATCATTACTTCCAAATATAAGGATAAATTGTGGGGAGGCAAACATCTAGAGAAAAAAATAAAACTAATATATTATAAGGAGGTCATCAATCCAAATATCAAAAACCAAAATTTTCTATCTCTATTTTCTAGTGTTAAGATGAAAACAAAAACATTTCCAAGATATGATCTAATTCTTATTGTTGTCATAGTGAAACTAGGAGCTGCGCAATTTGTAAAATAAGAGATTGTCACCTCAGATCATAAAAAGGTTGAAGATGAAAAAAAATATCTCTTAAATTGTCAATATTACACTTTTATTGAATATAATTTTCAAAATATTTGTCACATTACTAACCTTCTTAACCTTTTAATTCAACAAAACTATGGTGATCTTAATTCTTCTTTAACATAGAAAAAAATATTAAATATTTTTGGCCATATAGATCTCACTAGACATTAATAATTTTCATTATCAATAAGAAAGATTAAAAAATTATCAAAGCTTAAGGCATAATAATATATCCAAGAATAAAAAAAAGGGAATATGAGTTGCTACATTCAAACTTAACTGTGTGATGAGTAATCCTTTCAAAACCTTTTTTTGACTCAATTTACATATGCCATCTCCCCAAAGAAATTAACGAGTCCCTCCAATTATGTCATCTAAATTCCATGATTAATATGAATGACACAACTTAAAATACATGTTAAATGTTTTTGAAAAAAGGAGGAAGAAGCCAAACTTCTACAACAGTTATACACTCGGAATATTTCTGCAAAATAGAACATAACAAAGCTACCACCATCATATTCAAATTGATTGAATTAATTACTTGAAATAGATGATTTAATATACTTAAAAAAATTTGTATAAAGAAAATATTGAATACAAAATTAATCTCCAAGAACACTTCTTCCTCATACTAAGTATACATGGTGAGCATAAGGTTAGGATAAAAATAGTGACACCCTGTGCCAACAACTATTACCAAGAGGCTTATAGCTATACTATACATAGCTAAAATTGGACAGAACCCAAAGCAATAGGCAACCTCTAAGGGAAGCAGATTAGGCGGGAAGACATGAGTAGAAACTAAAAGGTCTAAATGTTCAAGCATATGGAAGTCAATGTGTTACACCCTCGCCTCCAAAGTGCGAAGGTAATTGTTGGCGCATCATTGTTGTCACCAGATACTTTCCACGTTGTCCAAGATCTCATTCTGGATAAGCTAGACATCATCAATTTAGAAAACAAATTAATTTCATTACTCATAGCATTGTTCCCTCATAGTATCGATGTTCAACTGTATATTTCGCAACTGACCTGCAATAGAATCTAGGGTTGTTGGAGATTCTAGGGTGGTTGGAGATTCCACTTGACTTGGGGAGTGGGCAGGAGAGACTGTAGCCTCCTCATTCGTATCTCGGTTGTTCGCATTGTTCGAGGAAGAGTGGCTGCTCTTGTCCCTCCGTTGAAGATCTTCTTTGCGAGGAGTTGCTCCCCACCGACATGGACAGCCATGCTGGCACTGGCACAACATTGAGGCAAGCCGAGGGAAATTGTGTGAGAGCAAGGTCGGACCGACACACCCACAAAGGTTTGGGGCAGACCTTTCAAGGGATTCGCCGGCAAACCACACTGTAAAACCCAAATACCAGGCAATAGCGAAATGAAAAATATAAAATAAATGATTGAATAGATTACGAGTCCAAACAGAGCCGTGACTGTACATGTTGCGACTTTTCTTCCAGAAAACCACGACGCGACCCCAATTCGGGTCTGCTCGACTTGCAACAAACCGTCTTTCCACCCCCAGAGCAAGCCAAGCTAAAAACACCCCCAGGCCTCTAGCAACCCAGAATCCACCCGTGAGCGAAGCAAGCAGTAGCACAACCGGAGGAGACCAGTCCAGGCCAGTGAAAAATGGTTGTGTGAGTTGAGCCCATCCCCTGCAAACAAAAGCAACTGTTGAACAGTCAATCCAATAACGCCCTTAGAAAATCTGAGCATTGTGGCTGCCTCCATGTGCCAAGATCCCATGGACATTCTCAGTTCAGTTTATCTTCTCTGTAGGAAGAACCAAGTCCTCCATTCCACTCCCGCCCGGTGCCATGACCATTGTCCTACAGACCAGGGCTCACAACCAAATTTATCTGTCATCATCCACCTCATCGCTGAACACACCACACTTAACCACAACACAGACGAGACCCAAGACATAAACTTTTTCAAGTGATAAGGATGCCGGTATACGAGTTCTTTATGATGGCAACTAATAATTCGTAATCTATACTATATTAATGCGATTGGACGTTATATGTCAATTTCGTTTAAATCTAACTGTAAGCATGTACTGTCTCAGTGCATATATGGCCTTCCCTTTATGATCAACTTGACCCTGAATACACCATTAATGGATGGAGGAGGTTGCTCCGTACGTTGCCCTGTTGCCACAAGGTGCTCCATTCCATCACTCCGTAGAGGATGGATGTGTTAATATTTTCTTAGATGTGTTAATATTTGCATATATGATTAGTTGTTTTTCAATTTAAATGGTATGCAAAATAGTAAAAACAATGAAAGATTAATTACCTTCAATAATTTTTAAATAAAATAATCCCATAAGAAAATAAAGGGGAATGTTATAGGGAAAGGCTGGAATAAAAGTAAATAAAAATATAGAGCACCCAATATCTATGCATTCCAAGAAATTATATCGAATCCCATTATTATAAGACCCACCCATACAAGTACATTGAACATAATTTTACGAGTAACTGCAGTTTCCAGCAATATTCAATGAAGCAAAAATTATATAAATTAGCATTAAAAAGGGAGGAATTAATAAGAAATCAATCAATAATAGCAATAAAACAATACATTTAAACTCTGCAATAAAATAGGAAAAAAAAATTGCTGCAGTATCTTTGATTGAAATTGAAAACCTTCACGAATATATGCTCTAATAACATTACAAGATATATATATTTATTTTTTTCAAGTACTCTTCCTTGTAAAGTTTTACACATTACAAGATGCTTATCTAGTGAAACTAGTGAAACTCTAAAAAGTTCCATTAGAGGAATTTTGAGGTTTAAAATGAGTCTCCTAAAGAAATAATAAAATAATAGTTAAACCAATAAAATAATATTTATGAAATTTCAATTCACTTTTTTCACCACAATCTATGTAACCATAGTTAAATTAAATTCAAAAATTGTACCAAAATAAAATTAATAAAAAATTTGTATTCATGTGACTATAAATAAGAATGAGTTTTTCAAGAAAAAATCATTATTATTGAACAACTAATACATTTGTCCTTTGTACTTAAATAAATTAAATTAAAATATAAATATAAAATTATTAATTATTAATTATATTATATGCTATTAATTAAAATTCATATTATTTAAATTGTATAATAACATGTAATTAGTATACTATATAAATATAATATAATATAATAAATGTATAGGAATATGCATTGTTTCTTTCAAGAAATTTGAAATGACAATAATATATTTTTATTCAAAAAGTGTGAAATGACATTTATTATGAGTACTTTACTTTGAATTTAAAAGTACTTAGAGCACTACTATGGTTAACCATGAGTTTTTATCCACCATTGAGAATATGATAAGTAAGTATCTTTAGCTCAAGCAATGCCACCTCAACCATTAGGGATGATGTCATCCCTTAAAATGTGATTGGTTCTCATAAAGTGAATTTTGATTGTGCATTTTTCTTAGTAGGGGCATTTTAGACCTCAAAATTCCCGTAATGATGATTGAGAGTAATACTTGGTGAGGAAAATACCAATTGATATAATTACTATAATTCTTTGACAGATGAAATAAAAGTGGGGATGACCTCCCGTGACTCATAAACTTATTGCAAGGAATAGGAGAATCCAAGGGAAATATCCGCAGAGTTGCTAAAAACGATAATTACATATCTGTTAATAGAGTAATTAATATAGAATTTTTGGAGTTGTTATTATGATAAATTTAACCTCCTTATTTGCATATTTTTATATTTTTGGAAGGAACAACGTAATCAAGTTGCAGAATGTTTTGACAGTTAATTAATTGGAAAAGAAATAAAAAAATATTTGCAAAGTTTATTAAATATTTAGTAAAATTAAATATTAAATTTATTTAATAGAAATTAAAAATTTATATTTTAATTTTTAAAATTTGACTTAATTTTTTTTTTTTTAAAATTCGTAGACAGTTCCAGATGCTCTGGCTAACTCGTTCCCATTACTCGTAGATACCTACATGCCACCTACCTTATTGGGTTTTCGACTAAAGTAGATTTCTGAGCAACGTTTTTCCTTTTTGGAATAGAAGCATTAATGATTAAGGGTATAATCACCTTGGTTATATATCATTCAACAATTATTCTATAATCCTCAATGTTTTTCTTTCAGTTTCTGGTTACGGCCTTGTGGGATTTTCCACTTTATGCTTAATGTAATGTGTGTGACTCTTATACCATATATTTATTGAAAGAATTTGCGAGAGGGTCAAGGTCTTCGTTAAATAAATGGTTTATTTATTTATTTATCTTTTGTGGTTACAATATTTGTGCTATAGTTAAAGTCTTGTATTAATATACATTTTGGAATTTACCGGTTTGTTACTCTGTTTTACCGTATGGTCGGATGTAAAAGAAGTTGTTCACATATTCTAATTTTTCGTTATTTAGAAATCTTCTTGGGAGTAACTCAATACGATAATATTTATCTTTACTATTTTCGCCATTGCATCTATTAATATTATTTATTTATTTATTTTCTTTAACAATATTGCAAGGGAACCACTCAGGTTCCTCACGTTAGTAGTTTTGGAAATGGAATCTTTAATCTATCCAATGCCTGCCCAGTACGATAATACTTAATATAGATAATACGTTTAATCCTTGTTTTAATTTTATTTTCCATGTATTATAATAATTCTACTAGTCTTTCTCATCATTGACAAGGTTTCCAAGTGAATGTTAACAGATCTTTCATGAACTGATGTTTCATTTTGTATCTTTTATTTCTCAGCAGTTCTTTTGTCTACTTAGATAGTGAAAGAAACTAATTAAACAGGACAAGGATTTGTTTCGCTGTAACTTTTTTTCTACGAAGCTTCAGAAGTTGAAATTGAAATCATTGGAAGCATAAATATTGGTTAACCTTCTTTACAAATTTCAGATCTTGGTTTGATATATTTTTGGAGATATGATCCTAGGAAGTTATGGTTTTTGCACACTCCATAGTTTCATCTCAAACAAGTGACCTAGGGACAATCGCCATAACTTTCATTTCAGGAATCAGATTTGAATTCTGTAAAAATTAGCTCAACATACACAGACTTTAGTTTTTCCTATAGAAATTTCGGAGCCAAATATTGAAACAATGAGACATGGCATCCAATACAACTTCACTCTATTGAAGTAGTCCATAATCAGGTAATCGTGGGATATTTGACAATACTCTATATTAAAGAATCAAATATTGGTCTGACTAGTGGCATTGGAAAGAAGATTCATTGGGATACAACACGAGTGAACGTTAAAACATCTATCCAAAATTACAAAGTTACATTTATTTCAAGATCGAGCTCCTAAAAGAAACAAAAATGTGTGTATTTATTTTAAATTTCATAGCGTTTGTTTGAAAAAATAGTTTCAAGTGATTCCAAGGTAATATTGAAGCATATATATCAATATTGTGTTCTAGAATTTCTCAAAAGAAAAGAATTGCACAACGATTAATCAGTGAGAAATATCTACTATAATGCATGAAGAGGAGTAATTGCAACATTATATATCAAAATTACGGGACCAAATGCAACAAATTTTGCTCTCACAAAGAGCAACTAAACATGCGATAAAATGTGACATGGATGGTTTAAAAGGTAACATGGATTATTTAAAAGGTGACGTGGATTGTTTGAAAGATAACATTAATGACTTAAAACAAGACATGGAAGGTTTGAAGGAAGGTTTAACAAAGTTGCTACAAGAAAGGATTCCTAATGGCGAAAAGGTATTAGATGAAATCATGATGTGAAAAAAAAGAAATGTTAATCGAGATTTCATAGAATCTAACATTAGATTGAACACCCACCTTACTAAAAAAAATTATACGAGGAAGTTTGATGGTAAGGATACGCTAACATGGATACTACAGATGGAGAAATATTTTGATCTCCATAATGTGCACCATACACAAAAGTTACACATCACAATCTATATTTAGAACCTAATCAATTTGTATGGTGTTGATGTCTTGTTCTTGTAAAGCACTTTTCACTTGGTCAATTATTACAAAGTAAATTATAGCATATTATGATGATACAAAGAGCAACACCTTCTTTATCCAATTAATAAATCTCAAACAAAAGGGTTCAATGGTAGAGCATATTCAAGACTTCCAAAAATTGAATATAAGGGTAAATGATATTCCATAGGAGCATAGGATTTTTGTATTCATAGGGACTTTAAACAATAACATCCAAGAGAAGGTTCACCTTTCAGAATTTGATTCATTGGAGAAGGAATTTGCATTGGCAAGAAAAATTGAAAGAAAAATTATGGCAACAAGGAAGAGTAGCACTCAGAACTATAAATATGGAACTGTTGTTTCTCCTAGCCTTTCACAACCTAAAAGGTTGACACCACAACAATTGGAAGAAAAATAGCAAAATGTATTTACTATAGTTGTGACATAAAATACAATAAAGGTCATATGTGTGCTCATTAGAAATTATTTTACATAGATTGTGAAGAGGAGGATTAAAAGGAACAAGAAACTTCAATAGACGAGGATATACACCAAGAACCAACGCTAGAGAAAGAAGAATTGAATCTGACCGTACCTTGTAAAGCATTGACAGGAATTACCACTCCTCAAAATCCAAAGATAGAAGGACATATCAAGAAGAAAGAGGTAATAGTGTTGATTTATGAGAGTAGCACCCATAATTTTATTCATTGTAACATAAACAGGGGATTGAATTGCTTCCTATACGGAGCACCAAAGTGTCAAGTGATGGATTCAAATGGAGGAACAATAAATTTCTTTAAAAGGTGTCATAATATTAATCTAACCATGGGGGAATTTGTATTGAATTGTCAATGCTTTCCATTCCAATGAGTGGTGCTAATGTTGTATTATGAGTCTAATGGTTACAATATTTGGGTAAGAAAGCTTTTAATTTTCAAGAAATTTTTTTGAATTTTTTTTGGGAAGGAAATGAATTTGAATTAAGGGATATCACATGGAAAACAGGAAATATAATCAACTCTAATGGCATGAAAAATATTCTAAAGAAATAAAAAAGGAGAATAATTGCACACTTATACTAACTAGAGGTTCAAACATCAAAATCATCTATTTCTCCAGATATTTAAAAATTCTTGGACAATCATTCCAAGCTATTTGAGACTCCCAAAGGTCTCCCACCTATTTGTGATCAAGATTATGTTATTCATTTCATTTGAGCAAGTTTTCCTCCAAACATCAGGCCTTACATATATCCCTATGCCCAAAAAAGTGAAATTGAACATATTGTTGTAGAAACACTAGAGGTCGGTATAATTCAACCTAGTCAAAGGTAATTTTCGGCTCCAGCACTATTGGTGCACACAAAATATGGATCATGGTGCATGTGTCCAGATTATAGGGAGCTCAACAAGCTCACTATTAAAGATAAATCTCCCATTCCTATCATTCATAATTTATAGGATGAATTACATGGAGAAATTTACTTCACCAAGTTGGATCTTCATTTAGGATATCATAAAATTAGAATGAAGAATGAATACATTCCGAAAACGATATTAATAACCCATGAAAACCATTATAAATTTTCGTTCATGCCTTTTAGCCTTACCAATGCACTTTATACATTTCAAGGTTTGATTAATTCCATTTCCAAACCCTTCCTTTTAAAAGTTTCATTAGTATTACTTGATGATATACTAACCTACAACAAGTTTTGGAAGGATCATGTTCAACATGTTGGCAAGGCGCTAAGACTATTTGAGGAGAGACAATTATATGAAAAAACCTATAAATGTTTATTTGGAGTATAAGAGATGGAATATTTGGGTCATATTGTATCTCATGAAGGTGTTAATATAGAAAATAAAAAATGTAAATCCATTAAGTAATGGAAATTCCCCAGAACTGTAAAACATTTGCGAGGATTTATGAGGTTGACATGGTATTATCACAAATTTGTTTAGAATTATGGGATAATTGCGGCCCCTATAACAACATTGATAAATAAATATGCATTTTCTTATACTTCGGAATCACCTAAAGTCGTTGAACATCTTAAGGAAGAAATGTGTCGAGCACTGGTCTTAGCTACACCAGAATTCGCAAAAACCTTTATTATTGAAACTGATGCCTCAAGAAATGGAATTTGTGATGTTTTAATGCAAGAAGGAAGACCCATTTCTTTTGAAAGTTGTCCAATCAAAGGAAAGAATTTACGCAAACCTATTTATGAGAAGAAAATGTTGGAAATACTACATACACTAAAGAAATGGTGACCTTATCTAATTAGAAGACACTTCAAGGTAAAAGTAGATCATGATAGTCTTAAATACTTTTTGGAACAAATATTATCTTCAGAAGAGCATCAAAAATAGGTCACAAAAATTTTGGGTTATGACTTTGAAATAATCTACAAAAAAAGGAAGAAAAATGTTGTTGCAGATGAACTCTCTAGAAAGGATGAGGATGTGGAATAATTTAGTTGTGCCATTTCTATTATTCAACCATATTGGACAACTGAAGCAAGGGATTAATGGAAGAATGACGAAGAAGTGTGGAACGTCTGTCAACAATTGCGACAAAATTCCAGTACATCTAATACATTTAGTTGGAAAAACTATTCATTATGGTACAAATATCACTTATATATTTGTAATAATTCCGAACTCAAACAAAATATTCTTTTGGAATTGCACACCTCTACCTTAGGAAGGCACTAAGGATTTTTAAAAACTTATGCCATAGTTAAGAAGGAATTTTTTTGGGATAGTCTTAAATATGATATTTAAATTTTGTGGTGAAATGTTTGGTTTGCCAACAAAATTAAGTTGAGACAATTAATACCTCAGGTATGTTATAACCTTTATCCATTCCAAGTCAATAGTGGGAGGAGGTTTCAATGGATTTTATCATAGGTTAACCCATTTTTGAAGGAAAGAGTGTCATCATGGTGGTAGTTGATAGACTTACCAAGTATGCACACTTTTTTATATTATATCATCCATTTAAAACATGTATAGTTGCTACTATATTTATTGAAACTATTCAAAAGCTACATGAAAACACAAATATTATTGTAAGTGACATAGATCCCATTTTCACAAGAAAATTTTGGATGGAGTTATTTTCTTGTGGGGGTACTCAATTATATCATATCTCATCTTATCATCCCCAATCTAATGGGGAAGCTAAGATAGTGAACAAATGTTTGGAATGATATTCTTTGTAAATAATAAGAAAACACAATGTGTCAAGTGGTTACCTCTAACTAAATGGTGGTATAACACTTCCTTCCATACTAGAACAAGAATACCCCATTTATGAAAGAAGTGGAAGATCACATCAAGCATTAACAAAAATATCTCCAACTCTTAAAGGAAACCTCACTTTGGCACAAAATTGAATGAAACAACAGGCATATCAAGATAGCAACCAAATAGGTTTTGATGTAGGTGTCTCAGTATTATTATGGCTAAAACCATACAAAAAAATTACCCTCAAGAAGGTTAAGAAGGATAATAAATTATCAAAAAAGTATTATGGTCCTTACAAGGTGTTGCAAAATATTGGTACTATCATATACAAATTAGAGCTTCCTACATTTTCTCGAGTGCACCTAGTATTCCATGTTTCATGCTTAAATAACGTTATAGGTGACAAGCTCCTATTCAAACAATATTTCCAGAACTTGATGAGGAATAAAAAATCATATTAGAACCTAAAGTATTCATAGAAATAAGAACTTGAAAACTATTAAATCGATCAAGTTCAGAGCATCTCATCAAGTGGAAGAACTTACCCACTAAAGATTCCACATGGGAGAATGATAATTTTATACAGAGACATGCAGAACTAATCAAGCATTTAGGACAACAATTTTTTAAAGTAGATGGGCATGTTAGGTCCCTCTAATAATAGTGTATCCTCTTATTGTTATTTTTAGTGTAGCTCCCTTATTGTTATTGATGTTCCCATGTAGTCCCCATATTGTTATTATTGTATCCCATAGAAGCCCACTATTATTATTGTTGTGCCCTACATTATGTCGGCTTTGATTATGTTGTGACCCCTTAGAATCATATATATAGAAAATAGGTTTTTTCATTTGATTCATCCAAGAATTTTTCATTTATGTAATGTAAAGGATGTTTCCCCCTCAAAGAGGATAATCTATAAGTCGCAGATCCATCTTTTCTTCTATTTTTTCAACGGGTTATGCGCATAACATGACAATTTTAAATTTCTCCCATGGTCAACACATAAATCAAGCAATATTATTTATCTGACACTTCAATATACATATATATTTGTTAAAAGTCATGCATAACCATGTTGACTCTTTATATGTATGTTGAAGTAAAGGAACAATTGGTAAATATATACAAAATGATAAGGAGGGTTTGTTTATACCATTCAATTTTTGGACAATAGAGCTTGAATTTTTATATTATAGGACTCATGATCCCAATTACTCATTCACTAGATCATTAAGTATAGTTTTACCTAATGGAGTTTCTAGAGAGCTAATTGTATGCACAAAAACTCTTCACTTTTTACCTTGGATGTTGTTTGCTAGCGAAAATATAACGGTCGATCTTTAGGGTGAATCTTGAGCCATTGATTTCGGTTGGGGAAGTTATGAAGGTAACAACCTCTCGCTTCCCCTCACACCACATCCAACCATTTGAACCCTATCCTTATTTGTAAGTGAATCTCTTCAATAGACCGTTGTCAAGGAGTTGTTCTTTGTTTGGCATTGGTTAATTCACTCCCCTCACTAATGGCCACAACCTTCATGTGAATCAACTATCATCCACGGAAGTATATTTACCTCCAGGGATTACTTTGTTGAGCCATGGTGAATAATGGAAACATTCAACCTCAGATACAGGTGAGGAAAAATCCTTAAATTTACTTCATCAATTCACCAATTACAAATTATTTTCCTAGAAGAGATTCTAATGTTTTCCTTTTCTTTAAATTCAAAAGGTTTACAAAATTCAGGTCTTCTCTCGGCTATACACGAGAAATGATATTTTATTTCTTTATTTTTCATTCAATTAATGCATTATGTTCTCCCGATTAATTTAACTAACTCTTTTTTTTTTCATTCACAAGGTTTACAAAATTCAGGCCTTCTCTTGGTTATACACAAGTAAGGTTCTTTTCTTCCTCACCGTTTAATTCAATTGACACATTGTGTTCTCCCCATTAATTTAACTAACTTCTATATTATTGTAATTTCAGGTTTACAGTCAATGGACTTCACCCTACGTAATTTTTAATTTTTTGCTTCCGCAGTTGGAGATGCTTTCGCTAACTAGTTCCCATTACTAGCAGGTATGGGGTTTTTGACTCAAGCATATTTTGGGCAATTTTTTTCCTTTTTGAAATAGAAGCATTAATGACTCCCGGTATAATCCCCTTGGTTATATAGCATTCACAAAATTGTGGGTGTTGGGTCAATATTTAATATGTACTCCTTATGTTTTTTGTTTTTAATTTCTAGTTATGGACTTGTGGCCTTTAAACTATATGCTTAATATAATGGGTGTGTCTCTCATACCGTATATTTATGGAAAGAATTTGGGAGAGGGTCAAACTCTCCATTAATTAAATGTTTTAGAATTTCATTTTTAATTTATTTTTATCTTTTGCAGTTACAATATTTATTTGTGTTATAGTCTAAGTCTTATATTAATATACATTCTGTAATTCACCGTGTTGTTACTCTATTTTACCTTATTATAATATTCTTGGGAGTAAATTATTACTATAATATTTACATATATTATTTTCTCCATTGCATCTATTAATATTATTTCTATTTCTATTTTCTTCAACAATATTGCAAGGGAACCACTACCGTTCCTCACATTAGTAGTTTTGGAAATGGAATTTTCAACCTATTTAATGATTTCCCATTACAATAATACTTAATATATACAGTACATTTAATACTTATTTGTTTTAATTTTATTTTCCATGTATTATAATAATTCTACTACTCTTTCTCATCACAGACAAGTTTTCCATGTCAATATATGAACTCATGTTACACTTTGTATCCTTTATGGCTTAGAAGTTCTTTTGTCTACTTAGATATTTGACACAAACTAATTAAATAGTACAAGGAGCTATTTTGTAATGGTTGGATGTTTCTATTATAATTACCTTAGTTACAGTCATAAATTCTATAAGATTTTTCATTGGCTCTATGAAAATTCTCCTTACTTTGCCGGGTTTATTTCGATTTTTTTTTTTGGTTAGCCCTGATATTTTAGGGTCTATAGTTCCTTTCCTTTCCCTTACTTATTTCTTGCTTGGTTTTACATATGTACTTCTTGTTCTATAACCGGAATTTAGTTCTTTGGTTATTAATGAGTAGATTACGACTTCTATAACAGGAATTTAGTTCTTTGGTTATTGCTACTGTTTATGAGTAGATTATGACCACTGCAAGACTTTGTAGAACATTATTATTGTGATAATTATCATTGGAACCTATTTTTGAGATCCACTATTCATCTACATGACCAAACAATAAAGAATCAAGGACTAATCCATCTTGTCAGACATTTTCCATTAAAATTTGGAGTTGACCTAATTCATTAACAATATAACGATTAAATAACCATATCATTTTTTTTTTATTACAAACATCCATGTTACTTAACATAAATCAAATGTAACTAGAGCATATCTCACTAAACTGTTTACTAAATTGTTTTCAAGTGACCATCTTGCCACTCAAATGATAGGAATAGTTTACTAAAATAAATTTTTTGAAAATTATTTTACAAGAAGACATTATCCACAGAAATGTTTATACCAAAATACAAACAAATATTTATTTTTTAAAGATTAATTAGGTTGCCACATGAAATCACTAGGGAAGGAAAAATTCTCTTCTCAACCAATGAGTCTTGGATCCATACCATACCGGTTTTCACAAAAATTCCACTTGCCCCCAACCAACTTAAGAATTTTCTTCTCAAAACTTTCATAAACTCACAAGTCTCTACATAAATTCCACTATCTACAACCAATCTCTTTACAAAATCATTCCTTACCTCAACATCTTCTTATTCGAGATAATGCCTTCTCATCCCCTCTTTCTTAATTCTCTGAGGTTCCTCTTTTTACCCTCCTTGGCTCTCTTTTCCCAAGTGAGATTATTTTCCCTGGGGAGAAGAGTAATTGTGTATTAAATGTGTGATATATAAGTCCTCATTTAGCATTTCCACCATCCCATAATTGATTGGCTCACCATAACTAATCTTGTTATTTTAATAGAAATAAAAATAAAATATTCATGTGAGGTTCATGTGAGGTGTGCTTTAGCACAGAGAGTGCCAAGTTACTTTTAGTAGAAGAAAATTAAAACAAGTGTGCTTTAGCACATAGTGTGCCAAGTTAATTCTAGTTTAATAAAATTAAAATATTTACTTATTCACTTAGGGGTGTTACAAAAAAAATTCTAATCCTAAGTGTCTCATAAATTGATTATCCTAAAATAATTTAAAATGTGGATTTTTCCATAATTAATATTATCTTCCTATTCATTATCATGGTTATTTTTAACATTAAATATTTATTAACCTATAATAATTTCCTACTCGTTTTTCATTAATTGTTGTATTATTTCTAATAAAAATGTATTTTTTCTAATAAAAATCTAATCTTGTCCTCTTAAATTAATTATAAAAGGGAAATTAAATATATGTTTTTTTCATAATTAATGGTTCTTTCTATTCATTATCAAACATATTTTTAACAATAAATATTTATAAACTTATAATCATTGCTTCCTTTCTATTAATTGTTGTATTATTTCTAATAACAATGTTTTTTTTTCTAATAAAAATATTTTCTCACATTTTTTCATTAATACATTTTATTAATCATAATATTTTTTCTCATAACTTAATTATTTCATTTTTTGGGTCCTTTTGTCATAGAACTATGTTATCTATCAATATATTATTAGCAATTTGATTCCCCCTCCACCAAGGTTGTGGTGATTAAATCTTTCACATAATATAACTAAGTTATATAATAATATTTACCCCATAAGGGTTCTCTAGTGTTTGTATAAGAGGTAGGTACTAAGCAACAACAATGCATAATACACTTGTTTTTAAAGAAAATAGTTAATATCACCCTCCAATATTCTACTCTAGGTTATAGTGTAATGATTTCCCTAAAATTACTATTTAATTTTATTTTTTTAATAAAGTTTTTAAAAGTTATTAATTTTTATTTATTGAGAATAATGATGATTACAAGTCCATTGAAAATAAATTTTGTAATTTAAAATTTGATATTTATCTTTTATAGGTTAGTTTATATATATATATATATATTGAATCTATTTGAGAATTTAAATAATAAAAAATGTTTTTAAACAGGACTTGGTCATACATGATACCATGAATTAATGAAATTGGGTCAATATTGACATACCATGTGTAGGGAGCATAATCTCATGTCAATTCATAGTAGCTTGAATATTGTTATTTACTATATGGTTGTATGATATTAGAGTCTCGATTTCCTAAAATAAACATTGGGTTTGCATTAAGGTTTAATGATACAAACCTGTCAAATAATTGAAATCATATTAAATGGTTTGATACAAACCAACATGTATTAATTTACTTGGAAACCGTCATAAAATTGTACAATGACCTAGGTTTTCAATCTAAAACAATGCATTGTATTAAGATAACTAATACAATTCATGTAGTTAAAAAAACAGGACTTCAATTTCTACTTAAAAAACACGACTTCAAGTTCTATTGGATTAAGAAATTCTCATATACAAATGGAAGCATATTTTTCTAGAAATTATTAATATAAATTTCTGTGTATATATTTTAGTACTCTTTATTTATTCTTCACCTGTGACCTATATACTCTTCACACCACCTTTGCAATGAAACATAAAAACTCTACAATACAAAAACCACTCAAAAACTCTAAAGTTAATTACAATTTTCGGAAAATATTTTAAAAAACAAAAATATATAAAAAAACATTAAAATACTCTCGAAAAATAAAAATCTAATAAAAAAACCATAAAAACCTAATTTGAAACCTCATATGAAACTTTGGCCCCTGAAAAGTGCTAAAATTCTAATTACATGCATCATTCTACTTTAGTTAAAAGTAAATTAGCTCCTACAAGTTGTTTTCCTCAACTTTGCTACAACTTATGTTGACCCATCTTCATCAAATCCCATTTTGTAATCCATGTATTGTTTGTCGATGCCAATCCTTCCCACTCTACCACATATCTATTTTATTTTCCATGATGAGTATGAATACAATTCTTATCTAGCATACCTGCAAACATTTCCCTTTTTATGATTGGATTTGTTCCATGTTTATCATAACCCTCATCTTCATTAAATTCTTGATTCCTTCTACCAACATTTACTATAGTTTTTATTTTTATTTTTACACCCGCAGACAAAAATGAATTACATGCTCCACAAATACCTCACCCTCTTTTGGAATATTCATCATGCGCAGGGGACATTTAACCCCTAAGGTCCACCATCCAAAATTTGGATTTTTTAACCTCCAAAAAATTGTATACCAAAAATTAAAGAATATTGGACTCATTCATATCATTTTTCTTTTTGGGAACATAAGGTTGTCTCTCAATTTCTAGATAACCTATGGTCTAGGTATATTTGGTGTGAATGTGAAACAATGGAATTTGAAAGCAGAGACCTTGGGGTTAAGGTCAAATAGCCCCCGAGGATAGCATATCCATCTGAAATTAATTGATCATAGGCAAGTTCAAACATGTGCAAGTACATACAAGTAGGTGGATTGAAACTTCCTAGTAATAGAAGAACAACTTGCATTCATTTTTGTCCCAAATCCTTGTGTTATGCATTGTTTATTTAGATGATAGGAAAGATTTTCCAATTCCAGAGGAACATCTATAGATCCTATAGTTTTTGTAATAGTAAAACAATAGTTGGAATCATCAGATGTTGATGGGGAAAAAGTTGTATGACCATTCCAATGATTAGTTTACCTACTATTATTTCCATGCGTGTCACCCTAGAACTCATACATGGATTCAAACATCTCATAAGAAATATTGAAGGTATTTTTTTTTCTTCATTTTTTCCTTCTTTAATGCTCTGTCAAACTCCCAATAGCTTGGATTCTCTTCATACCTGCTCCAATAAATTATGTAATTGAAAGTAGTGAGCAAGTTGGACCATTTTTTCTCAATTTATTTTGACTAGTGATCAACTCCAACTATAAGTAACAAATTTCTCACTTCTTTCCTTTTTTCACTAGCATCTTTGAAAAATTTCCTTCCTTTTTTTCCTGGAGACATTCAAGCTTCAAATAAATTTTCTTATAAGCGTGGACGAGTGCATCCATTCGTACATCTGACAACAACTCTACCCTCTTCTTCGTACCACCGTGATCGTTATTTTCCTATAATTTATGTATATATTCTAGTTTGGATGCTAATTCTCCTTCTGTTATACACACCATTAATTTATAGAAAAATATTGTTACCTTCACTTCCTTAACAATTTGTCTTTCCAAAAACATTTTCTTTGTTTTCCCTTCATCTTCAAATGGCAATAAGATGACTTTAGATCCATATTTCCAAAATTTATATGTATTTTTCTCACCATCATGGATGGTTTTTCCGTCATATTCCCATGGGCTCCAAAAAACATATGGCATTCATCCATTGGGATGCCATCACATCATATTTCATCTTTGTAAGCCTTCCTTACAGAAAACATGACCAAACACCTTTTGTCAACACTGAATTCATTCATGTTTTTAAACCATGAAATTCAATAAGGATGGGGATGTTTATCATAGTGTATGTTCAACTTATCTATTATCTCTGTGGAAACTGTATTCTCACAACTACCACTACTAAAAATAATTTGACCTACCTTTCCCACCAACGTGCACATGTTTCAAAAAATATTCACTCAAAGCCAAGAATCTTCAATGTTGCTAGTCTGTATTTACTCCTTTTGTAGAATCATCATTAATATCCTCATCATGATATTCTCCCCCACATATGGTGGAACATGAGATTCAATTCCTTCTTCATTCTTAGCTTGGACTAAGTTTAATATAGGTTTCTCACCTTGTTTCTTCACTTATATGTTATAATCATGCGGGCTTCACTTGGGGGAGTGATATCGTACAACATGCATTCATATTGAGGGTTATACACTGAGGAGAAGTTAATATAATATATTGAACATATAATAGGGGTAAATGGTTTTTATATTGGTGGGTAAAAAAAATGGAGCTCAAAGTTAATGAAAATATAAAGTGTTATAGAAAATGTTAATGAAAAAATGCATAACTATAATATCTAGTAAAAGTACGGGTTTTTAAAATTAGGAACATGTATTGGGTTTATATTGGTATGGGGTTAAATAATTTCATTTTTAGAGGTATTTTCTAATATATCATAATACTTTGGGTATTATTTAGTATTCCCCAAACACAAATGATATGTCATAGGTTCAATGAGTGAATAACCTGTGGTTATAATCTGAGCATTGAAATTCTCAATCAACCTATTCACAACATAAAGAAAAGTTCTTCACTGGTTTCACAATCCTATGCCACCATATTAACCTCCGCCCCTATGAAATACTCCTCTTATTTGTTAATTTGGGCTATTTTATCAAGTATTTCCTAATTCCTCCACTCCTAAGGATGACCCTCCTCTAATATAGTTTGAACAACATAATAACAAGGATGTACTCCTCATTTATCCTTTCTTCCTTTGAAATTATTCTCAATTTTTCTTTTCCTAATCCTTTAAGGATAACTAGCATGCCTCTTCCATATTTCTAGCCCTACAGATTTTCAATTAATCTTGGATAGAAATTTTTTGACAATTTACATACCTTGTAGAAAATTTCCCATTAGTTTTTTGGCGATCTAAATGAATGGAAAATTCATAAAACTCTTTCATAAGATCTTCGATAGTATATAAATTTTACTTCAAGTTAGGAAATCTATGAAAAAGGGTTTATGCATAGTCCATACGAATATTTTTTTTATTTTAATGTCTTTCCCATCTTATTCCAGGCTGGCCTCATTCTATCCTTTTCATTTTTTGTTCTTTATTTAAACAAATGATTCCACCATATCATTGGATGACCCTTCAACTTTGTGCATGAAAATTTGACCTTCTTTTCCTCTGTCAGAAGCTTCCATTAAAAAAGTAAAACCCGTGTTTTTCAACCAAACAATAAAATCCTCTCGTTTAAGACTAACTCCATACTCTAAAACTTCCATTTGATCGCATCATTTTTTTCTTCTAGATCCCTCAAAAACCTGCCTTCAAAAAGAATATTTTCTAATTGTTCTTCTTCAATTTCTGCATGTTTATCTACATCTATGTGGCTTGTTTCTTCATTAGACACATCTCCTCTTAGTATCATTCCTTGAGTTTCCAACATGTTTGTAATATATACTACTTGTCATTGGAGATTCTCCATACCACTATGCATACAAGAAAGACATTACCTTCCTCCTCCTTTTCGAGTTATCTCCTGATTATAATATTAGATGATTTAACTAGAAAAACTAGACTACAACTTTCATTGGATTAAGAAATTATTATATAAAAATGGAATCATAAATTTTCAAAATCTATTAACCGAAATTTATATATATACATTTTAGCACTCCTCTTTTCTCCTTAGGTTGATTACACATTGATGGGCTTGCCTTTTTCCCTCTACATCCTCATTCTCTGACACGTCCTTTCTCCAACCTCCTTTACAATGAGAAATAAACACTTTTTATCTGCAATACAAAAATCACTCGAAAAACCTAAAGCTAATTACAATTTTGATAAAAATCTCAAAAAATATAAATATATATAAAAAAAAACTAAAATCCCAATTTGAGAGATCATATGAAGAAACATTGACACCACACAAATGCCAATATGCCAATTACATACATGATACTATGGAATTTATTATATATTTACACATGTAATGAATACATCTAACTTATTGGGTTCAAATTTCTTAACATGATATGAGGAATATAAAAATTTAAATAACTTAGGTATTGATTTAATATTCCCATTGTATGTGCATACATTTAGAACATTATCTAATATTTTTCACTTATTATTGCAATTACTTTGACTTAAAGGGTGCAATTAAGTGATCACATTCCAAAACATGTGGCACATGAATTAAACAATCATCTATCAACGTTTTGAAGAATTCAAAGCTTCATTTCCATATAAATTGTCATATAATTCCTTAAGTTCAACTCTTCATGAAGGAATATGAACAAGTAGAAAGAAATATAACTAATTTACACAGAGATGGTATTATTATATTTATATGTTTTCAAGTATATATTTATATTTATTGAATAATTATTTGACTTTAATAAAAAGATAAATTGTGGATAAAATTAATAATATTAAATAAATTTATATAAACTTTGAAGAAAATTTAATATAATCAATAAAAAATCAGTGTTTATAAAATGTATATTTTTTTAATAATGATTTTTTTATATATTTTAAAAATACTAATAAAATGTTAATTGTTTTAATAATAATTTTTTAATATATTTTTAAATCATATTAGGATATTAAAATTAATTTTTTAAATTAAAATTAGAATGTGCTACTGTAAATTTGAATGATTAGTGTTTTCTATATTTAACGAAATATTATTAACTATTATAATGTAATATTGTGTATTTATTAGTTATAAGAATTAAAATGTCACAAAATTTCATATTAATTTGTTGACAGTGTTGGACCCACCAACATTCTAGGGATATCCCCAATATGAAGTCCCAATTAGTCCTCACATTTTTTTGAGCGGGAGTCCCAACAATAAGGTGTTTAACGATATGCTTTGGATTGCAAAATGCATAAAGTGGTGCACAATGTCTTTGGTTAGAGAAAGCGTGTGACCCTGTGGAAATTCAATATGATGCATGAGTAGTTTTAACAACAAAGGGAAAAGGAATTTCTCTCAAGGGAAGCTTGTAATATTATGCACCTTGAAAGGAACACACGAAATGAAAAGAAATCACATAAACTAAGAAGCAAAATAGTCCACAAGTTAAAGATGATGGGTTGAAACATGATTATGTATTCAAGAAGGATAGTACAAATGCAAATGAAATAGTTCATAATAATATGCGTAAGTTAAAAAAAATACATTGCAAATATAACAAGAGTAGTCCTACTGAATTTGAACTATATGCGTGAAGACGTGTCAGATATGATTTTATTATAAGTGAAATTTTGATTCATACATAAAACATGACGAACCACTTACCCCAATGAAGCCAAAAACATGTTATCCTCCCAAAGAAGTATACTCCCTCTATGCTATGGAGAAACCAAGGCTGAAAAAAACTCCCAAGCATTTCCTAAGAATAACCCTAGCCAAAATATTAGCTCCCAAAAGCCTCTTACAAGAGTTTTGAGGATGTATTTATAACAAATGGGGGTGAATCTTGGCATGCCCACTTTGTGACTCTTCAAATCCCCTCATGACTCCTCACATTACATATGAATCTTCACATTACATCATGGACACATGTAATTTCACTCATATAATAATCACAATTAATATTACAAATTTCACTCGTACCCATAGAAGACAAAATAGGGTAGAGAAAAATTGAGAACCTAACAAGACCAAATTGTATGATGCTAGACTTGGGGTGAAATCAAGTCGGAAATATTGGACTTGGTGTCTCTTGGCCACATACTTATGAAAATATTGGTATTGTGCGATGGTATCCCCAAAATATGTGATAATTTCAGGCTAGAAGTAGACTCTTGCCTTCGTAGCATCCCAGTAAAATATCTTGGAACATATCTTAACCTATTTCTCAATCATGAGAAACAATTTTATGATTTTAATAGGGCCACCGATGTAGTTCCATAAGTTTTATCTATTGACCTCCATGTTCTCCTAAGTGGCCATCTGCTTCAGCTGTTCGAGGTACCGATCAATCTCCTGCTAGATTTTCCATTTGCATTTAGTCTTTGTGAGTGTACCAACTGATGGGATCTGGTCAGTTCTCACCATGAAATCCATATTATTGTATATCCGTGCATATGACACCTAAATGTTTCCAGTTAATTAGATGGGTTTCTTGTTTTTTTGGATCAATATTCGAAATTTGCATTTCTCTAACTATACATGTGGCTCAATATTCTTCACTAGTGTAAGTTGTATGTCCTTCTATCACATTGTCCACTCATGCATGACAGTCATGGAAGCTTGTACATCCTTAAGGATATTTAAAATCTCTCTTCTTTCCCATTGAAATTCATTTAAGAGGATAAATTCCTTATGTACGGTAAAAAAATCCTCATAAAGGTCCTTCATAATGTCTCCAGGTGTGGATAATTCAGAAAGTATCACTACTCTTATCTCCTCGCAGTAGAACTGTCCAGAAGGTGCATTCTGCACTACTACACAGAGTTGTTCATTATCCTTCCAGAGTCCCTATAGATTATGTACCAAATGGTTATTATCGACCACTAAGCACTAAGTGTTAGATCTAGCTTCTCCTGCGATGGCTAAGATGGCATCGACAATGGAGTTTCGATTCTTGCTGGTGTCTGCCCCTATCACCATTTCTCTTATGAATGTAGATGATGCATGATCATATGGGAATTTCTTTCTCCATGCTTGTACAATATTATTCTGCATTTCACCAAATGATAGATTATACACATCCATCACCAGATCATCAAAGGGATCCTCCTCTCGTTCCTTGCTCGAGGCTTGCTCTGCGGCTCAAGGTGGTGGAGTCTGAAAGGTGGTCTGAGGTGCACTGGGAATGAGGTTCACATATTCATCTTGCGGCTCTGTTCCCACTTCTATGTCCATGACATCAATCAACTATTCAAGCCCTTTAGAAAACTCTCATTCTTGCATTTTTTTGCTCGCCCCTTCTGCTATTGGTTGATCATGTAATTGATCTTCAACCTGTATGGGTGTTGTCTCTCCTGTCATGGAATATTGTGTTTCTTACTCTTCTTGCTCTTGTATCTCCTCATTTTTATTCTTCTAAGCACCGGTTATCCCTTCAATTTTTTTCCTTCTATCTTCCCTCTCTACAGTGCTTATTGTAAGGATTTCTTCTCCCTGTTTCTCCGATATAATATTTAATGCCTTTTTACCCTCTTCACTTTGATTTCCAAATATACCTTCTCAACGAGAGGGTATTATTTCATTTTCCATCTTTGTTCCTCTTTTTTGCTGCAATTTACCTTCCTCTCTCCTTTACCCTACTCTAGAAAACTGCTTAGTGTTACTTCTTCTTCTAGAAATTCTTCCATATATAGAACATCTTGAAAATTCACAGTCGTAATGATCAGTTCCTAAGGTCGACATGAGTTATAATGGTTCTTCCATGGTTCCTCTTCCATAAACTGATATATCATGTGAACCTAGTCTAACTATACTCTCACACTGTGGTCTTTACAAATTCCTCTAAGGTAATACAGAATATAACCCTTTGTGCCAAACTCGAATCCAAATATGGTTTTCCTTTCGGCATCTATGAATTTGATATCCTTAATCTCGTATAATCCAAACTGTAAAGGAAGAGTTGGTCATGGTGCCTTATACTTCCTATGTAGTGTTGTTGAAAACCCCGTGAAGATATGATAAGATACCTCTTGCATGAAAATTTTGTCGGTGGCATATGTTGGAAAAATATGTGGCAACTTCTTCCCACTGAATACTCTGATCATTGTGCCATCTGGTAAGGAAAACCAATGTGATATCTCTGATATCACATTCATATCTGCTCGTGACATGCAAAGTGGATCCTCCTAAAATATGAGCTTGTAAAGGGGGATGATGAAGTGATCTGTAACGGGTAAAACCACGAAGGTGGGTTACACATTTGTGAGAATCGGGGGTGAAAAATTATTTTTTCCAAGAGTTTGGCCAAACTTTCTTAGAGTTCGGTCAAAATTTCGAAATTACTTTGACCTAACTCATTCTTCCGTTTACATTCACGGTGTATTGATGGTGTGTGAAAAAATATTTTTGGTCAGAGATGAGAAAACCCGCAACTAAAGTTTGGTTGAACTAATTGTTTGGCTGGATTATTTGTTCGGTCGAACTTTAAGATAATTGGGACAAACTTTAGTTTATAAATACAGTAGCTCGAAAATGTGTATGGGTTTTGGGATTATTACCGTTGTTTGTTTTTGTAGGGTCACATTTGCTTGCTGTTGCAGGGTCAAAGTTGCAAGGTCACAGGCACAATTGCAGGGTTAGAGGGGCAGTTTCAGGGTCATAGGCACAGGTGAGAAATTTGCTGGTGTTGGTTTTCTGTGTTATTTTTGTTGTGAATTATTTTTATTGTTGGTTTTCTATTTTTTTCGTTGTGAATTTATTTTATTTTATTTTATTTTATTTGCAGGTAATTTGTAATCCATGAAATCCTCGACCTCCTACTTGTCTTCTTGTTGTGGCCTTGACGTCTCCCAATTTCTAAGTTCCTACGTCTCTGATTTGTCACATGCTTAGGATTTAATTCCATGGGAATTTTGTGCTTCTATAATTTCTTCTATGTATTCTATAATTTAATAATAAATTTAATTACCTCTCAGTCTTGTCTACTACCAAATCGGGTGCTCCCTCGGCCCACAAATTAAATAAGAATAACTGAAAGCTCATTACTTCATGAAAATTCACCAGTTTACAAATATCGAAATATGGATAACCTGACTACCTTATATTATTACCCCGTGGGGGTAGAGTCTCTCTTTTGGGTAGTTTTTGATCCATATGAAATATGGTGCTTCAGTTAAGAGTGTCTATCTTCCCTCAGTAGAGAAATATTCTTGCTCTAAGGTGAGTCGAGTAGCATTGTTGCATGTGCTATCAAAATGGTTATGACTGAGAGTGGTGGGAAGAGATTCGAGCTTGCTTCTTTAGTATTTTTAAGATATAGATAAAGCCTCACAATGGGAATGATTTAGGGCTTGTTTTTATTTGTGCCCATAGTTTGTGTTTGTGTTTCCTACTTTGTTGTTGGAATAGGCGTAGGTTGAAAAGGTGGGTTCAAAATCAACCTATCAGAAATCCACCTAAATATTGGACGCCTCCTAATGTGCTGCAAAGAGATAACTGGGAGGTCTTCTTGCTTTCTGTAGGAAGATCAACATTGTTTAGGAGATAGAGTCCAATTTTATTTTGAGTTCAGCTAGTCATTAGCCATTATTACAATGCATATGTTGAGGGTGTGTCCACCTCCCTTTGTAGTCATTTATATCACTTTATTGGGTTACTTGGGTTGGCGCTTAGACTATCTCTTGTTTATGGATTTATCTATGCAAGTCCCTTATTGAACTAACCTTGCCTTAGATAGTTAGTTTCTTGAGCTGTCTGTCATGATTTCTTTTTAATTTCTTCTTCTTTTCAATATTGAATCTATATGTGCTACATTATTTATTTATATTTTAAATAATGCAGAAAAATATTCTCCTATTAGCTGCTTCTTTCATAAACACACATTATATTGTTTATTTTAATTTTGTATAACAACTCCTATCAATTTTTCTAGCTTTTTCCAGAATTAAAATATACCATAAGGTACCCTTAGCCTACAAGATTATATACATGTTTCAAGAAATGACTAGTCTGGCCTTGGACTATGTCTGATGTCGAACTAACCTTGCCTTACATAGTCAGTTTCTTGACCTATATGTCATGATTTTTTTTGTTTCTTCTTCTTCTCAATATTGACTCTATATGTGATACATTATTTCATTATATTTTAAATAATGTAAAAAAATATTCTCCTATTAGTTTCTTCTTTCATAAACACACATAATCTTGTTTATTTTAATTTTGTATAAAAACTCCTATCAAATTTTCCAGTTTTTTTCCAGAATTAAAATATACCATAAGGTACCCTCGGCCCACAATATTATATACATGTTTTAGGAAATGAATAGTCTAGCCTTGGACTCTGTTTGATGTCAAACTAGCCTTGCCTTACATAGTCAGTTTCTTGACCTATCTGTCATTATTTTTTTTTTGCTTCTTCTTCTTTTCAATATTGACTCTATATGTGATACATTATTTAATTATATTTTAAATAATGCTTTTTTTGTTTCTTATTCTTCTCAATATTGAAGCTATATGTGATACATTATTTCTTTATATTTTAAATAATACAGAAAACTCTTCTCCTATTAGTTGCTTCTTTCATAAACACACATAATCTTGTTTATTTTAATTTTATATAAAAAGTCCTACCAAATTTTCCAGTTTTTTTCCAGAATTAAAATATACCATAGGGTACCCTCAGCCCACAATATTATATATATGTTTTAGGATAGGACTAGTTTGGCCTTGGACTTTGTTTGATGTCGAACTAACCTTGCCTTACATAGTCAGTTTCTTGACCTATCTGTCGTGATTTTTTTTTGTTTCTTCTTCTTTTCAATATTGACTCTATATGTGATACATTATTTATTTATATTTTAAATAATGAAGAAAAATATTCTCCTATTAGCTGCTTCTTTCATAAACACACATAATCTTGTTTATTTTAATTTTGTATAACAACTCCTATAAAATTTTCTAGCGTTTTTCCAGAATTAAATATACCATAAGGTACCCTTGCCCCACAAGATTATATACATGTTTCCAGAAAGGACTAGTCTGGCCTCAAACTCTGTCTCATGTGGAAATATCCTTGCCTTACATAGTCAGTTTCTTGGCCTATCTGTCGTGATTTTTTTTTCTCTTCTTCTTCTTAATATTGACTCGATATGTCATGCATTATTTCTTTATATTTTTAAAAATGTAGAAAAATATTCTCCTACTAGCTACTTCTTTCATAAACACACATAATTTTATTTATTTTAATTTTGTATAACAACTCGTATCAAATTTTCCATTTTTTTTCCAGAATTAAAATATACCATAAGGTACCCTCGGCCCACAAGATTATATACATGTTTTAGGAAAGGACTAGTTTGGCCTTGGACTCTGTCTTATGTCGAACTAACCTTGCCTTACATAGTCATTTTCTTGACCTATCTGTCATGATTTTTTTTCTTCTTCTTCTTCTTTTCAATATTGACTCTATGTGTGATACATTGTTTCTTTATATTTTAAATAATGCAGAAAAAGCTTCTCCTATTAGCTTTTTTTTTCATAAGCACACATAATCTTGTTTATTTTAATTTTGTATAACAAATCCTATCAAATTTTCCAGTTTTTTTCCAGAATTAAAAGATACCATAAGGTACCCTCAGCCCACAATATTATATACATGTTTCAGGAAAGGACTAGTCTAGCCTTGGACTCTTTCTGATGTCGAACTAACCTTGCCTTACATAGTGAGCTTCTTAACCTATCTGTCGTGGTTTTTTTTTTCTTCTTCTTCTCCATATTGACTCTATATGTGATACATTATCTCTTTATATTTTAAATAATGCAGAAAATTTTTCTCCTATTAGCTACTTCTTTCATAAACACACATAATCTTGTTTATTTTAATTTTGTACAACAACTCCTATGAAATTTTCTAGTTTTTTTCTAGAATTAAAATATACCATAATACATTACTCACAAAACCATTATCAAGACCAAGATACTTATTTGGTTAACTTAGAAAGCCCAGGAACATTTTTTCGAATAAAGCTCTCCTCCCTTTGTATGAGACCAAAAACTATGTCTCTATCTCCCCCAAGCCCCGAGACTTCTAGAACATTTTTTTGCCAAGACTATTATATACGTAATAGTTTGAGTCTTTTATAAAGCAGTATTTTTTATTCTCTTAGCAAGAAAGTCGTATTAGAAATAAATAAGGTCAGGACCCGATTAGCCTACCTACCTTATTGGGTTTACTAGCCATCAAGGGTTGCCCAAAAAGGACAGACATTTCATGAGTGACCTACAAAAATATCCTATATGTTTTATATTCTATCTGTTTTATATTTAAAGGCTTCAATTTCACACTTTTACATTTCATAAACTATGCTCTTCCACAGAGCTTTAGGTTTGACTAAGTTCTCTTATTTCCTACTACTTCTCTTTCTAGGAAAACTAACCTAGATATGCCTTAGGACTGCCTCTATCAGTTTCCCAACAAAAGAGAAAGCCGCCAGTAGCAAGCCATTTCTTCAATATTCGCGAATTTCCAATTCAGTAATAAATCAAGCCATATCATATTTTGTAAAAAAGGGTTATTCATCATGCAATCAAAGTGATTAGTATCCCAACCATTTCAACTTATGGTTACATATAACACTAGTTATTACAAAGCTTTTAATTAGTGTAATGTTTGTGCTACTAGTTTGCTTATACTTGTCTGTTACCCTTCATCCTAGTCAATACCTTTTGGAATTCGAAATAATTTTTTACCCTTCAGAAATAACTTTTGGAAGTCGATTGCTTGAACTGAGAATTCTTATTTTTGAGGTCATCTGTTTCATTTTAAAAATATTTTTCAATTGTTTTTGAGGTCATCTGTCTCATTTTTAAAATATATTTCAATTTTTTTTTGAGATCATATGTATTATTTAAAATATTTTTCAAATTTACAATTTGTTGTGTGTGTAAAATGTGTGGGGGAATTCGATTGCTTGAATAGAGAATTCTATTGTTTTTTTGGTCTTCCGTTTCATTTTTAAAAAAAATCAATTTTTTTTGAGGTCATCTGTCTCATTTTTAAAATATATTTCATTTAATTTTTAGGTCATCTGTCTTATTTAAAATATTTTTCAAATTTGAAATTTGTAGTGGGTACAAAATGTGTGGGTGTTGATGGTATTTGCATTCATTTACACAATGTGTACCCAACTGCAAGAAAATAACTAAGACGAATGACCTATTCAATAACTAATAAGTTGCTCCCAAAACATTCACAGACTCGAGAGGAATAACCCAGACTCTTTGAATCATCCTAACCAAGATCTTACCAAATGAGCCCAAATATGTTGTAGGTTGAACTTGATTTGATTTTAGAGTTCTGAAATACTGATAGGATTTTTTATTTTTTATTTTATTTTATTTTTTTTATCTCATTGTAAAATATTCTTGCTTAAAACTTTGAAATTATCTTTAAATTGCAGGTTGAATTTTACTCAGATTCTAAATTTCAGAAATACCTTTTGGAATTCAATTGCTTGAATAGAGAATTCTATTGTTTTTGAGGCCATCTGTCTCATTTTAAAAATATTTTTCAATTTTTTTTGAGGTCATCTGTATGATTTTTAAAATATATTTCAATTTATTTTAAGGTCATCTGTCAAAATTTTAAAATATTTTTGAAAATTGCAATTTTTTGTGGGTGAAAAATGTGTGGGTGTTGATGGTATTTAGGCTAAATTTCTTTAAATCTTAATTTTTGCCATGTATTTTTGGGATTTGTCTCCAAATTTCTTCTAATTAGTTAGAACACCCTCAAATATAATTTAACTAGCTGATGAACCTTAAACTTCTTGCATCAAGTTGAATCATCGTAACCAAGAGCGAATGTGTTGAAAACTAGTACAAAACAAAGTAATTACATAAAACAATAACAACAAACCAGTAATGGATATTATGTGTCTAGATTGACATGGCTGTATTTTATTAATGTAACTAAATTTACAGCTTCCATCATGCTTCTAATCTTGTAAAATCTTAAAAGTGGAGAGTTTTATGATGTAATGGATATTAATAATCTAGATTGAAATGGCTGTATTTTATTAATGTACCTAAATTTACACCTTCCATGATGCTTATAATATTGTAAAATATTAAAAGCGGAGTGTTTTATGATGTAATGGACCTTAATAATCTAGATTGACATGGATGTATTTTATTAATGTACCTAAATTTACACCTTTCATGATGCTTCTAATATTGTAAAATGTTAAAAGTAAGTGTTTTATGATGTAATGGATATAAATAATCTAGATTGACATTTCTACAATGATATGATGATAGTGTAGGTTGATGTTCAAGTTGTAAAATTCTTGTACATATCAAGGATGAATGATAGTACACGCCAGAAATGACATTATTAAAAATTATTAAAAAATTTGATAGGTGCTAAATCATACTTCTTATTAAGGACATATAACTAATTTGTAAGTTGAAAATTATTTCTCAATATTCTTAGCCTATTTATAGATGTCAAAGTAAAGGTTTCTAGATGTGATTTCTCCCACAAACTCATAAAGGTGTGACTTTTGACATAACTTCATCAACCACCACCATTAGTTGTTTTAGTTAGTACATAAAACAATTTTGTTAACCATTCACATGTCATTTCTCCCACAAACTCATAAAGGTGTGACTTTTGACATAACTTAAGCAACCACTACCACTAGGGTTTTAAGTAAGTGCGAACCACTACAAATTTAAGGAAAACTATGTACACGTCTCATTTCTCTCATACATGTGTAATTTCTATGTCATTTCTATTTCATTTCTCCCATAAACTACAAGGCAATGCCATTTTCCCCATATACTATAAGGAAAACTTTAAGGAAAACTTTTTACATGTCATTTCGATCTTAAAATCTAGGCAAGGAAAACTATAAGACATATCATTTATAGATCTGATTTCTCCCATTAACTTTAAGGAAAACCATGCGTATGCCATTTCTCCCACAAAATAAAGGATTTCTCCCATAAATTCAAGGAAAACTTCAAGGCCTAAAAACTGAACTTAAAGTGGTTAAACTTCCATAGGATTATGAACCTCCATAGGATTTTATTCTATCTGTTGAGTGCTAACTTTTACAAGTTCTAAAGGCAGAATATGTAAAGTGCCAGGTAGCCTTTGGATCTCATATTTTCTAAAAGGTGACATATCCAGTAACTGCCCCTACAGTCAATATCTAGAACAAATCTAAATAGAATTTCTTCATTTTAATATCCATAAACCACAACCACTTTAAGGAAAATCATGTACATGTGTCATTTCTCCCATACGTGTCATTTATCCCATAAACTCTTAAGGAAAAATTTAAAGCATGCATCATTGGTTTTTTGCCATTAACTTTAAAGCATGTCTCAATTATTGAGGCTTTCTCCCATTAATTCAAGGAAAAATTCAAGGCCTAAAAATTGAAACTAAAGTAGTTGAACTTCCATAGGTTAGGATCCCCCAAACTCAAGGCTTTCTCCCATTAGTTCAAGTCAAAATTTAAGGCCTAAAAACTGAACCTAATGTGGCTGAACTTCCATAAGATTTTAGTTTGTTTGAACTTCCATAGGATTTTAGTATGTTTTTTTAGTGTTAACTTCTATAAGTTCTAAAGGTAGAGTCTGTAAAATGCCAGGTAGCCTCTGGATCTCATCTTTTTTGAAAGGTGACATATCCAGTAAATGCCCCTATAGTGAATCTCTGCAAAAGATCTAAATATAAGTTCTTTATTTTAATATCCATAAACCACTACCACTTGAAGGAAAACCGTGTACATGTGTCATTTCTCCCATACATGTGCCATTTCTCCCATAAACTCTTAAGGAAAACTTTAAATCATGTGTCATTGGATTTTTCCCATTAACTTTAAATCATGTGTCATTTCTCAAGGCTTTCTCCCATTGATTCAAGGAAAAATTTAAGGGCTAAAAAAATAAACTAAAGTAGTTGAACTTCCATAAGATAGGATCCCCCAAACACAAGGCTTTCTCCCATTAATTCAAGGAAAAATTTAAGGCCTAAAATTGAACCTAAAGTTGTTGAAATTCCATACGATTTTAGTTTTCTTGAACTTCCATAGGATTTTAGTCTGTCTGTTGAGTGTTAAATTCTACCAGTTCTAAAGGTAGAGTCTGCAAAGGGCCAGGTAGCCTCTAGATGTCATCTTTTTTGAAAGGTGACATTTCCTGTAAATGCCCCTACAGTCAATCTCTGGAATAGATCTAAATAGAAGTTATTCATTTTAATATCCTTAAACAACTACCACTTTAAGGAAAACCATGTACATGTGTCATTTCTCCAATAAAATCTTAAGAATAACTTTAAAGCATGCGTCATTGGATTTTTCTCATTAACTTTAAAGCATGTGTCATTTCTCAAGGCTTTATCCGATTAATTCAAGGAAAACTTTAAGGCCTAAAAACTGAAACTAAAGTAGCTGAACTTCCATAGGATAGGATCCCCCAAACTCAAGGTGTTCTCCCATTAATTCAAGGTAAACTTTAAGGCCTAAAAACTGAACCTAAAGTTGTTGAACTTACATAGGATTTTATTCTGTCTGTTGAGTGTTAAATTCTAAAAGTTCTAAAGTCAAAGTATGCAAAGGGCTAGGTAGCCTCTGGATCTCATATTTTCTAAAAGGTGACATATCCAGTAACTTCCCCTACAATCAATCTCTGGAACATATCTTAATAGAGCCACGTACATGTCATTTCTCCCTTCAACTCTAGGCAAGCCAATATTTAAGGCATGTCATTTCTAGATGTGATTTCTCCCATAAAGTTTAAGGAAATCCATGCACGAACCATGTACATGTCATTTCTCCCATAAACTCTAGGCAATGCAATATTTATGGCATCTCATTTCTATATGTGAATTCTACCATAAAATTTAATTCAAAATTTAAGCTAAACTATGCATATGTCATTTCTCCCATCCATATGTTTCATTTCTCCCATGCACATGTTTCATTTCTCCCATGCAAATGCTAATTTAATATATTTTATTGAATTTTTTTTTTCAGGGACAAATAGAACCTACTAAATATTGTTGAAAAATGGACATTATGCAGAGATGTTTCTTGCTATCCCAATTTCTAGGAAAGTAGTGATTACATATGTGCTTTGGAATATTGCGACTAGCAAGGTCCTCCAAAAGAAAATGAATACACCAGGAAGAACAAAAAACAACGAGGCATATTATATTGCATTCATATAAGGCTTGGGAACAACTAGGGTGTACAGATCAAATGGAATTGTGGTTTTCACTAATTCTGAACTTGTGCACAACTAGATAAAAGGCATGTACCAAGTTAAGAAGGAGAGGCTAAAACAACTGCATGGAAAAGAAAACAATATTGTTAGCCAATTTCATTTTTTTCAGTATAAGACATTGTACAAATGTTAATAAGATGTCTGCTGATATATTGTGTCAGGAAATTCCAATTCAAGATTCATCTATAAAATATGAATTAATAGATGAATTAGCATTATACGGGGCAATGTAAATTCAAGATTCATCTATCAAAGATGAATTAGTTTTGAGACTCTCCTCTTCAAAAATTCAAGGTTCATATCTCAACGATGAATTAGTGTTGGGACATTCTCCTTCAAAATTTATTGATGGCCATTGTAACATATATTTGATACGTGTGTGTTTTTTACTTATAAATGCTTCATTTTTAATGACCGTGTGTTTTTTTCAACTATATACCAAGTGTGCTCCCACCATGTAAAGCGCAACTTCGTGAACTTCACATTTGCAAGGACTTCACATCTTAATAACATATCTTTGATATGTGTGTGTTTTGTACTTATAAATGCATCTTTTTTAATGACCATGTATTTTTTTCAATTATATACCAAGTGTGCTCCCACCATGTAAAGTGAAACTTGATGAACTTCACATTTTTATAAAATTAAAATGTGAGGAATTCAACATTTTTTTTGTTTAAATGGAGCTTCATGCTTATTTAAATAGTAATTTAAAAATAATTGTAATTTCCAATGTGTGTGTGTATATATATATATATATATATATATATATATCATGGAGGATGAAAGGCAAAGATCATTAGAATCCCATATCTCTACGAGAGAGGGGGATCAGGGATCGAGGGATGTTCATGGTATTTAAATATAACCTTATCTCTGTACATATACACACTTGTGTACATATGGAATTGATTTTTTATCAATTTTGTGAGTTAAATTAGTTGTTAATAAGTTTCATTTTTTATTTTTTAGGAGGTAGGAGGACAAGGATGTCAACTCCATCAATGGAACATGGCCATGGTTCACACAATCATGGTACGTTTCACGCAATTTAATCAATGAATATGTACATGTATTTATATGTATGAATGTATTTTTGAATTAATTATAAATTCATATTTTTTTATGAAGCTTCCCCCTCGTCTTGTGACATTGATGGTGGTACACATTCTCTTGGAGGGTCATCAATAAGTGCTGGTGAATTGCGTGAAGGTGGTAATATGTATTCCCCTAGAGGCCAATCAATGGATGGTCATGTTAGTTCTCAACCAATCGGTGGTCGTTCTAGTTATCGATAGTCTTAGGGTGGGCAAGATGCTAGCCAACCATATTGAGGTGGTCATCAATTTGAATATTAGTTTCATTCAATTTGTACAAATTTGTTTACATGTGTTTTTTTAATATAAAAAAGTTTATATATTGATGCAGAGGGTAAAATTTTTCTCCAAATGTTGCTCGAAAAAGACGTGGTACAAAACATAACATTCAAGAAGAAGGTTGTACACTAACCACAAATTATCCGTCTGAGATTTACGATATACCTTGGGAATCAAACATGCAACAATGCACCTTACAAAGGTGTCAAAATATTCATACAAAATTGAAGAGAGATCTCGTGGCTTTGGCTTTCCCTGCTGAGAGTCGAAAAAGCCTGGAAATAGTTACTGACTCTTTAAGCGAACTAGTAGATGTGTACCTAAAGCTTGGGCCAACCACTGATACTTTTGTAGAAGTGATGAGACAAATAAAGGAAATAGTGATGGGTCCCGATACATGGGAGGTTGTCAAAAAAAGATTTACAACAGAAATGGCCAAGTCTATGTTTAATTTTAAAGAAGGGCTAAAAAGAAAGATGCTGAAGGTGAAATATTTCAAGAACTCTCATATAGCTCGCTATTTGTATGATAGACACCTTTTGGCCTATAGAAGACTCAGATGGAATGATGAGCTTCCACTTTATTTTGAAAATTATTTTATGCACAATTCCCTCTGAATTGTTTGGTCCTGGGAAAGGTCAATTGTGTGACTGAAGGGGCGCTAGGCGTGATGTTGAGTTGCATCACCTTGAGAAACCATTGGTTAGTTTCCCTCTTCGTGTCGAAAATTTGCAGTCAGAGATGGATTCCACTTCTCAAACTATTCGAGAACCCAGAGATGCCATCATTAACAACATTCAGAGTGGATTGGGTGGAGTTGATTTCTATGTGAATGGACAAAGAGCATGTGAGAATGCACGCGTTAATTTTTTTTACTATACAGATGAATATATATACAAAATGAGTGTTGAATATCTAAAAACATATGCAAAAAATTATCGAAATGGTTGGCATTACCTAATTATTCATTAGCAAGAAGATGTGAGAAAGGTATGTGTTAGTGGTTAGGGTGATTATTTTAACACATGTAAAATTTGTAATAAATAAATATATACACACATTTATTTGTATACATTAATCTAACAAAAATGTATCATTATATGTTAACACCATTTGAAGCTGTCACGCTTGATGAATGAAGAAGATGTTAATATCACAGTCGGAGCCTCTGGTTCAAACAATCAGGATGGGTCTAACCATCAATCACACAATCAAGTTGGTTCTCACCATCAAGATATGTTGGAAAATGTTAGTGGTTTTTAAGTGAACATGATGATGTACAATTATTTTTCATCTATTATTATATATATCGAAACATGATGAAATATTTTTAAAATAAATAATTTCACACACATGTACATTTATATATATAATAAAATTATTTAACATATTCTGATTTCGTATGATGTTTTAGGGATGGCGGTACCTTCGTCTTCCTTGGGATATGTGCCAAATCCATCATCACAAGTATGAACAATTTTTCACTTTTAAATATGTCTTTAAGTTATATATTCTAGCTCAAAAAGTTCCACTAAAAAATGAGATCTCTAGATCTTGAGTTATTTTAAATTTTTAAATTTTAGGTTTTTGAAGATTTTTTTTTGGAGCCACTCTTAAGAGATGTGCCAAATCCAGCAACCCAGGTATTCAATTTTTCACTTAAATATATGTTTCTAAGTTATAAATTGAAGTTAAAAAGTTTTATTATAAATTGAGATCTAGATCTTGTGTTATTTTAAAAAATTTTATTTTTAGGTTTTTGGAGATTTTCTTTCGGAGCCTCTCTGAGGAGATGTCCCACCACCACAATTATTCATTTTTTTTAATGTTTTTTAAGTTATAAATTGAACATCCACACCATTTTGACTATTTGGAGAGCTTTAATTTTTTTTTTAATATTATTGAAAATCAGTTTATATATATATATATATATATATATATATATATATATATATATATATATATATATATATATATATATATATATATATATAATTGTACATGTATATTGTATAGTATGCTGTGGAAGATGTTCCGGCGGGGGAAATTTTAGTAGATGAGCAACAAATGGATAGGGAACCTAATGAGGTATTGCATGATTTTTTTTACATTTTTTTATTTTACATGAAATTCTATATTCTCATTCGATTTGAAAACAATAAATTTTAATGTACACGTTGTGCATAGGTTCCCCATGCTTCGCAGGATAGCGCAAGGATCGTGGCTTTGTTGGGAGAGACACTACATCCATCTGTATTTGATAGATGATCCATATGGAACATTATATTTGATATATTTGGTCTTGAATTTACTTTTGTATATAGTATTATCTAGATTTATTCATATATAACTTTATACTTGTAACACTATACATTGAGCTATATATATATATATATATAGTTTTAAAATACATTTACTCTTGTGAGTATTGATTTTAAATTTTGGATAGTTACATTTGGCATGTGATCACATGTTGTGAAATATATATATAATGTTTTGTTTTTAAAATTCAAGTTGTCATTTTATTTGTTATTTATATAAAATGAATCTCTAAATGGGAATTATATATTTTGGATCTAGTTGAACTACATTTGGCATGTAATCACATGTTGTGATATAATCTTTCAAGTTAAACTAAGATATAATATTTTGTTTTTAAAATTCAAGTCGTCATTTGATTTTTTATTTATATAAAATGAATCTCTAGATGGGAATTTCAAAATACATTTTAACAACATACATTTGGCAATTGATTGTTATATAATGCTTTGTTTTTAAAAATCAAGTTTTCATTTCATAAACTTTTTAAAAATATAAAATGAATCTATGTAGAAATATCGAATTATGTGCAACATTTTTCATCAATGCACATAGAAAAGCTACTTCCAGTTCATCGAATTCTAGAACATATATCTTGAGTATGTGCAACATTTTTCATGAATGCACATAGAAAAGCTACTTTCAGTTGATAGTAATTTGGAAATTACAGAACATGTACCACACATTTTTCATTCAATAATGAATATTATAATTTACTTTTAATAGATACGCACGTCTAAAAAAAATTGTGCAACTTCAAATTTTCATTATATCAACTATGCTAGATACAGAAATATGTACATTTTTCATAATAATGAAATTATGGAAAATTGTACCAAAGAATGTATGAAATCGTTTAGATCAGATAATATATACATGTGTATGTGTACACGTGTATAAATTACTAGTGTGCATGTACCAAACCAAAGTACATGCGCAAACACTTGCACAGATAACATAACAAGGCAGTTCAATTTTTAGTTGAGTTCTAAAAGTTCTAAAACATGAATCCAAAGAGAAGAAATGTTTGGGCAGATCAATCAAAAAAATTCCAATGTAACGCCATCTTCAATGTTCCGTTCATGATCAGATTTTAACATTTTCCATTTCTTAATTTTTCTTTTTTTCTTTGATTGAACCCCTATCAACTTTATGCATGCTGCACACACCAAGTGACTACATTAACAACTTATGAAATAATGCTCATAGTCTTGAAAGTAAACAAAATCCCCACTTTGATTAGTTTTTCTAAAAAAATGACCTTTCAGTATAATAGACCCTTTGTCATATGGAAACTCGTAACCATTATAGTTTTCTAATAATTTCTTCTTTCTTTTAGCGCAATGCATCAAATAATACTTCACATTTTCATCATTGAGATTAAGTGCAATTACAACAAAAACATCTCCTGCACAATAAAACAAACTTATGTATTTAAATTTAGATCATAATTATCATGAAAAATTAACTTTAAAATAATTTTATTATCTATTTCTAGATCTCTATATCATTTGAAAGAAATTAAAATGTCATATTTTCTATGAAGATCAGAAACTTGATCACCATCAGATGATATTGTAGTCTCCTCTAATTTCATTTCTTCAAACATTGCAATGGACATTTTCCCCTTTGTATTTAGCTCTGTATGTTGCAAATATTTTACATACATTTTTTTTTCACAAACATCATTGGATTCTATGTTATCTATGCAAACATGACACAAACAATAATATTTTCTTTTATCCAATGCAAACACATTTGTGGACAACTTTGTTTTAAATGAATACAATTTTCAGGTCCCTTTTATTTTTTCAACATCATTTCCAATCAATCGATCTACATCTTCGATCTCAATATGCCAAAAAAACCTATATATGGAAAATTCAAAGACGAATATAAATATGATATCAAAATACCATCAAAGATAATCATTGTGATAAATGTACAGAATTTAAAATTGGATATCCAATAAAAATTAAATTGAATGTACCTTCACACTTCCTTTGATCGATTAGTCTCATTGATTAGTGCAGCAATACACCATTGACCAACTCCTTTATCATCCACAAGTAGGTTTTCAGAGGGATCCATTTTATATCTTCGAAGTGCTCACTTTATGCATGCCCCTACACTGTCATGTTATCCTTTTCCATGAAGAGTCTCAAATACATTCCAACAATGTTTAATGTGGGTTTTCATATGAGGAAAAAACAACCAAAGTAATCATCATGAAGTTTTGAATTTACCTACGCATCCATCTGACCATATCCAATGTTCATTGAATTTTATTCTGCGACTTTTCAAGGAGTCATAAATCTTTCCAAAACAATGTTGTGCAAAATATGTATCATGTGTATGGTCATCACTGATATAAGAGTGATATTATTTAATAACATGTTGATTTTCACAGGTGCTTTCTATATGATCAACATTTTGTTCAGCAGGTCTATATATAATATGAACGAGCATGGTGACTTGGTCAGAATGATATTATTCACTCTGAATTTCTTTTTGTGGAACAAATGTGTAGTTTTCTACAAAATAAATTACTGAAAAAATGGTCCCTGGTGGAAAAAATTCATGAGATTTTCTGAATTTCAAATCCTTCCATCGACCTCTATTGGAATGCTCACTGTATTTATAAATTTCTACCTCAAAATTTCTCAAAAATCCATCACAAAAATTTCTTCTTGTTCTAAATCAATTATTTTAGCACTTGTAGTACTACTTGAACCTTGAATCAATGTATGGATATATTCATATCTCTTCCATTTCACTTTCATGTCGGAAAATGATTTATAATTTATATCAATACGATATTTGTTTTGAAATTTAGTCAAATTTCCACAATCATCGCATTTTTTACCACCAACACATTTCTTTTCATAAAATAATTCATGGCTTTCTCTTCCACATAGAATTTGAGATATGAAATCACGGATAGTGGAAGGAGGAGGTCAATCTTTCCAAAATTTTCTACCAAAATTAAGGAATGTGTCATAATATAACTGAAATTGCACATGATAATGAAAAAACAAGTGTCACGTATGGTGATAGGTTTTGCATACCATGTTTTTTGTTGCACAAAAGCACTGATTGAGACATTAGTTTAACGATTCTCTTCTTTGAACTTGTTGAACAAATCTATCTGAGTGGTTTCCAAGAAATTTCTTGGATGTACTTCGTACTGATTTTGTGCTATTATTCTTTGCATCACATCCCTTGCATTTGGTGAAACATGTGAATTTTTCATCCAATATTCATATATTGTTTTTTTAACATTTTCTCCAAGTCTATCTTAGTATGGTTTCCTACAAATAGCTCTACAATAAGCGATTTCATCATTTACATCTATTTGCAACTGAAATTTACGATGTTTGTGCAAAGTTTTTCGTGAGGTTCCTACTGCTTGTGCCATATATTCTACCAAGCTATTCTCTTCAGTACTTGATGGAACCACTTCCATATGTATTTCTCTACGTGCAACTCAAACATTTTTCTCTCTAGACATTCTAATTGAATTTATAGCACTAATTATATTTTGTATCATGTTTTTCTTCATTTTTTAATTTTTTGTTGATTTTCAATTACCCAATAAATTTGTAGCTTCCTTTAATTTCCTTAATGATAGGAGACCTTTCAACAATTGTGTTTGAACTGCCACATTTTCCTTTATGAAGTACATATCAAAAATGTGATTAACACGATATCATAAAATGTGGTCAACTATTTTATATCCATATGTGTGAGTGTCAACATTTTCTAACATCTCATCATCGACATTGATTTCATCTGTACATATTCGAATTAATAGTACATAATAAGTATACATATTCAATAAATAACTAAATTAATAAATATGTATAATTTCAATAATACGTGCATGTGTTCAATATATATATATATATATATATATATATACTGTGTTCAATTTCTTCACTTGAATTTATTTCAACATTTTCACCATCTTCAATCATTGGTTCAATATCTCTTTCACTTTTTCATTCAAAATTTTGTATCTCATCATCGATGTTTTGAGGAATATCTCTCTCTATTTACAATACAAAATATTTTTCAAATTATTTCATCGAATAAAAATTAAGCTTCAAATTTTGCACTAGCAAAATTTTAAATATCAAATTTATAATATTTACATGTACATACCTGCTTCAACTTCTAGTTGAGGTTGATTTTCCCTTTCAATATTTGAGTGTTCTTCTCTTTCTTTTTGCGATATTCTCTCCCCTGTTCTCTATGTTCCTCAAGGTCTCTTGTTCGATCATATTTTCTCTTGCAATTTCTTCAGTTTCCCATCATAATTGAGTATGAAGTTCAAAAATTTTCCTTCAAAAATTTAGACAAGAACTCAATTAAAAAAATATCATAAAAGTTTTAATTGAAAAAAATCATTTTAAAAAATTTTCAAAACATACATACTTCAATCCAAAACACTTACTCCAAAAAATCCGAGAAAAAAATGTCTTATAAAAATGAAATGAAGCTCAAAATATTTTCTTCCAAGTCCTGAAAAAAAATTCATTTAAAACGTTAGACAAAAAATCATTTTAAAAAATAATTATAAAATATTTACTTCAACCCAAAGCACGTACTCTAAAAAAAATGTCACTTCAAAAAAAACCTCCAGAAAATGTCTATTGAAAATTAAGCCCAACTTCTTAAAAAATGCCACTTTAAAAAATACTTACAAAAAATGTCCTTTGAAAATTAAGCACAAAAAGCCTCTAAAAAAATATCACTTTAAAAATACCTCCAAAATGTTTCCTTTCAATATTAAGCCTAAAAAGAGTTCTTTCGAAATTAAGCCCAAAGAAAAGTCCAAAAAATGTCTTTTGGAAATTAAGCCCAAAAACCTCTAAAAGCAAAATACATCCAAAAAAATGTCCTTTGAAAATTAAGCCCGAAAATGTCTAAAAAAAAAATGCATCCAAAAAAAATGTCCTTTGAAAATTAAGCCCAAAACCTCTAAAAACAAAATACCTTAAAAAAAATGAAGCCCAAAAAACATCCAAAAATTGTATCACATACCTCCACGAGTCCTTTGAATGTTATGCGAAAAAGAGTCCTTAAGCCCAAACAAATCCTTATCCCAAAAACATCCTAAAAATGTATCACATACCTGTAAGATTCCTTTGAATGTTATGCCAAAAAGAGTCCTCAAGCCCAAAAAAATATTTCCTTCCAAGTCCTACAAAAAACATTTCATTTAAAAGGTTAGACAAAAACTCAATTAAAAAAAATCATTATAAAAGATTTACTTCAACCCAAAACACATACCCTAAAAAAAAATTCACTTCAAAAAATACCTCCAAAAAATGTCAATTGAAAATTAAGCCCAACCTCTTAAAGAATGCCACTTTAAAAAATACCTCCAAAAAATGTCCTTTGAATATTAAGCCTAAAAAGAGTCCTTTCGAAACTAATTCCAGAAAAATTCTAAAAACTGTCTTTTAGAAATTAAGCCTAAATACATCTAAAAAAAAAAATACATCAAAAAAATGTCCTTTGAAAATTAAGCCCAAGACCTCTAAAAACAATGAAAATTATGCCTTCTGGAAATTAAGCCGAAAAACTTGAAAAAACAAATACATAAAACAATGTCCTTTGAAAATTAAGCCCAAAACCTCTAAAAACAGAATACCTTAAACAAAAATGAAACCCAAAAAAAATCCAAAAATTGTATCACGTACCTCCAACAGTCCTTTGAATGTTATGCCAAAAGGAGTCCTTAAGCCCAAAAAACATCCAAAAAATGTATCACATACCTCCAAGATTCCTTTGAATACTATGCCAAGAAGAGTCCTCCAACCCAAAAAAAATCCTTTGCAAAATCATAGAAAATGAATAAATGCTCGAAATGAAGTTATTCCATAACTCTGCAATGACTACAATCCCAAAGTAGCTTGCAAGAGATATGTATGGTAGTTTTTCTAGGTGTCATTGTCCAATTTAGGCTAGGGAACTGATTCTATGCAAATATTGCATCCAGTAAGTATTCATACACATAGAAGTGTGTTTTCTTTCCCTTAAGTGGATTTTGAGTTTCTGTCATATCGACTCTAAGCTAATGAGGCAACATATCTTAGAAGTTGAATTACTTCCCCTCTTTCACTACCTGTTTCAACAAGATAGCACACCCCTCAATAAAGGTCTTTTTGTTTGGTTGGCCATAGATTCTACAAGCTAGTATGACAAAAATTTGATAGGAATTCCTAAGTTCTTTTGTCTTGTACATGTGGGTGGGTGTTTTTATAAAATCTATTGACTACCTCACCCAAATCTTAATGATATCTCTTATGTTTATGTAGCTGTGAGTGACATAGAATAATGATTCCATGTTCTTCATTTTCCCAAGAAGATGATACATCTGCTTGAAATCTTCTGCCATGAATGTAGCAATATTCTTCCCTCTAGTGTTTCTCTATGCCATAGTTTTCACGGTGTTTGATAAATCCAAGCTGATCACATCCACACATGGGAAGGCTAGCTAGATTCATACAACCTTGTAAATACCTGAGTGAATTATGCTCAAACACACTTTTCGGTCCTCAAGGTCTTCCTAAAAGTCCTTTGTAAAATTATCTTTGATCTATTTCCATATCAGTTTTGATCCCTTCTCTATAAACAACTAAGTGTCCACATAAACTCTCAAGTTAACCAAAATTTTCTCAACTGCTACCCCAGTACTAATTTCCACAGTTTCCTTTCAGAAAACCCTGTTCAATAGCATTGTGAAAGTGACAACTTGGAGAGATGTCAACAAATATTGTACTTGTGGGAGAGAAAACAAACGGACGACAAGAAAATATTAGTTATAAGAAAAACCAATTTTAGGACATGTTCAGGCAGCGAAATACGTAACTAAGTGGAAGAATTACAAAATTATTAGTGGGAAGAGGGTAAGACTGGTTGAGGAAATTGTGCACTACACAGTCAAAACAGTCAGGGTTGAAGATTCATGCTTGAGAATTCACAATGCACAGTTTAGCCTGGGAGGTGAACAGGGAGAGACTAGGCATTGCATAGTCTCAATGGGCAAGGATGTGGGCTTAAGCCTGGAACTATGAAATGTTAAATGGGGCCATATTATACTATGTATTGTGTAGTTCTATATGCCAAGCTCTTAACATAGGCCTCAAGATTTTGCAATGCCCAGCTGGGCACAATATATTTTGGCTAAGGGAAAGGAAGATCTGCACAAGCGAAGTGTGAAAAATGAGTAGATATGAGATATAGTGAAGTATTGAATGGAAATATGACTAAATAATATTTAAAATATACAAATAAAGTGCATAAAGTGAATAAATTAGATGGGTTATGAGAGTCACTACAACGATGACCATTGGTGAAAAAAAAGGAACCGATGCAAAACTTGTAAAAGGAAAATGATAATTTGAAATAAATCTTCTAGAGTCTAAAGAAATTTAAAATGATAACATGTATCTAGAGAAATAAGAAAAATAAAACACATGCAAGCCAAACGAAAAAAAGTGATAGAAAAAGAGACTAAAGTGATAAATGCAAAACTCACTTGGAAAACTGATGACAATCATAACATAGGCTCCTTGATCTCATTGTGAAATCTAGAGCTCCAAGTTCAAGTGTGAGAATGAGCTCTAGGGGCATCCATTAAATAGGTTTGAGAAGTTAGGGTTTATGATGCGCATCTGAAAAAACATGAAAAAGAGATACATGGTCACAATTTCCAGAATAACAAGTGTGCTTCCTTCAGTGTACCAAAAATATATCCCTAAATTTTAGGGATGATTTTATTTCTTTTTTGGGGAAAAATTTCCATGCACATGGCTGAGAAGGATTTCGTAGTTCCTGGGAACTGGCAACTCCCACCTTCCCATCTCAGTACACTGTGCAGTTTCTGAGCTTAGTGAGGGATTACACAATTTCTGGGATCATTACTGGGCTTCCTGTCATGACTGTGTAGTTTTTGAGCTCAAGGATGATTGTCAGTCATGACAGCACAATTCTGAACATGAAGGTGAATTATAGCTCCATGAATTTCGTACTTTCTGAAGGCAAGTCCAAAACTACTATGCAAGACTTAGAGAAGAGGTTAGCTTGTGACTTAGAAAATTTTTGTATGTGAAGAGCAAGTAAACACAAGAAAAAATAAAAGATAAAAATCATTCAAAGCAGGGTTACCTGATAGCACTGCAAGGTAATATCTTGTGAAAATAAGGTTTGTATCAACAATTTAGGCAATAGAAATCTTTTTTAGGGTGGTTTTATTCGCTACAACATTGGCAACACACAAGTAGAACTCTAGCTCTCTAAATGAATTGTCTCATTTATAACCGATCTCACCCTTATGGAAGTATTACTATATTCATTGATTATCACAACTCCCTCACTTAGCCTGGGTTAGAGAGATAGCTCTTTCCATCCTCTTCATTGGTGGAACACTAACCAGGCCAAATCACACTGAGTTCTTTCGATTTGGTAGGAGGACTATTTATGTGAACAAGTAAAATAAAAATGGGAGAGTCTTTATTTTCATCTTTGGTGTTCCTCCACTACCAGTAGTCTTGGACAATACCCTAACATAATCATGCCAGGAACACATACATTGCTCCAATACCACCGAGCCTAGATAGTACCCTAGCGGAGTTGATTGATTCAACTCTCTATGTGGGAATCCTTTCTCTTCTTTTTCCCTTTATTTAATTTTTATTTTTATTTTTCATTTTCCAAGAACTGTGCATAGGCACTTATTTATTTCATGGGGTGGAAGAGGGATCCTGACTTATTGAGAGAAGAATAGGTTGTTCCTTGAGAAAAGTATGTTTATTTACACCATTGACATACTTGTTAAGGTTTTCCTCCTCTCCTTACTCTACTAGACAAGAGTGACAAGGATTAACCAAATATATAAAAAACAATTAGAGTAGGAAAAACTAGTTAAAACCCAAACATCGTGATTTCACCATGATTCTCTCCGATAAGTAACATATTTTCCATCTGAGTATCATCAACAAAAACAAAAAAACAAGATTCACACAAATAAAGGGAATAACATAAAACCAAATTTTGATAGAAGAACCAATTTCCTCTTCGATTTCATCATGCTTTATTTAGAAGCCAAACAAAGTCTCATGTGTAAAATAACATAAGACTGAAAAATAAAAAAATGAAAGGATTAGAACAAAATCAATGAACATAAAGAAAATGAAAGAAAAAACAAAGAGAAAAAACACTACTCCTACTCTTAACCTAAGCAGAAAGTAGGCCAACTGATGTAAACTGATACTTTCAATGAAGCCATCGACACATTGGTTGGCCAACACAGGCGAGGGAATACATGTCAAGAAATAAATACAATTAAAAAATGCAACAAAAAGGGTAAGACAATGTAAACCAAAACTTTTGAATTTTCAAATACTGCACGGAAAATTAAGAACAAAAACTGTAAGGAAGACATTCCACAGTTGTGTCATGATGTCCTTGCACACTACAAGCCAAACACTTACACATGAAAAATTTCGAACCATGAAAGCGAGAAAATATGAAGAAATAAAATTTTTTTTTTCATCGTGGTGCTTGTTAAGTACGACTCTGTTGAAGCCTAGAAAATCTCTGCTTCAAACATCGGGGAAAACCACCCGGTCGGGACCTTAAGACAACTCCTTTTCCGTTTGGTGTGGTGGCTCCGACTGGATTTAAAGGACCAGTTTCCTTGTAACTAAATGGATTGGATTGGATGGGTGGAAATGGGACTAAACTAACTGAAATAAAACTATCTAATTTAAAGCTAAATAATGATAAAGAAATTCTAACATTAACCCGGGTAGCTATATGTGAATACAACTTAAGATTATTCCAATTCAACAATAACCATGAAAATGTATTATTAATTAAATTGAAATGTGCAGAAACAAATAAAGATAACTCTATTTAAGAAATTAAACAGAGTTATATTAGCATATTGCATTCATCATTGTATACCATTTACATGTAATTATGAAAAATAACGTTTCAATTATACTCAGAAATGATATATAAAAGGAAGCGTTGTTAAAGCAAATATACATATAAATGATAGCAATTTTAAACGAATATCATAAAACAAAAGAGATCAACAGTAAACAGATAGAAATACCTTGCTCATCTTGATGACTTCAAATGTAATCTGATACTCTATCCAGTAATTATAATGCAAAACCAAATTCCAAGGTACAGAAATGCAACACTTCAAAGATAATTCTGCATGAAAATCACCAGATGTGATCCTTTTCAAAAAATATATAAGGTAATGGAGTACAGAAATGCAATCTCCAAGTCCAAAAAATATTAAGATCTAGGACCCCTCTCTAAATGCATGAGAGGGGTTTAAATACTACTTAACTAACTCTAAAAATAGTTTATTACAAAAAATAAGGATTCGGTTCAATGACCGTCCTTTTCCTAGGCTAAAATACAGTGAAATTAAAACTAAATCTATCTATCTATGAAATTGATCTTTGCTCTTGCAGGCATCTAGCATAGTTTTGAGAAGATGCGGTTGAATGACTTCAGAATTCAGCTGTCCTGAAAAGACAGAGTCGGCAAGCGTAGGAGCAATCTTCTCTATAGCATTGATAATACAATTGAGTGCACTGTGCTGACTGTGTGGCTTTACCAAGTACATCCAGTATGAGTCCCAATTTAATCTTGTCAGCCCTTGGATGGATTTTGCTCTTTCTTCTGCCTTTTGCCTCCATTCTGCTTGCAATTTATTTTCCTGTGGGAGATAACCTGGAACAGTTTCAGAAATCATGTTAGCTTTGTGTAAATTGTAATTTACACAATTAGTGAGAGTGTTTGCCGCTGTAGATGCCTCCTCTGCTGCCCTTTTTGCTCTTCTGATTTGTGCATCCCATTTACTGAACAATATTTCTTTGTGGTTTTCATTAATGATGGGTGCACCAGCTTTTCTGCCTTCTTCTATCTTTTTCCATGCTAGATAATCATTGATCATTTAATTAATCAAATCATAATCATTTCGTAGATCTACGACATGATTTGTGATTTTATCGCTTTCTTGGCACAAAGAATTCCATTGCAATATTTTTTGGCAGAAAACTTCCTCTTGTTGCAGTAGTTGATTGTTCAAAGAGATGGTTTCTGAAATGAATTCTGGAAGCTTAGGATCATCCTTATGCTGTTCTTGGATTTCTTGAAGTTTTTGTTGTAACTCTTCAAGTTTTAATTATGCTTCCTGATTGGCCTGTACCTGTTGCAATTGCTGTTGCAGAGCCTTTATCTGTTCTTATTTTTCATCCAAAAAAAGTTGTATCTCAACTGCTTTATCAATTGTTGCAGAAGCATAAGCTCCTTTTATTTGAGGTAATTTAGTGAGATTATGAGTAGGCTCTGTGACAGGATCTTTCCACAAAACATCTACTTGTTCTGGTTCGGTAGCAATTGCACTTTCTATTTTTCTCTTTTTCCTTTGTCTCTTTACTACTGCTTTGTATTTTGGGCTATAAAATACATCGAGAGGAGGAATGTCCTTTACATTAAGTACAATTTCAGAGGAGGGTGTAATTGGAATGTGCTCTGTTACTGCGGCTGTGCTGCTTGTTCCTGCATTAAAACTTTGGTTGTTTGGACAGGGGTCTGTACATTCTGTCCTTCTACATTAATCAATTGATTAAAGGTTTCCCATTCTTTATCTAAATCCATGGTGACTGGCTGTTGCTGTACATTGGGTGAAGGAGGATTTGTTTGTTGAGAAATCAAAATTTGCTGTTGAGCAAGCTCTTTAGATTGTGCAGAATCTTTAATGGATTCTTCCATTTTATCTTCCATTTCTTTGGATGTATTGGAGTGTTCAGAATTTCTGTCAGATTTTGATTTGGATTTACCTGTGCTTGAACTGCTGTTAAGACTAACACTAGGAGTTTGCTCTTTTGCAGGCTCTATGCGTAGATTATCCAAAGGAATAGGAATTAGTCTCCTTTCTCTGTACAACTTGAATTCCTGAAAAGCCCTTGGAGATAGCTGCTCTCTAGCTGAATTCAAAACCTCTTTGAATGAATTTCTTGCCTGGAACATATCATCAAAAAGATCTTGCTCCACGACAAATTCCCTTACTTTGATTGCATTGGTAAAATTCTTAACAATATCATTTTGGTCAAATAACCTTCTTGAGAATTTGAACAGCTGTAGGCATGTAACGTTGCCTATCTCATGAAATGCATGACCAATATCCAACAGTGAAAATGTTCCACATTTTATGGGAAATTGTGGCCAAATGCCCTTTTTCTTGTCTTTTAAATCTTTTGTCATACCTCCCTGACCACAGGTCTGATAAGAAATTTCCCCGGCTACAAGTCTATCTGGAACATATAAGGGTAAAACATGGGGAGAAGCATAACTTCCAAAAACCCTAATATAGGTGAAAAATTCCTCCCCAAACCATCTTGCAACGGGGAGAATATCAACCTCTGTTTCTGAGGATAACCTCGGGGCATCCTTATTATACAATGTTCTGTACAATGGCAGCATTATTCCATGACAAATTTGATAAAAATGGGGGATAAACTCAGAATCCCATAGTTCTTTATGGTACACATGAATGGGCAAAGGATCGTGGATAGTCCATTTCCAGCCCATCACAGGGAATTTAGAGACATAGCAGATGGCGTCCATGACATAAGTAGATAAATAAAAAGGTGGATAAACCCGCTGGGAAACATTTTGTTTAGACCGGTAATGAAATATAACAGTGGTGAGATTATCAGATAGGATTTTGGCCCAATCTACAATTGTAGAATTAGCAGCCGCATTTAACAAAGGAAGCCATTCGGGTAATATCATATTTATGTCAGGCTTTCCAAAAAGCCTGCATAACATGGCAGCAGTAAAACAATAAGGAGAGGTAAGTGAACCCATGCTGTACATACCTTGTTTGTTCTTCTTCAATGGTTCACTTATTTTGGTCCACTCCTTTGTGCATTCTGCCAAATTTGAGTGTTCTTTGGCAAACTCTTCCATAAATTGCTTGTTGAAAGTTGCCTGAGGTTCTGGCAGCTTATACATTAATCTCAGATCTTCTATGGTGAATGACCCGATTAGCTCTTCCGATGGAGTTCTGAATTGTCTGTCTGAAATATCTGTGCTATCCAGCACCCATCTCACCATGTCTATATATGGGAGAATCCTTGGTCTTGCTGCTATTCTATGTAGAAATGAGCAAGCCAAGTCTCTAAGGGTTGCTTCAGACGTATCCTTTGAACCTGCTGTAGCTGCAACTTTTATCACCACAGGGTTTTCATCTTCTAAAAGTTTATACATTCCCTCCCAAGTAGATATACCGGCGTCCTTGTTACTGGCGATGTCTGCGTATAGCGAAGCCATTTCTTTGTTCTCAGAACTTGAGCTCTTCTCCTTCTTACCCATATTGTTTAGCGGAAGCTTTGTATAGTGGTCTGCTCCTTCGTGCCTGCGTTTTACGAATAAATGAGAGTAATGATATAAGAAAGGTGATGAGACTGTTTTGAATATGAAAGCGGATGAAATATAATATTTAAATTGTGAAATGACTTTCAATCTAAACACCATCTCTTTTCACATTGATAATCAATCCAATCATTTAATATAATCATTAAAGCGCATAACGGATTTGACATATGGGAAGATTTCCTTGGGATAGTGTGCTTATATGGATTTGCGACATTGTAATCTGTGATTTGCTGCGTAATATCGCAATATCGCAATGTCGCAATATCGCAAAATCAAGTCATCGTAGTCATAAAAATAGCGCAAAAACGCATATCGCAAAAGCGAAATAGCGCAAAATGGCAAAAGCGCACAATCACAAAACGAAATCATCGCAAAAGCACAAAATCGCAAAAGCGCATAATAAATAAGAGCGCAAAAGATATTCGTTAATCATTTCTGTTTTCTGCGCTATGCGATCTGCAATCAATGCGTTTTTTTATATACTATTTTGTTATGGATGTGCTATCTTGTTTCAAGAGCAATTTTATTATAATCCATCATAAACTTAAGTGTTTCTAAATATTCTTTCTAAGGGATTTCTATAGGTTTATGATAGAAAGTTTTATTTGAAAAGGCAAACAAATCCTAATTGATTTTTTGGATTTTTTTAACTAAGGGTCCTCATTTATTTACTATTATTACTAATAGTAAATAAAAGGGGGGTTGTTGCTGGTCACAACAATTGGCGATTCACTGAAAGAAACAGTTATCTCTGAAAAAATAAAATGAACATTCTATCTTTAGTAAATAAAGGTTTTTAAAGATAATAAAAACTATCTTATGATAATTCAAATAAAATGTAACTATGAAAAAAAAAGAAATAAAAATCATTTCATAATTTCTTTCTAATTCCTTAAGAAATAAAAACATTTTGGGTTATATCAAGCTTTGATTGGTGTTAATAATGAAGTAAGTGGATCTCTACAAGTTTTGGTTTTATAATATACTCTATTGCCATAGGTATTGCCTCTGCTGCCAGCAAACGTTCATAGTCTCGACAGGGTTACCTTTAAACCATTAACCATTCATTTTCCCATCCAACTAAAATTATGACTTTTTAAAAGATAAATTCATAAGACCTATTATCTCATGTTTTTGTCTTTTATTTATTTTTATTTTAAGAGCCATTGTTCTGGTTTGGCAGCCAGTTAATAACAATGCCATTCACTAGTTATAATTAAACTGAACAAGTTGGCTCGTGATGAGACCCCTTGTCTTAAATTTATAAGCCACTACCCTGTTTTGGTATGCAGTATTGGTAATGTCAGTTTTATTACTCCTCATGAACATGGTAAGTCGGCTCGTAATGAGACCTCTTATCTCTTAAAATTTTGTATAATTTCTTAGAATTACATTCTAAAAAATCACAACTTAAATGGATGGGGTGAAATAGTTTTATCCTTAAGAATCAATGGATGACAATTTTCAGAGTTTTTTGAGTTCCAAAACTTTGAAAAATCTTTACTTTGATAGATAACCTTTCTCTGCTTAATAAACTTATAATGATTTACTTTTTCCTCAAGTTTTCAAAAGATCATGTAAATGATTGAAATAATCTTTTCAAAGTTTAACATCTTATTTTAAACTATTCAAAAACTGTAATCATTACTTTAAAAATTCTTATTTACACAAAATAAATATTTATAATATTTTTCCGAAGAAATTTTCTTAAATAGTAAACAGTCAATCAGAGACTCATAAACAACCTTTATTTGTAAAAACAAAAACAATCAAAACTTTTGCAGAAAGAAATATGTACAGTTTAAGAAGGGGTTACCTCCTTATGAAAATAATTTCTTCAAGATAAGCCCATTTACAGGAAGAGATTCTCTCTTACCTGTTAGATCTTGGAGTATGAATGTATTTGAGCTTATCTTCTCAACGATCTGAAATGGTCCAAGCCACTTTTTCTGAAATTTGGTATGTTTACCTTTTTCTTCGTGTGCTTTATCCCATTTCAAAACGAGATCACCAATTGACAAAAATTTTGAGCCGGTAGAACTTGCATCAAAAGAAGATTTTACAAGTTGTTGATGTTTTTCATGAGTAATTTTTGCTTTATCCCTATCTTCTTCTAATTTAAGGATTTGATCATATCTCAATTGAATGGATGATGAAGGATTTTCTTCAATAAACTGCACTAAGGCTAATGATGGAAGTGTTAAGTTTGATGGTATCACAGCTTCTTTTCCATAAACCAGATTGAAAGGTGAAGTCCCTATTGAAGCTTTTTCAGTGATACGATCAGCCCATAACGCAAAGATTAAAGATTTATGCCAATTCTTTTGATTTTGATCAACGGTCCTTTTAATGATTTTGATGAGGTTTTTATTAGTGGATTCAGCCAAACCATTACCTTGTGGATAATAATTTGCTGAATATTTTAATTTAAAACCTCTTTTGACTGCAAATTCAATTAAACTATTTCCAGAGAAGTAAGATGCATTATCAAAGATAAGAGCTTGAGGTACACCAAACCTGGTTATGATGAATTGATCTATGAAATCAATAATTGCATCAGAATTGGCTACCTTCAACGGAATTGCCTCTACCCATTTTGTAAAGTAATCAGTTGCAGTAAGGATGTACTTGTGCTGTTTGGAAGAATGAGGTACTATCTCACCAATAATGTCAAGCCGCCATTGTTCGAATGGTTTCTCAATAGTTACTGGTTGCAAAGGAAAATTTGGTTTCCTTTGTCTTCCACTTGCAGTTTGACAAATTTGGCACTTCCTTACGTAATCATGCGTATCTTTAAAAAGGGTAGGCCAGTAATAACCAGCACGAATTATTTTGTGAGTCGTGGTATCACCTCCAAAATGACCTCCTGCTAGTCCATCATGTAATTCCTGCAAAACCTTTTCAGCTTCAGTCTTTTCAAGACATCTTAATAAGAACAGAGTCATAGTTTTCTAAATACTTGTTCATCAATGTAAAGTCACATTATTTAATAGCCTTCAACTGCCAATGGTTTACTCTGTAGCTCAGCCATTAAAGGCATACCATTTTGAGTAATAAGATCAGCATACTGAGATTCAGAATCTGTAACACTTATCTGACTTACTTGAATATCTTGATTTGAATCTTGATTTTCTGGTATGTTATGAGCTCCTGCTAATAATCTGCAAAAACCTTGTCCTCTAACAATCTTAGTTAGTTTAATATCAACATCATATTCTTGCAAAGATGTTACCCAGTTAGCTCTTTTTTCTCCTACTTCTCTCTGAATTAATAATTGCCTCACTGCAGAGAATGGGACAATGATTTTTGTATGAGTTTTCAAGAGAAAATGTCTGAAATGCTTGATTGATTTAAACACGGCAAAGGCTTGTTTTTCAACATCGGAATAATTAAGATCAACTCCTTGGGATTAGATAAAAGAAAGCCAGGCATGGTTTCATGAGTCATTGAGTTGTGTTGGCAGGCATAGATGTTTGGTGCTTGAGTATACAAAGTAAAATCTTTAAAGAGAAATGGGGTATTCAATGCTAGTGCATTAATGATAAAACATTTGATTGAATCAAAAACTTTTTTACTTTTTTCTTTATGCGTCCATTTGAATATTGAATTCTTCTTGATCATATTTTGCATAGGTAAAACAATAAAAGAAAAATCAGGAATAAATCTTTTAACAAAATTAATCTGTCCAAGAAATGATTGCATGGATTTTTTGTTATGTGGTAAAGAAATATCGGAAATTTCTTTCACTCTATCTGGATCAATATATATACCATATTTTGACACAAAAAATCCTAAAATTTTCCCTTCATCTAAAGCAAAGAAATATTTCTTCGGATTTAAGGAAATACCAAACCTTCTACATCTTTCAAATATTTGTTTCAAATCATGTAGATGATTGGCTCTCTTTTTTGAAAATACTGTTATGTCATCAAGATAAACAACAACTGATTTATTGATGAATTGCAGAATCTCTATATCACTGGCTCTTTGAAAGGTTACTCTGTGATTGAGGCCAAAGGCATTTCCAGTGGCCTCAGTTTCCACATTTTGACCAAAAGTTGTTTTAATCTTTGTCCTTGTGGGTGAACTCATTTGATTATAACACGAAAATCCATCGAGAAAAGACATAAGTTCAGAACTGGCTACCTTTTGAAGTATCTGCTCCATGGTTGGCAATGGGAAATTGTCTTTTAAACATGCCTTGTTTAAATTTCTGAATCAATACAAATTCTTATATCACCATTCTTCTTCCTTACATGTACCATATTGGAAACCCAATTAGAGTGCCTGACTGGAAAAATGATTTGGCTTTCAAAATTTTATTGAGTTCTGATTTAATTTGACTTTTGAGATTTGGATGGATCTTTCTCAACTTCTGTTGAACAGGTTTAATATCAGGGAGCATTGGAATTGTGTGTTGAATAATCGAAGTATCATATGTTTTAAGATCATCATAATTCCAAGCAAAAACTTTTTTATACTTGTTCAGCAATTTAATGAATGCACTCCTTTCCTCTGGTGTTAAATTGAGTCCTAAATTAATGTTTTGAGGTTTAGAATCAGAACCAAGATTTACTAATTTAAACTTCAAAGTGGAACTTTGAAGTTTTGTATTAACAACTTTCTTGAATCTGTCCTTAATATCATATAAGTCCTCTAATTTAACAACAGATTTAGGAATGGAGTTTTCATTACCTTTTGAAATAATTTGTAAATCATGATCCTCTTCATCAATAATTTGCTCATCATATGATTTCTCTGAAGTCATGAAATTTAAAATATCTTGATCATGATAGAAAACTCTCCAATTTGTGACATTGTCTGGGACAGATGGACGAAAAATAAATTCTATAGAAAACCTATCAGGACTGCAGTCTTCAGCAGGTAAGAGTTTAGATGCAACATTAGCTAACAAGTCAGCTGATGTATTCTGATTCCTAGGAATAGGAGAAATATTGAATGCTAAAAATTGAGTGGTGAGTTCTTGTACTAGGGTTTGATAGTGTTTAAGATGTCCTGAAAGGCAATGAATAGTATTCCTAACTTGTTTTATGACAATCTCGGAATCACCAAAGACTTTCAAGTATTTAACATCCAACCCTATAGCTTTATAAAGTCCTTGAACCAAGGCTTCATATTCTGCAGTATTGTTAGTAAACTCAAGATTCTAATCTGCATGACGGCATAAGTTTTCTCCCCATTTGGATCAATTAGGATCACTGGCTCCAGCTCCATCACTAGACTTTGATCCATCAAAATATAACAACCAAAATAAAGATTTATCTATTGACTTATCTACAATTACATCAGAAATATTTACAATTATGGAAGAATCAGATTGTGAAAAATTTTCTATTTGAGAAACAAAAGTATTTACAGAAAAAGGTGATTGAGGTGCTTTGAAGTTTCCTAGAAATGATTTAGCAGAATAACCTCCAAGAATATTGTTGTTGAATGCCACAGGCTCATTAGGTTGTTCAAATTCAGTGACAGTGTGCGTCATATGTTTTTCTCGTTCAACTTTGATTTGATTTGGTTTCCCTTTATAGGGAAGCCACATATGTGAATAATCAGTTGAGATATGCTTAGTTAAGTTTAGCCGATTGATCTGCTCAAGATTAATCCATAGAATTAAGGAATATAAATGATAGAATATCAATTCTTTGGACAATCCTAGGATGCGAGCTAATCTGATTGTGGCCCGTTTATTTCTCCTACAACTTGAACTTTAGACGATCCATTTGACGATATGAGTTTGCTGATTTACGTAGTTCCAATATTTAGTTTATGGAGACAGAAGTAGGCATTATATTGGAGGAAGCTCCAGAATCAATCAAACAATTGTGAAGATTTTTATTGTACATCTCATAAGTCAAAAGAAAAGGGGGAGTTTGAGAATTTTAATTTTCCCCAATGAGTACAGTATCAGTAGCCTCTACCTTATCTGGTGGCTTATCAGTTCCTCTTGCTGCTTTTGCAATTACACCGCTTGGTAAAGGAGCAATTGGTGTAGCATTTAATTATTTCAATAGAAACTTTTGCTGGTGTTTTAGTTTGCTGAGTTCATGTAAAGAAATGTTGGCTTTGATCTTTTTCATGTCTTCAACAATGTTTTATTCCATAGGATCTGACACCACTAAAGTTTTCGCTGTTGATGTGAGAGGATTAGAAGAGGATGGCTGATTTTGAGTAGGTAATGGAGAAGTTTTCTTCACAGTGAGTTTGTCTTTGGTACTTGGAGTTGTAATTTTATTTTTAGGAACTGTTTGCACTGGTTCTGCTGTAGATTTACTCCTAGTACTTACATGCATAGCTTCTTCACTATCAGAATTAGGGAGAATAAAATCCCACATTCAATTCAATTCAGCTATTTCTTCATTTTCGTCTTCTTGATCTGATACTATAGATGTATCTTCTTCTTCTTCGTCTTCTTCTGATTCTGCATTAGAGATTATATTAGGAGGTTTAGATTCAACTTGGTTTCTTCTGAAATTTCGGAATGGTTTCTTGGTAGAAGTTTCAGCCACTTGCTTTTTAATTTCAACCATTTCATTTGACATGGTTTTAAGAACTTTACGTAAACCTTCCATGTCGTTATGGATCGTTGCTTTTCTTTAGGAATCATGAACTAAAGTGACCTTCTTTGATTTCCTTTCCTCGATAGCATTTTTATTTTCCAGAGAAGTAATTCGTTTTCCACTGCAATAGCTTCTTTCATATTCTCAGCTAATGTAGGCTTTGCAGCTCTGTCTACGAAAATTGCTATGTTTGAGGGTAAGGCAGTTATATACCATTCAATTATGACTTGCTCACTAGGTTGTGAATCTGTATGAATTTTGTTCAAGAGTTTGTTGAATCTAGCATTGAATTATTTTATAGGTTCCATGGGCTCTATCTTCAAATTTGAGAGATCATTGAGTAAAGTTGCAATTGATCGATCATCCCCAAATTTGGTCAAAAAATGGTCTGCAAAAATGTCCCAACTCGTTATGGATCCTGATGGTAATGAAAAATACGATGATCCTGCTACTCCCTGAAGAGTATATGGGAATAATATAACTACAACATCTTCGTGTATGACTCCATTCAAATTAATAGCCAGCATAAATTTATTGATATGTTCTTCAGCCTGAATGTTAAGATCTGGGCTAAAATTTGACAGCCATTTTCCAGGATTGTCTGGTAAATCATGTAAAGGTGCAGCCATGTTGACTTCTCCTGGATAGACCATGGTCTCTGTGCCATTATTGGGATGACTATTGGAGGAATAGTAGAAACTGGTGGTATTTGAATAGAAGTGGTTGGAATAGATGATGTTGAGATTGATGAGGATTAGGTAGAAGATGTTTGTGGAGATGATGATTGAAGAGATGATGATGAAACAACTGTACTTTGTTGAGTTGTGGTTTTGGAAACAGGTGATTGAATATGAGATGATGAACTTGTATCACTTTCTATTTCCGATTGAATTCTTTTTTTTTGCCATACTAGGTAAAGGAAATTCTTTGAACGGAGTATAGTTTTTCACTTTGTAACCTAGTAAGAAAGGAGGTTTGAAGGAATAAATTTTGAGCTTACGCTACCTTCAATGTTGAGACTCTTCTAAAGATAATGAGAATCCTTCCAATTTATGAATTAGATCTTGAACTTCAGGAGAGTCAGGATGTTGTTTGTCTGAATGTCTTAAGATTTTGGTAGTGGGTGTCTAAATATTTTTTGCAATTTCTTCTCTTGGATTCTGAATTTCAAAGAAATTGAAGAGATTAATGAGGGTGTTTCTCTGGAGATGGCTTGTGGATAAAGATTTACTTACCATTCATAAACTGAGCCTCCTTCTAGCGCCAAAAATGTTGAAGCCTAGAAAATCTGCCTTCTGAAGCATCGGGGAAAACAAGATAAGACGTTAAGACAACTCCTTTTCCGTTTGGTGTGGTGGCTTCGACTGGATTTAAAGGACCAGTTTCCTTGTAACTAAATGGATTGGATTGGATGGGTGGAAATGGGACTAAACTAACTGAAATAAAACTGTAATTTAAGCTAAATACTGATAAAGAAATTCTAGCACTAACCCGGGTAGCTATATGTGAATACAACTTAAGATTGTTTCAATTCAACAATAACCATAAAAATGTATTATTAATTAAATTGAAATATGTAGAAACAAATAAAGATAACTGCATTTTGAAAATTAAGCAGAGTTATATAAACATATTACATTCATCATTGTATACCATTTACATGTAACTATGAAAAATAACGTTTCAATTATGCTAAAATGATATATAAAGGCGTTATTCAAATAAATATACATATAAATGATAGAAATTTTAAACAATATCATAAAACAAAGAGATCAAAGGTGAAGCAGATAGAAATACCTTGTTCATCTTGAATAATTTCAGAAGCTACATTACGTGCTCTATCGATAATTATAATGCAAAACCAAATTCCAAAGATGCAATCTGACACTTCAAAGATAATTCCATGAAAATCACGGATGTGATCCTTTTCAAAAATATATAAGACAATGGTCTGATACAATCTCAAGTCCAAAAAAATTAAGATCCAGGACCCCTTCTCTCAATGCATGAGAGGGGTTTAAATACTACTTAACTAACTCTAAAAATAGTTTATTACAAAAAATAAGGATTCGGTTCAATGAACGTCCTTTTCCTAGGCTAAAATACAGTGAAATTAAAACTAAATCTATCTATCTATGAAATTGATCTTTGCTCTTGCAGGCATCTAGCATAGTTTTGAGGAGATGCGATTGACCAACTTCTGAATTCAACTATCCTGAGAAGACAGAGTCGGCAAGCGTAGGAGCAATCTTCTCTGTAGCATTGATAATACAATTGAGTGCACTATGCTGACTGTGTGGCTTTACCAAGTACATCCAGTATGAATTCCAATTTAATCTTGTCAGCTCTTGGATGGATTTTTCTCTTTCTTCTGCCTTTTGCCTCCATTCTGCTTGCAATTGATTTTCCTGTGGGAGATAACCTGGGATAGTTTCAGAAATCAAGTTAGCTTTGTGTAAATTGTCATTTACACAATCAATGAGAGTGTTTATTTGTAGAGCCTTGTCTGTACCATACAATATACGCTGATGTGTCCAATTCTTTGCACAATATTTATTTGTGGTTTTCATTAATGATGGGTGCACCAGCTTTTCTGCCTTCTGTTGTCTTTTGCCATGCTAAATAATCATTGATCTTTTCATTAATCAAATCATAATCATTTCGTAGATCTACGACATGACTTGTGATTTTATCGCTTTCTTGGCATAAAGAATTCCATTGCGATATTTTTTGGCAGAAAACTTCCTCTTGTTGCAGTAGTTGATTGTTCAAAGAGATGGTTTCTGAAATGAATCCTGGAAGCTTAGGATCATCCTTATGCTGTTCTTGGATTTCTTGAAGTTGTTGTTGTAACTCTTCAAGTTTTAATTGTGCTTCCTTATTGGCCTGTACCTGTTGCAATTGCTATTGCAGAGCCTTTATCTGTTCTTTTTTTTCATCCAACAAAAGTTGTATCTCAACTGCTTTATCAATTGTTGCAGAAGCATAAGCTCCTGTTATTTGAGATAATTTAGTGAGATTATGAGTAGGCTCTGTAGAAGGATCTTTCCACAAAACATCTACTTGTTCTGGTTCAGTAGCAATTGCACTTTCTATTTTTCTCTTTTTCCTTTGTCTCTTTACTACTGCTTTGTATTTTGGGCTATAAAATACATCTAGAGGAGAAATGTCCTCTACATTAAGTACAATTTCAGAGGAGGGTGTGATTGGAATGTGCTCTGTTACTGC
>CM076569.1:75274156-75459261 GCA_034641835.2 Pinus albicaulis | reverse complement strand
AATGAGGTGCTACAACCGTAGGAAAAGACTACATAACCATGACAGTGTTATTTTTAGTGGCTGGAGCAGCAGTTTATTAATCTTTAGATATAGAGAAGATCTGTACATAAAAATTTAGATCTAATACAGATCTGTGTACAAGAAATGCTGATCTATACATTCCCCTTGGGGTTTTGTGCAAAACATGAAGCACAGAGAGTAGATCTAAGATCTAAGCTTGCAGATTTGCAGAATGATTCAGAAATTTCTGAATAATATAATGGTACAGCAGATCAGATCTGAAACTAACATGGATTGGATGGCCAATCCATGGATCACCACAGTGAGAGGAAGAATCCCAACACCGGATATCTCTCCTCCAAAAGATAGACAAAACACCCTGCAGCTGTAGATCTGCAAATAACTCTATCCAGGGAGAGAAACAGTGTTGTAAGCTTAGAGAATGCCTTGGCCTGATGCCAATGTCTGAATCTGAAGCACAATCAACTAATGAAATCTTCCAGGAGGTTAAAAGACACACTCACTGAGAAGAGCCACAAGTATAAGCTAGATCTGAGCAGATCTAGTGTCTTCCACTGCTGCAACTCACAAGGACAGCTCAACTCTCAACAGGAGTAGCGTTGTAGGTGTAAGGTGAGCTTGGCCTAAAAGCCTGATGTGGAAAAGATAGCACAAGTCTCCTCCAAGAGCTGCTCAAGGAAGGAGGTGGGATTCCTGAATAGGAAGTCCCAACAAGGGATGTCTGAGCAGACAATACCTTCATAAAATGATAATCTTCAACAACCCTCTCTTGTTGATCTCCTCCCCCTTTTATAAGATTGGAGTCTTGGCAAACCCTAAACCACTTCATTGGTTTAGCCCTTTTTCACATTTAGAATCTCCTTCTAGAATTGTGTTGTCCCTCAAGGAGGTTCAATGTATCTAGACTACGCTGTTGACTTGGTCAAAGGTGACCCATTCTTGTGATTTAGACCCATTCACACCTGCAAGATTTAATTTATATAGCCCAGATATGTCTCTGTTCACATAGGCATTGATTTATTCTTAGTTTTCAAGAGTTTTACATGTCCTCCTTTACAATTTATTCATTAATCATGAAATGCAAAAATAAACAAGGAAAAATTAATATTCCTATTAGTTGTAGCTAATTTAGGAATATTACAGTCTCCCCCTCCCAAATGTTGCTTGTCCTCAAGCAACTACAAGGGTGCTACAAAATCTCCCCTTCTTCTCTTGTGGCCTCTTCACCCAATAGTCTCCACCATTGCTTTGAATCTTCTACAATAGTTCTGTCCTCCAATGGTCCTTCCTCCATGTGCAAGTTGGCCCTTGGTGAGTAAACCCAATGGCTATCATCATGAAATAATGGAAGGTTGGTATGGAAACCTTATTGTTGATCCATGGCCTCCTCAAGATAGAAGTGATGACAATCATGGGGATTTTCATGATTCATGAAAGTCTCCCATCTCCATGCTATCATCCAAATGAAGTGGATCACCTCCCAGCTTGGTAATCCATAGAAAAACTCCCTCCCAACACATATGAGAGGCATGTTCCCAACAATCATATGGCTCACTCTACAAAGAGACAAGTGATCTATCATAGTGACCATACAAAATCTCATGCTCCCATTGAAGCATGCAATGTAAAGAGAAAGGGGAAATCCTTTCCCTAAGGACACATCCAACAAGTGTGCCTCCCCTCCAACCATGCCCCCAACAAATATAAGGGCATCTTCAAATTGTGGTATCATGATTAGAATCATGCTAGCTTCCATGTATGATAAATGAGAAGTAAGATGTTCCCTCATGTGCAACCAGCGTAGTTTTATCCTTAACTGCCACAGAGTAGGATATGACAAGTGCCTTCCCCAACACTTGTTTGCTGCCTCATCCCTTCTGAATGCTTGGATAAAATGCATCATAGTTGGTCTAAAGTAATCACACCATGAAGAATATAATAGCTTCCCAAGATCCTTCAAGGAATGGCCTGCATCAACATAGTTCATGGCCTTGAGTGGCCCAGGAAACCCATCATAAATAGTGCCCCATCTTGGCACAATGTCCTGCAAATGAGTGTTAGAAAAATATAAGCACATAGGAGATACATTATAATGCTCAGAAAGATAAGCCTCTCTATATACTTGCTTTACATTAGTGGGGTAACTCATGGATGAGTTCCCTCTCACACTCAATGAGTAAGGGGATGTGAATGATCGCTCTTCCCAAGAGCTATGTTCCTCCTCCTCTACCAAGTAATCCATGCACATCTTCATATGAGAGTGCACCTCTTCCTTGAAACCTTCCCATATGAAACCACCCAAGAGAGTATGATATGCTCTAATGAAACCAATGGGTTTGGAAAGCAAGATCTCATAGGTGGCATCTAGTGGTCTCTCCTTGAGCTTGGAGACACTAACCAAAAGAATAAGATTATAGAAATAGATAACTCCATCAACCAACCTGAACCTTTCATCCTTTACTTCCCCATCAAGAACCCCCCATGTGAAAAGGTCCTTGGAGTATTCCATCATGAGTTGGGAATCCCAATAAGGATCCAAGCTCTCTAAGAATGACAGTGTTGTAGAGGTCTGAAATGCAGCCCCTGTCTTCTCATGGCTCCCATCTTTGACATCCTTGATATCAAAATCACATGTGGGAGCATAATAATATCCTCTTTGCTGCCCCATTTGCAGTTGATCTTGCTCAAGCCAAGATTGAAGCATATGGAAATTAACTTCCCCTCGGAAAGTCCTTGTCTTCCAAAACTTCCTCATTTTGGCCCAAGTATACAAGAGGGTTATCATCCCCTTGCCTTGTTCAGAAATCTTCTTTGTGAATGAAAATATCATGGGCTGCCCCAAAAATACGGATTTGCCACATGTCCTCATGCTCATGCCACCATAGATCTCTGATTTCTCCTCTCTTAGCGCAGATATCTGCGTGGGAGTTAGAAATTCCCCTTTCAGGAAATTGCTCATCTCTCTTCTGAATTCATGAGAGATTCTCTGCGATGTGCTGGCTTCTCCCAATGCTCCCTCCTTAGTAAAGTATGCATATGCTACCCATAGTTGAGAGAACACTTTAGATTTCCTCCTATCAAGAGGTGCTCCTGGTAAAGTACCTCCTTGCAAAGAGGTGTCAAGGCATAGAGTAGAATGTGGATGTAGGTAAACAGATTTTCCCCTACCTTTAGTGCATAGGTCCTCTTGCCTTCTTTGTGCTTCCAAGCTTTGAAATAGAGAAGGGTTCATGTTCTTCATCTTGTGATGCCCTTCCTCCTCTTTTCCTTCTTCTATCTCCAAGATCTCATCATTTGACAATGATGGTACATGATGCTCATGTGTGAGACCTTGTGAAACTCCTTGCAAGAGTGAAAGAGTTTCTTCTCTTGGAGAAAGTGCTCCAACTTCATCTTCATGAGGTACTTGAGGTGCCCTTGTTGTGACTACGTTATCATCTCCTGTATTTTTCTCAATAACTGAAATTGTCTCATCATCAACAAGAGACCTTAAATCTTGGTCATATATTGAAGGATAAACCTTCATGCTTTCCTCTTGAGAAGAGGACCCTTCATCCGATGGAGATCTTGCCCTTGGAAATGCATCAAACAAACTTACACCTTCTTCCATGGTTTTCAGAAATGGAGTTGGATTCATAGACCCTTCCAACTCATGCAAAAGGTGTTTCTGATGTGGTTTGATAGTGTCAACAGAAGATGTTACACGTGAAGCTCCATCAAACCTCTCTATCAATCTTACAATAAACCTTGCAAAAGTAGGTGTATTTGCATTCTTCAAGGAAAAGGACTCAAACAACCACCAAGCATATGCTTTACCTTCAAAATGCAGCGATGCTACTTTGATGGCTTCAATCTCTGAAACTTGATGTTGTTGCATGAAGTTGTCTAGCTCCTCCACCCAAACCCTAACTGGACATTTAGGTGATCCATCAAAGGTAGATAGATAGAATCTACCCATACCATGCTGCTCCTTCTTTATGCCTTGGCTCTCCTTGATCTTGAAAAACCCTTGGAATTTCAAGTTATCTTTGAACTCCTTAGATTTATCTTCATACTCCTGCAAATACTCTCTAAGAGTCTCCTTCTCGGGTACACCTCCTTTCTTCCTCTTCATGAAGAAATCCTAAACAGAACGCTGAAGCTTTGGTGATATGGCTAAGTGCACATATCCATGAGATAAGGATTTATAATTTTCCTCATGTATAGATCTTGTAGATCTGATCGGAAGATCTTCCTGCTCTTGAAACTTCCTAGGAGTTTCACTGCTTCTTCTCTCTTCTTCTTGTTCAACCTCCTTGGAGAGGTTCTTACAGGATCTGAAAAGTGATGAGAGTAAACTCATCTTATTAATCATTCTGAACTTTTTGTACAACACTTTGGCTTGAGGCCACAAGCTGAGCCAAATATCTTGCTTTGATACCACTGTAATATCCCAAAATCGGGACAGCTCAGCAAGCCTATTGAAATAACGCTCTCCTGAGAATTATGTGCATAGAAATGAGTTTTCAGCTCTTGGATCCCTTATATCAGCTCATCTAAGATATAAATCCAAAAGGAGAGAAAAAACAAATCAGACTATGTGGGTTAAACAGATCTCCCACAAACTAGTCTAGCTGAAAATCACCCAAAGAGAGGGGTTGCAGCTATATGCAAAGGATTGCTTCAGAAATAACGTAGATCCACTGAAGCACATTAGGAGGCTGATATGGAGGTTCATAAATCAGTATTATAACAGAAAATCAGATTTACATTACAGCCCATGCATTGTACAAGAGAAATAATGAGACTATACAGCAAAAAATCCTCAGAAATGAGGTGCTACAACCATAGGAAAAGACTGCATAACCATGACAGCATTATTTTTAGTGGCTGAAGCAGCATTTTATTAATATTCAAATCTAGATCAGATCTGTACATAAAAATTTAGACCTAATACAGATCTGTGTACAAGAAATGATGATCTATACATTCCCCTTGGGGTTTTGTGCAAAACATGAAGCACAAAGAGTAGATCTGATATCTAAGCTTGCAGATCTTCAGAATGATTCAAAATTTTCTGAATAATACAATGGTATAGTAGATCAGATCTGAAAATAACATGGATTGGATGGCTAATCCATGGATCATAACAGTGAGAGGAAGAATCCCAACACCGGAGATCTCTCCTCCAAAATATAGACAAAACACCCTGCAGCTGTAGATCTGCAAATAACATTGTCTAGGGAGAGAAACAATGCTGTAAGCTTAGAGAATGCCTTGGCCTGATGCCAATGTCTAGATCTGAAGCACAATCAACTAATGAACTCTTCCAGGAGGTTAAAGGACACACTCATTGAGAAGAGCCACTAGTATAAGCTAGATCTAAGCAGATATAGTGTCTTCCACTACTACAACTCACAAGTATAGCTCAACTCTCAATAGGAGAAACGTTGTAGGTGTAAGGTGAGCTTGGCCTAAAAGCCTGATGTGGAAAGGATAGTACAAGTCTCCTCCAAGAGATGCTCAAGGAAGGAGGTGGGATTCCTGAACATGAAGTCCCAACAAGGGTTGTTTGAGCAGACAATACCTTCAGAAAATGATAGTCTTAAACAACCCTCTCTTGTTGATCTCCTCCTCCTTTTATAAGATTGGAGTCTTGGGAAAACCCTAAACCACTTCATTGGTTTAGCCCTTTTCACATTTAGAATCTCCTTTTAGAACTGCGATGTCCCTCAAGGAGGTTGAATGCATCTAGACTGTGATGTTGACTTGGTCAAAGGTGACCCATTCTTGTGATTTAGACCCATTCACACCTGCAAGATTTAATTTACATAGCCCAGATATGTCTCTGTTCACATAGGCATTGATTTATTCTTAGTTTTCAAGAGTTTTACATGTCCTCCTTTACAATTTATTCATCAATCATGAAATGCAAAAATAAACAAGGAAAAATTAATATTCCTATTAACTGCAGCTAATTTAGGAATATTACATAGGATTTGTAGTAGCACACATGGAACATCATCTTACATATATTGAAACACTTTCATTCATATGAGGCCAATAAAAACACCTCTGTAATTGTGAAACTATTTTTTCTACTCCAACGTCGCCAACAATAAGAGAAGTATGAGCTTCCCTTATGATGTTGACTCTTTCACCCTGTGGAACACATAACTTTCCAAGATGATACAACCATTCATCATGAACATGATAATCCAACTCTTCAACATGATTTCCTTGACACAAACTTGCATAAGCATCTTTGAAAAATTCATCTTTAGCATATTTTTCAAAATAACTCTCATGCATGATTGAATTACGCTTAAGAATGATGGATTCACTTAGAACAATAGGCCTTGATAACATATACAAAAATTTGGTGCATATACCTTCCTTGTACCTCATTACCAAATGAAATTTTTGTAGCAATTCCATCCATTTAAATTGTCTAGCTTGTTGTAGCTTGGTTTGTGATTGTAAATATTGTAAAGGTTGATGGTCCGTATGAATAATATTTTCCTTACCCATAAAATAATTCTTCCATTTCTTCACGCTTTGTACCAAAGCATACAATTCTTTATCATAAGTTTGATAGTTCATTATTGTATTGGTAAATGTTTCAAAATGAAAACAAATAGGCTTACCATGTTGCATCAAAACTTCTCGAATGGCATAATCACTTCCACCGGTTTGAATCTCAAATGGATGCTTAAGATCTGAAAGTGTAAGAACTGTTGTTGTACTAATTTTCTCTTTCAATGTATCAAAGGATTGTTGCTGCTTGCCTCCCAACTGAGACTCATTTCACACTTGTCAAACCATGTAGTGGGGTTGCAATAGATGAGAAGTTAGAAATAAAATTTCTCCGATATTGGGTTACTCCCAAAACGATCCTAACCTATGTTACATTATTTGGCTTACGCCAATTCCCAATGACCTCAACTTTTCAGGGATCAATCTTAAATTCACCCCCTCCTACAATATGACCCAAATAAAATAAAGAGGTTTTTCCAAATTCACACTTACACATATTCAAATATAATTTCTCTTTCTTTAAGACATCTAAAACTTGTTTAACATGCTTGACATGCTCTTCTCGAGTCTTACTGAAAATAAGAATATCATATAAATATACTATGACAAAATCATCAAGGAATGGTCTCAACACATCATTCATAAATCTCATGAATGTTGCGGGTGCATTACAAAGCCCAAATGATATAACTAACCATTCAAAGAAAACTTGTTTTTTTTCTTGAAAGGAGCCTACAAATATCACCTTTTGAAATCTTGATCTGATAATAACCACTTCTCAATTCCAACATAGTGAAACAAACAAGATCCTTTAATTTGTCTATCAAATCATCAATACGAGGAGGAGGATAGTGATTCTTTACTGTGATTTTGTTTAAAGCTCTAAAATCCACACACATGCACCATGTACCATCCTTCTTTGGAACCAAGACGATAGGATACCCACAAGGAGATATACTTGATTTAATTACCCCTTTGTCAAGGAGCTCTTGAATTTGCTTCTTTATCTCTGCATTCTCCAAAACTGACATTTTTTACATGCCAATTTTTGGAAGAGGTGCATCTACTGTAATTGAATCTCATGTTGTATTCCCCTTTTAGGAGGCAACCCTTCATGTTCCTGAAACATCTTATCATATGTGTTGACAACTTCAAACAAATCATGCTTTCTTTTTGCATCTCATCCTTATAAATCTTCAGATTCAACAGTGTCTTTGGGTTTGATCATCAACAATACAAAATTCTTACTAGCATTTACAAGCCTTTTCATTTGACTAGCACTTACAAGAGACAAGTTCATCTTCTTGCAATGTGATATAACAATATACTCATTTCCATCTTTAAAAAGAATATATTTTTTCTCATGAGGAAAGAATATGAATTTTCATCCATACAAGTATGGAATCCCTAAAACAATTCCACATATGTCAAATAGTACAACTTCAAGCTCTACCTCATCAATCAAGTTTGTAGTGATGGTGAATTTAAGTTTACATTTTCTTGTCACTTTCAATTTAGCATTGTCACATACCCAACCCAAAGGGTAAGGTTTAGGATGAGGTGTAGTTTCTAAGTTTATTTTCTTGACAATAGCTTTAGAAATAAGTTTAACATGGGATCCACTATCAAACAACGTATCAACTTTGGTATGTTTTGTAATGACCCTAATATGGAAAATCTCAATTCCTTCTTTATCATTTTGAGACTCAATAGGCTTAATAGAAGAAATAGTACTTGAAATACAAGTTTTAAATTTCATTCCCATGGTTGTGATTTTGGTTTCATCACCTGAATCAAATCCTAGATCTTGTTGAGTTGTCGCAACAATATTTTATTTCCCCTTGTTGTTGAACTTATTCGGTCTCATTTATAGATGTAGTTTCCAACAATGGTCTTCATTGTGGACTTCTTTTGAACAATGCTTTCATGTGAGTTTCTCTCCCTCTTTCTTGATTGTAGCATTATTTTTTCCTTTGTCTTTAAACTTCCCCTCTCCTTTGTCTTCGGATTTCGATGGCTTCTTGCTAGTATTTTGAGGAAACGTTTTCCCTCTTGCTTCTAAATGAGTTTCCTGAACACATACTTCATCTATATTGGTGGGGTTAAGAATAAGAATTATATGTTTCAAATAAATGTGTAATTCACCTATATATTTAAGGAGAGTGCTTTGTGAAGACAAGTCTACACCCAAGATTAAAGCTCTTCTTCTAAATTATTCTGTGTAACTTTGAACACTCTGACCTTTAGCTTGTCTAAAATTTTTCCAATCTATAATTTCATTTCGCATGTAAGCTAATGGATAAAATTTCCTTTGTAATGAAGCTACAAAATCATTCCAAGAAGAGATAATTTTACCACTTTTCTTCAAGTCTTCTTGATTTATGACCTCCCACCAGATGAGAGCTGCACTTTCCAAACAAAGAGAAGCAATCTAGATCATGGTCACATCATCCTTAATCCTTTGGATCCTCCAATAGAATCCAATATGACGAACCCAATTATCCAACTTTTCAACATTTACTTCCCCATTGTACATAGGCAAGTCAAACTTGACATCAAGCTTTAACAAAGGATACTTAGCATGTCCTTTTGGAGATCTTGGAGGAGTATGTGAAGGAGATGAAGGAGATCAGGAAGAAGGTGAAGATGGAGCTGAAGGAGAATATGGAGGTAGAGGCTTTCTCCCATCAACACCATTACCTTTTGGTTGATTTGAACTCTCTCCATGCAACCTTGTTGTCCTCTCTTCATATAAACAATTCAACATTTTAGACATGTCATAGAAATTCTTTATGAACACTCTCTCATCCTCAAACATCATATCATGTCCTTCTTCATGTGCGATGACATGTTGAGTTTGAGGAGTTTGTGACCTCCTTGAACCAATTTGAGTATTTTGTTCTTCCAACACTCCTCCTAATTTCAAATTTAACCTTGTAAGCATCATAAAACACTTGCAAACAAATTCAAACCTTCAAAACAACCATGCTCTGATTCCAAACTAATCTGAAATTAAAACTTGAAGGTTTCCTTAAAAAATTGCAAGTAATTTTATCTCTTGTGGGAAATGGATCAAGTTGCAAAACCACATAAATTAGTGTTTTTGAACTCATTTTGTAGAAATAAAACAGAGAAAAATGAACCATAAACAACAACACAAACAACAATTTGATAACAGAGTTCACCCCTCTTGGGCTACGTCTCAAGGTCCAACTTCCAATGTTGGACCTCTTCAATTATGTGCTCAAATCTGAAATTACATCATTTTACAGTGCTCAAATTGAAAAAATAGTGTTTCCATTGGATTCAAAATGTTCAAAAACCCTTGTCTAGGCTCTTCCTGAGCTCAAAAAGGTTGAGAAATGGGAAATATATGCCTCCCTGAAAAAAACTCTACTAACTATTCTACAAATATGTAATTCTAGTTAATCATCTTATGAATTATGCCATTCCACCAACCACCAAGTGACAATTTCACCTAGCGTCAGCGAGATTCCTACTGAAATTTGTGCAATTTGTCACCTATTTAAAAGCGCCAATAACCCTTAGTATTGGATCAGGGTGACATTAAAGGCCATACAACTGGGGATTGAGTCTAACTGCCTGCCCCTGTCAATTCAACCCTCTTCTCCAGTTAGTATGGTCACATGGACATTAATATGGCCTGGAGTCATGGCTAACCACCTACCCCTGATGTTGTAACTCCTCCCTATTCGCTGGTGATCACACATGTTCCAAGAATCAGGGATCAAGGCCTATCCACCTGCCCCCTCCGATGGCTCCTTCTCATGGTCATGTTCACTGCATATGACTTGGAGTGGGGCTAAGTTCCCCTCCCCCTTCCCTCAACACGTCAATAATTTTAATTTAAATATAAGTGGAGATTCATAGTAGTGAAGAACTATTGTTATGGCTTGACGATAAACAGTGGAATTACTCTACAAGAGATCTATGGGTCAAACCCCACCAAGGCTCTTGGGCCTCTTATAAAAAATTTTACCAACCACCAAGGGCCACATGGCGCCCTCTGATTGGGCCACGTGGTGCCTCACCATTGGTCCACTTTGCACCAAATGCAACCAATAAAATCATGCCACCTGGCACATGTCAAGACAGGATTGGTCCTCCTGCCTGTCATACGCCAAGTTAGCATGCTGACGTAAACTATACAGTTTACCCAGTCAGCATCCCAATCACCCTTTTTGTTTTACATTTTAGTTGTTTGTCCAAAACTTCAGAACATCATAACTTTCTCATATGATGTCGGTTTGAGGCAATTCAAGTGGCATTGGATTCAAGAAGAAGAGTACTACGATATGGTACTGGTTTCGAATGATTTCAAGAACTTTAAATTTTGAGCACTTTCTTGATACCTTGGATCATTACCTTGCACGTAAAAGAATTAGCATGTTAATAATATCCACAACTAAGACAACGCGATGACTACTCAAATATATTTTATAACTAACACTTAAAACATAGGAATTTTGAATCAACCAATGTATTCTAGTAAAATAGATGCAAGGAATTAATAAATACATGCACCCGATATAAAATACAACGTAGTCTAAAGAACCCACAAATTATCTCGTAAAATAATGGAAATTATGGAAAGATTATGACAAAATCTAGTAGATTTTTTTTTAAAATTAGGTTACAACTATCAAAATTTAGGATTTTGGGTGCCCCAAGGGTTCGTGATGGTGTTGAATACATTTCCACCATCAAAATTATATTTCAAACACTCCAACATTCTTATTTTTTGAAAAACAATTATCGGATTTTGGCAAGAAATCTATCGTCCACGCGAATTCGTGGTCTTGGTAGACAACGCCCAAAAATACTTTGCCTCTTGTACAAAAAAATATTAACCTCAATAAAATATATATACATAAAATAATATGATATATATTAGGAATATATATATATATATATATATATCCACCTCTTTCCTGGGATCATAAAAACGAATCAGAAAGCAAAGGTAATAAATATAAGAGAGGTAATAAATGATGAAGAAGGTGTTAGGTCTACAATGGAACAATCGTCTCTATGTTACGGTTTGTTAACGACTCTCTCCGGTAATATTTGGCTAAGTTTTGAAATAAAAGTCAACTTCAGGTTTTATTTTATGCCCAAAGCCAATGTTCAAAATTTGTCATCAAGATCCAACATTATTTCCCTTGGTTGATTCTCAATCCGCTTGAAATGGATGTGATGGTTTAGCCCAACATGGATATTACACGATTTTCTCTCTTTATTTGTCACTAATTCCCATTTTTGCTCAATTTTTTCGGTTATGAGGCCTGCAGCCTAGGTTCCTCTCGTCTGCTCTGCTTCATGGGTGTTGGGTTCGACAGTAGTTTTGTTACATAAATGGTAGCCTTCTCCAAAAATCGCACCCAATCGTTATCTTTGGTCTCAGTTGTATTTTCTTAAAGAATAGAACGAACATAATGCCTTCCATATTTTTATTAAGAATGGTAAAGGGAAGACCTCTATCCTTTAAACTAAGAGTTTATACTTTGTCAACTCTCTAAAGTGGAGCATAAAAATTAAATGGGGTATACCTACAAAATACAAAACTCTATTATATGAAGGAAAATTGTACCAGGATTCCTCCCACATTAAATATTATTACATAAAAAATTATACATCAAAAGGAATCCAACCATAGTCCTGAATGTGTGGTTGCGTGGAGGAGCCATGATCCAAGTTACCACATGGAATTGGTTCGGTCTCTTTCAAGGATGCAGTGAAAATGAAGACTTCTATTCCAGTAGATCACATTCAAAACAGTCTTGGACTTTACATTGTCAATCAAATGGAACAAGTACCAACCATGGAAGTTAATCTTCCAAAAATAAATTATCTCTTTCCTGCTCTCAATTCAAAGGTTGTCATTTGTATATTTAGTGTTATATACCCTAAATCTGTAGCATTACACTAGTGAGTTTGTTTCTTCTTGGACACAACCCAATTGTAACATTTATTTGTGCTATAAAGGATTTTCTGTTGTTCAATTTGATATATTGAAATACCTGGAGAATGTTTTGAATGATGGACCATAGTTTTGGGGTAGAATTGGGCTCTTCATTACCTCATGGTTCCCAGAATTTGATGCCAAAAATATGGTGGTCTCTATAATGTCAATTTGGGTGGAACTTCCAAATCTCCCTCTTTATTTCTAGCACCACGAGGTCTTAGAGGACATTGGAAATAATTTGGGTAAATTCAAAAAGATGGACCTAGAGAGAACAAAGAAAGGTCTTTCTACTTTTTTAGAATATGTGTCAAGATAAATCCTAGGAAAGGTCTACTTGACCACATTCAATTGGAACACCAAAACTTTCAATGGGCCCAAATTTTAGATTACGATAACATGACATTCAAATGTTGAACATGCTTCCAAACTGGGAATTTGTAGAATACATGCCCATAGGAAAAAAAAGAAAATCTAAAAAAAAAAGGAGGAAATAACATAAGCCAAAAGGATGGAAGGTTTCAGAGCTACACCTCTCCAAAGAAGAATAAGAAGAAACCATGAAGGCTCCAGCCAAAGAATATGGGGCCATTTAGGATATGAATGGATATCCTCAATCAGAATGGGGCAAATTCAGTAGCAATCTAGAAATCAAAACATCATACAAAAGTGACATACATGGAGGACAGAATGGTGGTCACAAAGTTTGTACATTTTTCAAAAAGCTCAGATTCAGAAAAAGAACATCCTTTAGAGACATATGTGAGCGATATGGCTTTTGTACCAGTCGATCCCAAATATGGGGAATGACAACAGGTCCACGGAAAAAAAGAAAAAAGAAAAGGGAAGATAAGTGATTTCTACATTACTTGATCTGATCCATTGTATTTTTATTTTCCTTTTAGTTTTTGTTTCTCTTCAAACCCATTTAGGCCACCCTTTATTAATGCTTAAAAGCATGCAAAATGTAATTTTGTTTCCTTTCCAAAATAAAGTTACGTTTATTTTCCTTGGAAAAAAATAATGATGAAAAGAAACGACAACTAATGAATTATAGATGGTGATACGCAAGAAAACAACATGACCGTGAGAGTAGTCATGAGTGGGTGGTAGTCTATCCATATATAGTCAAAAATCCATTTTAAAAACGAGATTTAAATATAAAAAAATTGCCAAATTCCTTAAAATAAATAGTCCAAAAAACAATTTTAAACCCAAAAAAGCGTTGTGTTAAAATCAGTGTAATAGGAATATGCAATTTTCATGTGCTATGATAGGAGGACAGACCAAGGCAAATGCAACCAATATTTATTGTGTTATTTACCGATTAATGCAAGAGGATTGTATATGTCCATGGTTGAATTTAAACAAGTACATTATCAAGCGGTAGACATATAAAATCGCATGAATTAATAGGTCAATAGCACCATAAATATTGGTTTCCCAGGGCAATGAATACATTTATAAACAAATATGTGCCCAAATATGTGCACTGATATATGGCTTTCTGAGTCCATTAAGTAAATACTAAATTCTAATCGATACATGAATAGATTTGCACTTGATACAAATGATATTAGAGCCTTTTTTTAACATTATTGGATATATATATATATATATATATATAATTTTAATTTTAATGTTTAATTTGCTGAATAAAAAGAATGTATTCTAATATTTTTTCTGGCCCTATAAGTCTCTATATAAATATTATTAATATATTTTTTAATATAATAAAAAATATTTTAAAAAATTACTACACAATCATTTTCTAATTTTTTACCACTCTTCAAAATAAAATACTATTTCGATACCCACCTCACAAATATGGTACATGTTGTTAGTGCCATGAACGATGGACCACGATGTAGCAAACATTTTGGATAACTACCTCACACATATATTGTATATTGCTAGTCTGGCATTTTTTGTCTGAATGAGGTAAAATAAATTTTAAAAATCAAGTAGTTGGAGTGTTTGAATTGCATTTTTGATAGTGGAAATGGATTCAGCACTATCAAAAACTTTTAGGACACTCAAAATACTGAGGTTTAACAACTGTAAACATGATTCTGATAAATATTTGCCAAAAATTTTCAAAATCTTTGCCGAATTCTGAGTCATTCTATTACTTTTTTAGACTAGGCATCGTAGAAATAGATATCACATTTACCGTTGTGGTTGTTTACGAGAACTAATTATGATGAGAAGATATCACAGTTACCGTTGTGGTTGTTTACAAGAACTAATTATGATGAGAAAATAGGAATTCGTAATTACATCAGATTCTCATCGATTTAGAGCAATGCAGGGAAAATAAATATTCTTATTAGTCCCTGCCCCTTCCGGGCTGAGGGACTATTGTAAATGTTGTTTTTTTCATTTTCATTAGTTTGCATAAAAACCAAGGTAGAAATAAAGTTAATAAACCGAAAGTTTTAAAGTTGTATTTTATAAAGTATTTTTTAAATCTAATAAGAAATTTCCAACTGCTATTCCAGCCACTAAGGAATTTATAGATCTTATTTGGCACTACTGACATTAACCTCACACTAACCTCATGCATGGTTTACACATGGCTTGTCGTTTTTCCTAACTACACCTACCAGTGCACTCTCATTCTGAATGAATGAATGATATTTTAATGTCCACGAAACTAAAAATAGTCTATGGGGCCACCAACTTCCTTGTTTTCTGCTTTCTGCAATTCAATCATTTTCTTACTCAAATTGATGATGAGCTGACCCAACCTTATAACAGTTCCATCACTGAAAAGACAATGCCACAAAATTTATGCTAACATACTACGGTAACTGTCCCTGATGTCTCTGAAAGCATCACATTCCAAAATGAAATGTTTTTTTGATTCCACTACCCCGGAAGTGCAAAAAGTGCATACCCTTTCTTCCCAAGCTTCTTTAGGTATCTTCCACTGTCCCGTTTCACACCAAAGTTGATGTGAGTTAGTTCTTAATTAAGCTATAAGAACCTTTGCCCTCCACGGAATGCTAGCTCCAATGTATTCTTTTTGTTGGAGATCACAAGTGGGGTTGAATTCCTGAACATAATACTTCTTCTTTCTACTCAACTCTTTTCCCTATATACCCTTACGGAACTTCTCCAACACAAAATTCTTTAATTCCTTGCTATTTTTGAGACATGTATTCAAGCAAATATTTCGTTTTTGCATCCATTTTTTGTTTTGTCTCATCCATGATTTCTTTCTTCACTCATACCTTCATTGAAGATAAATTTTGGCCATCTACCTTCTCCCATTCGCTCCATTCTCTTTAGGTACCTTATAAGACGCACCATTGCAATTGCTTCAATGGGCGCTGCCCCTGTTTCACTCAACATTATCTCATAGGAAACCGAAATTTTTATTTTGAACTTGCTCATGATCAAGCGTTTTTGAATTTTTTCAATTTGTTTCCATTTTGAAACAGAGATGCTGCTAGCCCACAATTCACACCCATATAATATCACTGGAAAAACTAGGAGTCCAAAAAGTACTTTGATCGTGTTCCAATTCCATAACTCTACCTCTCTACATCTATTTTGAAGTGCGTATAATTCTTTCCACCCTCCTAAAATTATTTTCTTTCTGCAATCCTCCCAATTAAGCTTGTTGTTGAAATCGATCCCGAGGTAATTGTATTCATTTACTTCTTCAAGAATGTTGTCTTGAAAGAAGAACGTATGCTGGATTTGCTTCCTTTTATTAGAGAAAATCATTATCTTGGTCTTACTGGTATTGACTTGCATCCCCACTACTTTACAAAAATGCTCAAAGGCATATAGGTGCATCTGCAATCCATGGGCCAATTTAGCAACCAGCACAAGATCATCGGCATATAGAAGAAGCTTTATCACAAACTCCCCCAGTCAAACACCCTCCCCACCTTGCAAATTTAACCACTCTTCCAGTTTTTCAATATATAAACCAAACAGGGTAGGGGATAAAGGGAAACCTGCAAGACTCCGATGTCACTTCTAAAACTTTTTGAAATGCATGCTGAAGTTCTAATCTTGACTTTCACCTCTTCATAAAGCCTATGGACAGCAGCTCTATATTGTAAAGGAATTTCAAGTTCTTCCATTCTATGCCACAACTTATCTCTAGGGACCATGTCAAATGCCTTTTTGAAGTCAACAAAGCAGCAAAATATTTCTTCTTTGCTCCCCCAAACCTTTTCAATAATGTGTCTCAGCGTGATACCATGATCTACTGTAGAATGCTTCGGCCTAAAACCTGCTTGCCCTTTTGCCCTCTTTTCTTTTACTTCTGCCCACTTACTGATTCTATTCTCTACCATGCCACTGAAAAGCTTTGCAAACAGTGGATTGATCATAATGGTTCTATAGTTGGAAGGATTATTAATGTCTCTGCTTTTAAAAAGGGGAATTGCTAAACTAGTTGTCCAATCCCTTCGGAACCCTTACTGAATGACATTGTTGAATATTTCCATGATGCGGGGTGCCAAAATGTTCATTCCCCACTTTAGATATTGTGCTTGAAGTTCAACCAAGTCTCTTGCCTTCCCTGCTTTCAACTTTTTAATTCCTGCCTCCACCTCCTGTACTGTGAAAAGCTTTGTAGATGTGTTGATCCTGGGAGGAGGCTCAACCTCTACTTCTCTTTCATAGAGTTCCCTTGCATAATCAAACCACTGATTGGTTGTAATATGATTTTCAATTTTCTTCTTCCTTGGTTGAAGTGCCTACCAAAAAAGTTTTGGGTTATTCTTGCCTAGATATATCAGCTCTTCCCGCCTTGTTTGCATGAACTCATATCTTTTCTTTTTTCAAATCTTCTTATATAACTTTACATTCATCTTCCCCTCTCCTTCCTTTTTCAAAGTTCTCCTTGCCATTTTGCATTCATCATTGAACCATGCATTCACAGGAAAACAATTTGATTCTGATTTCCTATTTTTTGATCTCCAGAGTAGCTATATTGTTGTTGTTTCTGTTGAAATTATTAAAGTCACCTGCCGTGCCTTGGGCAGGAAGAACAAAGAACAAAGTACAGCAGCAGCAGCAGCAGCGCAGAGGAGATTGAGTGCACAACACCGTATAATAAAGAGGAATGGAGAAGAATTAAATTTTGATGGGCCACAGCCAAGTATAGCAGAGGAATTAATTTTTTTATGGGCGAGAAGTTACTTCAGCAGAGAAATGAAGATTTTTGTCTACGGAGGAGAAGTTTCATTTAAAACAGTCAAGTCGGGCGTAAAATCCCTCAACAACTAAAAATGAATGAAATTGATCGAACAGGCGGAAGTCTTTTATGAAAAGGTCGGACAAGTGGTCCCTACCACTTAAGCGCCAAAGCGCAAATCACAGAGCGCAGTTTTCAGTTTTCAGAAGTGAAGTGTCTTGTTGATATGGAAATCTGCGATATGCGATCGTTGCACCATCGCAACATCGCAATATCGCATTTTACCGCAATCACCCTCCGCCCATTGCCAAAGTTTTGTTGAAATTGCGATGTGCGATCGCCGCGCCATCGCAAGATCGCACAATCGCATATCGCAAAGTTGTTCCGCCACACATATATATATGTTATCGCAAATGTTGAAAGTTGCGATGTGCGCCCGTCGCACCATCGCAATATCGCACCGTCGCAAGTTTTTGTTGTTCCACCGTTCTGCCATATCGCATATCACAATACTGTCAATTGTGATGGCCGACTATGACGTGGACCCCACTTGTACGTCGCACCATGTTAAAAGTTTTACGTCCGCAAAGGTTTTCCTTTGTATTTTGGTTTATTTATTTGTTTATGTTTTATATGTGTTTCATATCCGCTGCGCCATATAAAGTAAAAAGGCCCGCGCGCATTGAAATGTAATGTATGTTTCGCTTTACACAGCAGTGCGTGAGAAGAAAGAGGAGAAACACAGCAGTGTTGAATTCTTGTAAGACATAGAGTTTTGTTCTGAGTGAACAGAGAGTTGTTCTAGAGCACTGTGTCTGTAGCAGTTGAGTTTATTTTGTGAATCCCTCACTGTTGAGGAAGAAATTTGTAACAGTTTTTTTTTAAGTTCTGTTAATCAAATAGAAGAAAGCATTTTCATGCCATCTCTCTCTGTAAGCGAAATTTCTGTTTAGAGGAGAGCGTCATTCTCTCCTCTTTTTGCTTGGAATTTCCAATAATTCCAACATGGTATCAGAGCTAGTTCAGGCTCTTTGAAGGTTTCAAAGAAGTTGAAGAAGAAGAAGACTTTTTGCAGCGTTTTCTCCAGCAGCGTGAAAAGCTCGACAGAAGTCATAGTCAGGTATTTCTCAAAGATAAAAGTGCAGTTGTTTATTGTTTAAGGAGTTTGTTCTTTCAAGAAGGAAAGACAGTTTATTTAAGCTTAGAGTTCAGTTTTGAAGTAATGGCTGGACCAAGCACTGGTATGAGTCTTGGAAATGTTCAACTTCCACAGTTTAATGGAAAGAACTATGATTATTGGGTCATTACCATGAGAGCCATGTTTGTATCACAAGACTTATGGGAATTAGTAGAAGATGGTTTTACAGAACCAGCTGATGAGCAGGCTTTTAATGCCTTAACTCAAGCAGAGAAGGATGTGTTGAAGAATAATAGGAAGAAAGACTCTAAAGCTCTCTTTTTATTGTATCAAGCTGTAAATGAGAGTGTGTTTTCGAGGATAGCAGCAGCTAAGAAATCCAAGGAGGCATGGGAAACTCTGAAAGTAGCCTATCAAGGTATGGAGAAAGTTAAGACAGCAAAACTTCAGTTGCTGAGAAGAGATTTTGAAACTCTTTGCATGAAAGAGTCAGATAATGTAGACACATTTTTTACACATGTAATTGGGATTGTAAATCAGATAAGATCCCATGGAGAAACTCTTGAAGATAGAAGGATTGTGGAGAAACTTTTGAGATGCTTACCCTCAAAGTTTGATGTAATTGTTACCACCATAGAAGAGACCAAAGATCTCTCACAGTTCACAGTGGATGAACTTCATGCATCACTGATAACTCATGAACAGAGATTGAGCAGAGATGAACACTCATCTCTTGAGCACGCCTTCAAGACCCAAATGCCTTTAGGAAGAGGAAGAGGTCAAGGTAAAGGAAGAGGAAGAGGTAGAAGCTAGAACAGAGGTGGAAGGAACAGCCCTTCACATTCACATGGAAGGAGCAACAGTCAAAGTCAGAGCCACGGCCAATGCAACAGCCAGCAAGGTGGACACCAACACCAACATGATCACGGACAAAGGTATGACAAATCCAATGTCCAATGTCATTATTGCAAGAAATATGGGCACTATGCCAATGAATGTAGAAAGAAGAAAAATGACATGAAAAATAAGCAAAATGCTAACGTAGCAAAAGAGGAAAAGAACCCAAGTAATGTGTTGTTAGCTTGTAATGTAGCACAGAATAAAGATGATGATGTTTGGTTCTCAGATTCTGGATGTAGTAATCATATGACTGGCAACAAAGCAATGTTTGCCAATCTAGATGAAGAAGTAAAATCTGAAGTCACCACAGGGACTGATACTAAGATCTTTGTCAAAGGAAAAGGTAGAGTTAGTATTCGAGCAAGAAATGGGGAGCAGAAATTTGTTCCTGATGTGTATTATGTTCCAGGTCTGAAATGTAATCTTTTGAGCGTTGGGCAGCTCATAAATAAAGGTTACAGTGTAATTTTTAAATATTATGTGTGCACCATAAAAGATATACCTCCAAGCAAGAAAATCATTGCTGAAATCCAAATGACCAGCAATAGAATGTTTCTGCTCAAGCTCAACATTGACTTGAAAGGAAAAGGAAAGAATGTAGCAGCTGTAACACAAGAAGCCTTCTAGAAGGAAGAGAAAGATGTAAATTGGTTATGGCACTTGAGATTTGGACATCTCAATTTCGGAGGATTAAATTTGCTGCACAGAAAAGGAATGGTAAGAGGATTGCCATTGATTGAGAAGCCTGACAGCCTATGCGAAGGCTGCATCTTGGGAAAACAACACAGAGAAAGTTTTCCTTCAGGGAAAAGCATAAGGGCGAAAGCACCCTTAGAGATAATTCATTCAGATTTGTGTGGGCCGATGCAAACAGCATCAGTTTCGGGCAGCAATTACATGCTGACCTTCATAGATGATTTCACAAGAAAAGTGTGGGTTTATTTTCTGAAATATAAGAGTGAAGTCTTTCAGAAATTTTGCCATTTTAAAGCTCTTGTAGAGAAACAGAGCGGGCAATACATTAAAGTCCTCAGAACTGATAGAGGAGGAGAATATATATCAAAGGAGTTTCTGCGTTTTTGCAGAGAAAATGGCATACACAAGCAGTTTACCACAAGGTACACACCGCAACAGAATGGAGTTGCTGAAAGGAAGAATCGAACCATAATGGAAATGGTGAGAAGTATGCTAAAGGAAAAACACTTGCCGAATGAGTATTGGGCAGAAGCAACAAACTGTGCTGTGTATATTTTGAATAGATTCCCTACAAAAGCTGTGATGAACAAAGTTCCAGAAAAAGCGTGGAGTGGCAGAAAATAGGGAGTCACCCACATGAGAGTTTTTGGATGTGTGGCATATGTACACATTCCAGACAAATTGAGAAAGAAATTGGATAGTAAGGGGGAGAAGTGCATTTTCCTTGGATACTGTGAAGATTCCAAAGGATATAGAGTGTATAACCCATCCACAAAGAAGTTTGTGATAAGCAGAGATGTGCAATTCATTGAAGAGGAAGCGTGGGATGGAAGCATTGAGAAAACAGTAAATGTTAAAAACTGTTTATCTCATGATGAAGAAGAAGGAGATGTGATTGAGATTAATAACCCATCCGTTTCACTACCTCCAGCAATGCAAGGACAGCAAGGGACGCCTCAAGCGGCAGCGAGAACACCCTTGAGAAGAAGCGGGAGTGCATCTCCAAGCACACCACATGGAGTAGAAATGAGTTCTTCATCAAGCACGTCTACACCAAGTGAACGAGGAACAAGGTTCAGAAGCCTTAGAGAAATTTATGAGCAAGGAGAAGCAAATGAAGGTATGAATTCCCTATTTGCTTTGTATTGTCAAGTTGATGATCCTATGCATTTTGAAGATGCTGTTAAAGATAGAAAATGGATAGAAGCTATGGATGATGAAATTAAAGCCATAGAGAAGAACAAAACATGGGAGTTGGTTGATCTCCCAGAAGGTAAAGAAGTCATTGGAGTTAAATGGGTCTATAAGACCAAAAGCAATGCTGAAGGAAAGATTGAGAGACACAAGGCCAGACTTGTTGTCAAGGGATATAAGCAAAAACATGGAATCGATTATGAAGAAACTTTTGCACCAGTTGCAAGAATGGAGACAGTAAGAGCAGTGTTGTCCATAGCAGCACAAAACAAATGGAAAGTATATCAGATGGATGTAAAATCTGCATTTCTAAATGGAGTTTTAATGGAAGAGATATATGTGGAACAACCTCTTGGATATGAGAAGAAAGGCCAAGAGCATAAGGTCTGCAGATTGAAGAAAGCTCTTTATGGGCTGAAGCAAACACCAAGAGCATGGTACAGTAGGATAGACTCCTATCTACTGGAAAATGGATTTGAAAAGTGTGAGGGAGAACCCACCCTCTACATCAAAGAAAAGGATGGTAAGATGCTCATTGTTGTTTTGTATGTTGATGATTTAATTTTTACAAGTAATGATGATTACCTCATTGAGAATTTTAAAATAGTCATGAAAAATGAATTTGAAATGACTGACATGGGTTTATTAAGATACTTCTTGGGAATAGAAGTAGAGCAAGGTGAGAAAGGGATTTTTATCTCTCAAGCAAAGTATGTGAATCAGGTTTTAGAAAGATTTAATATGCAGGAGTGCAAAGCTGCAATTACTCTCACAGTAATGGGATTGAAGTTGAGAAAAGATGACAGCAGCAAGGATTTTGATCCAAGTTTGTATAAAAGCGTAGTTGGCAGCCTCATGTATTTGACTGCAACTAGGCCGGATATTATGTATGATGTTAGCTTAATTTCCAGATTTATGGAGAAGCCAAAAGAAGCACATTAGCAAGCAGCAAAGAGAATTCTGAGGTATGTGAAAGGAACAAAAGGATTTGGTATTTTGTATACAGCTTCAGAAAATTCAGAGTTAGTTGGATACACTGACAGTGATTGGACTGGAAGTGTAGATGATCGGAAGAGCACTTCCGGTTATGTTTTTCATATGGGTTCAGGAGCCATTTCATGGGCTTCTAAGAAACAGCCGATTGTAGCATTGTCTACAGCAGAGACAGAATATGTGGCAGCTACAGCAGCAGCATGTCAAGCAATTTGGATGAGAAGGATGTTGAGAAGTTTGTGCCAAGAACAGGTAAAGGGCACTGTGATTTATTGTGACAATAGCTCAGCTATTTCATTTTCAAAGAATTATGTGTTTCACAAAAGAACGAAGCACATAGACACAAAGTTTCACTATATCAGAGAATTAGTGAACAATGGAGAAATTGTTTTGCAGCATTGTAAAACAGAGGAGCAATATGCAGATATTTTGACAAAGCCATTGGCATAGAAGACCTTTGAATTTTTAAGAAAATGTTTGGGTCTGATGGATAATCCAGTAGATGACTTTAAGGGGGAGTGTTGAAATTATTAAAGTCACCTGTCGTGCCTTGGGCAGGAAGAACAAAGAACAAAGTACAGCAGCAGCAGCAGCAGCGCAGAGGAGATTGAGTGCACAACACTGTATAATAAAGAGGAATGGAGAAGAATTAAATTTTGATGGGCCGCAGCCAAGTATAGCAGAGGAATTAATTTTTTTATGGGCGAGAAGTTACTTCAGCAGAGAAATGAAAATTTTTGTCTACGGAGGAGCAGTTTCATTTAAAACAGTCAAGTCGGGCGTAAAAGCCCTCAACAACTAAAAATGAATGAAATTGATCGAACAGGCGGAAGTCTTTTATGAAAAGGCCAGACAAGTGGTCCCTACCACTTAAGCGCCAAAGCGCAAATCGCAGAGCGCAATTTTCAGTTTTCAGAAGTGAAGTGTCTTGTTGATATGGAAATCTGCAATATGCGATCGTTGTGCCATCGCAACATCGCAATATCGCATTTTACCGCAATCACCCTCCGCCCATTGCCAGAGTTTTGTTGAAATTGCGATGTGCGATCGTCGCGCCATCGCAAGATCGCACAATCGCATATCGCAAAGTTGTTCCGCCACACATATATATATGTTATCGCAAATGTTGAAAGTTGCGATGTGCGTCCGTCGCACCATCGCAATATCGCACCGTCACGAGTTTTTGTTGTTCCGCCGTTCCGCCATTTCGCATATCGCAATACTGTAAATTGCGATGGTCGACTACGACGTGGACCCCACTCGTACGTCGCGCCATGTTAAAAGTTTTATGTCTGCAAAGGTTTTTCTTTATATTTTGGTTTATTTATTTGTTTATGTTTTATATGTGTTTCGTATCCGCCGTGCCATATAAAGGAAAAAGGCCCGCGCGCATTGAAATGTAATGTCTGTTTCGCTTTGCACAGCAGTGCGTGAGAAGAAAGAGGAGAAACACAGCAGTGTTGAATTCTTGTAAGACAGAGAGTTTTGTTCTGAGTGAACAGAGAGTTGTTTTAGAGCACTGCGTTTGTAGCAGTCGAGTTTATTTTGTGAATCCCTCACTGTTGAGGAAGAAATTTGTAACAGTTTTTTTTTAAGTTCTGTTAATCAAATAGAAGAAAGCATTTTCATGCCATCTCTGTCTGTAAGCGAAATTTCTGTTTAGAGGAGAGCGTCATTCTCTCCACTGTTTGCTTGGAATTTTCAATAATTCCAACAGTTTCATTTCACTTCATCTAGTCATATCTGGCCGAGGTGAGATCTTAACCAGCACACTAAACCAGGGCCTAGGAGAGCTTTTAACCAGCAAACCAGGTTCGGGCCAAGGAGAGCTTTTAACCAGCAAATCAGGGATGATGAGAGATCTTAACCAAAAAGATAAACTATGTATGTCTCATGTATTATTTTCCAGAGCTTTGGGGTATTTATATGAAAGTAAGATGGATTTTGAGTTTGTATGTATACCATACATAGTTGTGATACAGGTAATATGGCAGCATCAATCCTATTTGAATAACGATAATCATGGAATAAGTTGTTGATGCCAAGATTTATCGTTGTTGATGCCATGATTTATCTTTTACCTCCCACTTAAGTGCTAGTGGTGCTTCGCCACTGTTGCTAGTGGTGCTTCGCAACATGCGTCTCAGACAGGGTGAGTTCTCCTTAGTCCCACGGCTATTTAAGCACCATTTATTTTTCATAGCAGAACAAAGTGCGCCATTGAATGTTGAACCCTAAAAATTTCTCTATTTGAACCCGACAATTTCCTCTGTACACGCCATGCTTCACAGACGGGGTGAGTTCTCCTTAGTCTCACGGCTATTTATATACCACATAGTATATCCATGGTGAGCTCTCTTTAGTCTTACATATATTTATGCACCACATAGTCGATGCAGTAGCATGGGTAGAAGCCAAGGTAGTAGGAGAAGTTGATCCAGAATTTTATGGAGTAGTCGTTGAAGCCAAAAAGCTCCAGAATATAGTTTTTTTATAGATAACTACCCCATATAAAATCGTATTCGCATGCCACAACTTCAAGTGGATTCATCCACGTATTTCATGGAAGGTTATGGAAAATAGAGTGGTGATGAAAGTGGACCCATCGCATGTTGTGAAAAATAGAGCGGTGAGGCTAGTGGATCCATGTGCGTCCCACATGGCCCAGAGGTCGTCCTTTAAATATTTGGTTCAAAATTATTTGAAAAATCACTCTGCAAGGGTTTTTTTGGGTCTTTTTATAGTATAATGTTATAATGTTTGTATGGATTACATGTGTGTTAAGAAAAGGAGATGGAAAAAAGTGATGTTGAAGTGAGATATTCAACTCTTTTGCATCGTCTAAATCCCTAGCCTAGAATATTATAGTAGCGTGATTGTAGTTTGGTAATGAATGGTGTTCTTTGTACAAGCCCATTCATTCTCTATACAACCCTCAGGCTTATTACAGTAAATTAAGGTAGGTCCCATTCGTTCTCTGTACAAGCCTTAGGATGATTGCAGTAAATCAAGGTATGTGTGAGCAATAATGATTTTTAAAACACTCTCTCATGGATTGGAATCACTCGGCCAAGATTCTTCTAGGTATAAGTTCTCCTACCTACTTAAAATATATCAATTTCAATCTACACGGCTAATGTGAATAATTGGTTAATTTTTTATTATGCGTTACTGTCAGATTATCATTTCTTCATGGTATGGAGAATCAATCCATTAGTGCCCGATGCAGTACCTTCTCTAGGTTAGCAACATGCCCAAGAATAATGATTAGGTAGTTTCTTTCTTATTTTTTTTATTCAGATGAAAGTTTAAACTGTATCTAAGAGAACTCAATCCATCCATGTTTAAATTGTATCCAACAAAACTCAATCCATCCTTGCCTGACACAATTAAGTAGTGTCCTTTTTCTTTCCAAAGGGCATCCAGAGAAAAGAATTTCAAAGACCCTCAATAGGGAATGCTCGCTCTAGAAAGTCTTCAAGCCACGAAATAATATTAAATATTGAGCAAGAAATATGTACGAATTTTGTTACTAATGTTTTTGTTATTAAATTTGCCAACGGAGGCAACCCTTAGGATATTTTTCGAATATATACTAGTTGAAGAATATGTGTATGCCATAGGATTTCAATGATCTATAGTTCATAATATATAAAATCAAATATAGTGTCATATTCAGCATTGAAGATGGTGGATGTCAGGGCACCAACCAAGGTTGGATTTTCTTAAAACAAGGATAAGTGGTCGGCGACAAGGGCAAGTCCTCTTTGACTTTGGTGTAATGATACCACATGTCCCTACAACTTAGCAGAACAGAAGTGTTTGTGTTAATGGTTTTTCCTCACAAGGTTTGTCATGTGAGATATCTGCATATTCGCAAGATAGTACATCTAGAGGCAAGACAAAATAATAGAGGACCGAAGTAGTTGCAGCTACTTGAGTCTCCAATATATTTTTTTTAAAATTAAAAAACATTCATCAACCACTAAATTATTCGCTAAACACCATGTCGCATTCACAATGTACCATAACGAGTTAAACTATCCTTGCTAAAAGCGAACTGGGTCATGAAGGATTAAGACCATCCTAAATAAAAGAAGGTCATTGATTCAGACTGCTCTTCAAAGATTCAAACTCTTCCAAACCTAGTAAAAGTGTCTAAGGGCTTAGTTTCATCAATCATATATTCAACTTGGAGATTAGCACAAAAATTCTTTAAAGACCACCAAACCACCCAGTTGCAGTGCCTTCTAGACATGTCTGACATTCCTAATCCTGGATCAATAGCTGATGTGCAAGAAACACGTGTAAATACAAACGAGAACTATTCCTTTTGACTGGAATAAGAACAAAGGTGAACACAATACATATGGTTTGGAACTGCTTTCTAAACTTGACAAGGAAGTTTGGTTAGCTTGATGCTATTTTCTTCAATAGGCCACCAACCACAATTTCATGTTCTTTCCAAATTTTCAAACCTTTAGCAACTCAGTTCAATTGGAAACATCTTATTGCATGAGAAACAACTTGGTTTCAAACTTCGAGAACTCATTGAATCAATGGAAGACATGCCTTTCATATTGCCAAGAGTTTTCTCCTGGGTACCTCGCCTTATTATTTCATACCATGAGATTCTTTCTTCAGACCCCAATAGTTGTTCTACATAGTTCGTTAACCTCCAATTATGGGCTGCTTGTCGCGCTTGTCGGTCAACTATTTTCCCACTCAAGGCAGGGACTTCTTGTCTCACAACCCCCTTGTTTTACTACTATTCAATACTTGTATGAGGTGAAATGCCAAGTGGGTTTACTGGATTGATTGGTATTTTATTAATTTTATTGGTATTGTGGGATCTTACTATTGGTAAAGCTATCGAATCTGCTAAAGCAACGACTATTTCTTCGAAATATATTAAATTTTTAAAATACATTATTTGACTTTAATAATTTTATGCAAAAAATTAAAGCCTTAAAAGACATTAAAGCCATTCGATCTTGTTTAACAATGCTAAAACTCTTTTACATTAAAATTAAGACATATAGTGACTTTAATTATGCTTCCATTATAGTATTAAAATATTATTTGGTCAATCAAGGGAAAAATAACCATTTTTTTTTTACATATATCAAAATTTTAAAATACAGTATTTTATTTCTACTATTAAATTTTTTATTCTAATCATTTTACTAAAAAAATATAAAATAGCACTAAAGAACATTAAAAAGTTTAATCTAGTTTGATGAACTTAAATTTTTTTTAAGTTAATCTTATTTTAAAGATATAATGACTTTCATAATTTAAAAGAAATATAAAAAAATGAAATTATATATATATATATATATTATTATTATCTTTTTTCTTTTTTCTTTTTTCTTTTTTCTTTCTGAATTGTACTAATTCTATTAAGCAAAAATATGGTACATCATGGTAATACAAACATGAGAAACAAGAAACCGGCCAACCGGAAATGATACACTATCAACCTCGGTCCCAGTGAGAGAAGAAGAGACAAGCAAGGAGCTGCAGCAAGTGACTAGAGGACTGGAAAAAACCGACTTCTACCCAGCATGGGTAGAGCCCTCCACACAAAGTTTTTTTCCCTTTATTTTTGTTAACTTTAACCCAACCATCCTGGTGGGTGTGTCCAAGGACGATTTGAAGACTGGAGTTCTCCAAATGTGGGATCTCCTTATCAGAATCCGAGGAGGCAGACTCATGAATGTGTTTCTGTGTGACTGTAGTATTACGAGGATGCTTAGGAGCAGTGGTGGACAAGTTCTTCGGCTGAGGAGCATGTTCCGTTTCTGCGTCATTCCCTTCATCTTCTGAACTCAAGGATTCAGAGTCTACAGCTGGTAGCCGGTTACAAGGAGTCCATCTTTTGGATTTGGACTTTGTACTATTTTCCTTTTTCTTTTTTTGCAGGGAATGTGGGGCAAGAGTTCTGCAGATGCCCTGTTTGGAGACAATGGCGGCAACGGAATGTAGTGTTCTCGTAATCTAGGATCTAATTCCATACAAAGTCACCAACCTTGATAATGATTTGGTCGGGCAGGCCTTTGCTAATGTCTAATTCTGCACATATTCTGGCATATGTGTAGAGACCCTAAATTTCCCTCCCAAAATCTATCGTTACAAAGCGGCCCAAGGCGTTGCCTATGCTTCTATAGACTACCAAATTCCATAGATGGACTGGTAGGTTGGGAAGCCTGACCCAGACAGGTGTCCTGGTGATGACAGCTATAGCTGGGTCAAATTATGGGAACCAAGGGGTTAAGAAGAGCCCTGCTATTCCCAAAAACCAGGGACCTTCCTCTAAGGCCTGTTCATAATGCTTAGAGTGATCGAACAGAACTATGAAGAATCCTTTTGAACAAAAGCTGACCTTGCACTTGCTAGTCCAGTTAGCGTGGATCCATTCATAGAGTTCCTTCATACGTGGCCAAAGTCCATTAAATCTGCAAATGATGGCTTTTTCTGCAAATTTTTGAAGATCCTCTGCGAGATCTGGATGGGAAATCTCAACAGAGGGAACATCTTCCAACTTGTCAAGCAGAAAAGGTTGGGGCTTGGGGGCTTCAGGGGTTTTGGGATTCTGAGAATGAACAGCATCTTTGTATGAGAAAGTAGGGGCAAAAGATGATTGTACAGCTATGTCGCCCCTCAAACGAAGGGTGAACACAATAGAATCATTTCTGTTAATGTCGTAAATTGAGAGGGGAAGAAGGTCCTCAAGTTGTTTACCTTGGTAAAGAAGTCTCTGGAGGCCCGAGGGAATCCCAGTCTGACGTTCCAGATTGAGCTTCAGATTCTGCACCAGATCTGAAGAACAGACCCATTGCAGTAATGTTTTGCCTGAGAGTTGCAAAATTTGGATCTTAAATGAGACAGGGTAATTTTTTAGCACTGGATCTACGCGACAGTTGAAGGGCAGTAGGAGAGGCAGAGCCTCCTTTGAATTTGCTTCAGCTATGGCGCATCGCAGAAGCCCAACGTTGGCGAGTCTCTCGTTTACCTTCGCAAGGCAAATCGTGACCGAAGTGACCCCTGGTCTGTCCTCCTCGGCAGAGGCGGCGGCAACCTGGAGAGGAGAAACCTACAGCCAGAATGGAGTCGAACGAGGGAGACCGCAAGGAGCTGCGGCGATGCAGATCGCAGGGTCTTCTGGGAATGTCGTGTAGTCTGCAACGGCGGCGTGGCTGAACAGGGCCAATGCGAAAGCTGTAATGGCATCAACGGCCAGGTGTCGCCATCGAAGATTCTGAGGTATGTCGTCCATATGAAAACACTCCGCATGGGGGAAAGCCCAGCAACAGGACCAAACTCTACCCCGAACAGAGGGAGTTAGGCATTGACTTTGCCGCCTTCGACACTGGAAAGAAAGGAGTTCGCCTTCATCCCTGAAAGCCCTCCGAAATCATCCTCCACGGTCGTCTACCAGGGAAGAGTACAAACCAGAAAATGACTACATATATGAGCAGATGGTGAGAGATGTGTTGTTCGGTGCCTCGATCCCTACCTCCAAATTGCATAACTCCAGAGCTCCTCCCTACAATGGGTCTTCGACAGTTTCCAACGGCACTTTGCTTCCATTTCTTACTGGTGCAGGTCGAGATCTCTCCCCCAGTGCGTCCCCGAGCCAGTCGGTGACAACAAAACCCTGAAACCCTAGTCCAAAGAAAAAATTGCCGCTTCGCAGAGCCATTATTTCCAACATTAATCATATATTTTTTTTAATATCAAATTAAGATAATAATTATTTAAGTATTCAAAAATTATATTAATGGAAATGTAGTATTATATGTTGCATGAAAAATAATGCATTGAAAAAAACTCAAAATTCATTTAGTAAATCATAATTTTTTATAAATAACCATTATATATTTAAAAACCTAATTCATTTGTTTACATTTCATTTTTTTTAATAACATTTTCAAAAAAAATAAATAAAATACCTCTAATCAATTTCTCAACTTTAATTGGTTATCTTTCCAATTTTACATTACCACTAATACTTAAAAACGAAAAAAATAACATGCACACACAGAAATTTTATTATAAGATAACAATTATAATAATCTTTTATTATAAAATAATAATTATAAATCAATTTATCGTTTCCATATCAGTAACATTACTATATTAACAAATAAATATTATTTTGAAATTATTTTATGTTGGAGATTTTTATAAACTTCAGGAATTTGTAAAACATATAAAACTATATGGTGGGGATGAAAAGTACACGCTTATTGGCTGAAAAAATAATAATGGTTTAATTATAAAACTAATGGCATAACCTTAAGCCATTGTTTTCATATTATTTCATATTTCATTATTAACTATATATATATATATATATATATATATATATCAAAGGAGTATTAGTGTGATTTTTTGAAGGTTTAATGACGGTTTTTTTTGGTCTAATTTCTTTAAAATCCGGTAGGAATTTATTGAAAATAGAAGTTTGATGGGTAACCTTGCACAATGGAAGTGCCCTAGGGTTTTTAGGGTGCTAAATCTATATATGCAGTAAAAAAACCAGTTTAAATAACATAAATCCAGATTTTACCTCAATTTTTTTCACCAGATTCCTGCACCTGAAACTCCAAAAAGTCGCACTAACCACCCCTCCCTCGATGTGGTGACACCATTCCTTCAACAAGATAAAATGTCACTGTTCACTCTATTTCTATTAATCAAATATAGTTACATATATACATGAGGTATTGTCTCAAGATAGGGAAGCTATCTTGGACGCACAATAAGTTGGTTGAGAGAATATCTCAACCTCACACCAAACAAGGAATAGTTTTAGCTAACTCCTATGTACTAGGAATAGACTCTATACATAGAAGGTCACAACTAAAGACAAGTAGGAATTACATATTTCAACACACCCCCTTAATGACTACTTGTCTCAATATCCATCTGCAAAATCTACATCTGGTCCTATTTGGTAATTACACTGGTATTGTTTGGTAATTACACTTTGTATCTTTTTCATGTTATTGTAGATTTCCATATAAAGGAACAACCATCTACAGGAACGCATGGGTTCCAAACTGCTCCAACCACCAGTCTACTAGGAAGTCCTTCACATACATGGTTCATCCAACCTCTTGATGAACTCCCCCTAGATATAAAATTTCACCTCATGGAGTCTAAAACCAATATGGCCCACCCAAGTGTATCCATCCCGCATGACACACTCTTCCATGGTGTTAAAACTCTCTAACAGAGGGAACACATAACAGAGGGGTATGTGTGCCTCTCTGGGTCTTACAGCATGTACAAACAATAAGTGACATGTAGATTTGCTCTGATTACAAATTGTGACTCATAATCTACCATGGTCATGAGTCTATTCCACAAACTCACACAAACTTGATTGTCCATTCATCCTCCAATCTCTAATGTTGTCATCTTCAATGTAATGTCTTCATTATATCTGGTGGTTAATCATTCCAATGTTTACACTGATATGTTAGTCCTCATAGCGTAGTGATGGTCGACACTAACAACTACAAACTGAATTTAATAATCTGATGGAAAATTTAAAAAAAAATTAATGGTCAAACAAACTCTTTATTTTCCTCGGCCCAGGAGGGGCCAAGGCCAGGCCCTAACGGGCTCTAATACGAAGATAAAATGTCACTGTTAACTCTATTTCTATTAATCAAATAGAGTTACATATATACATGAGGTATTGTCTCAAGATAGGGAAGCTATCTTGGACGCACAATAATTTAATTGAGAGAATATCTCAACCTCACACCAAACAAGGAGTAGGTTTAGCTAAGTCCTATGGACTAGGAACAGACTCTATACATAGAAGATCGCAACTGAAGATAAGTAGGAATTACATATTCCAACACAACAAACAAACAAAAAATTATTTCTAATTTTTTTCAATAGTTATGCACTTTCCTCTAGTCTCACCCTACCCAGCCTCAATTTACAAAGAGGATAGAAACTTTCTTGCACCTAAACTAAAATATCTTCGTTGAGACGGATGCGAGAAAAATGCATGACACTTATCTTGGCCAATGGAGTGCTGCCTTGGTATTTGAATTAACATTTAACTTCAAACAATTCCTCAAATTTTATTAAGTTTAATTGGGTAAACTTAAATTATTCTCTCACACGAGACCTTTCAACTTCTTATTCTCTCCCATAATGACTCTCGGAAGAATAAACCAAAATATCTATGAAGCCCTCCTTGTGTTGGAGATATTATCCTCCATATATGTAAATTAACATAGGTATAACATGTTTGCACATAATCTCCACAACAATGCAAGAGGAGCCTACTCAAAACAGAGCTCGATAAATCCAATAACGTATTCTTTACTGAGGCTCCAACTCTACTTAGAATGAATCGATAAATTCAAGTCCCAAGTTCGTTTTGGAGAATAGGAGAGAATCACGCATATTTATCTTCCTCTGCGTATAGCGCAACCAACTGGAATTGTACACATGTAAGAAGAAAAATAATATAAACTATCTCCCTGAGCTGTCAATAAATCGTCTGACTCTAGCAAGTCAATTGACAATTTACACGTGTTATATGAAAAATATATATATTTACCATGATAGGCTTTTTCTTTTCCCGCTTGGGATGAGAAAATACTATTCACCTAGCAAATAAGAGAGCTTACATTTTGTCTCTCTTACAAATTAGAATTTTCCATTTTGATTATTGTCCATTGGATTATCATGCCATCTTCAACTGGACTATCACACCATACTCTGCCACATGGACTATCACATCATCCTAGACTAGATTATCTTACCATACTCTGGCCACATTGGCACGACAACAACACACCTGCCCACATTCTCACGCCATCCTCTCTGTATTAAAGTGAGCCATCCCACATTTTCACGCCTTCCCCTTCGTATTTACCCTCTCTCTATCTTTCCCATTCCCTATCTTTGTCTTGCCCATTCCATGTCTCTGTCTGAACATTCAATCTTTTAGTATCGCACGAAAACCCCTTATTTGAACTCAGTCTTCACAATATTCACCTCCACCTTGCATGTTTCTGCATCAAATTGTTTCCGCATTCAATTGCATTGAATATTCATGGACAATGTCTCCTATTTTTCTTGTTGCGTTTGGTGTGTTGGGTATAATTCCAACCGCCAATATATACTTTGTGGTTATTTCTTACCTCTTGTTGTTTCAAGAGGTAAATTTGATAACATTGACCTTCAAATTTGGCAACATCGAACCTATGGGATATCGAACTAAAGGATTTCAACGGAATTTTTTCCTGGATACGTTAGGTAATTTGTCTGTGCTAAATCCTGATGCAAATATATATGTTATGCATGTGTTTCCATGTTTCTATGGATCGTTGTCTATATTGTTAACTCTCCCTGTTGGATTGAGAATGTTGTTTCTCGTAGGGCTCCCTACCAAAAATAAACCAACTATAGTAAGGCTCATAGAGGGTGGAATCTCGTAACCCATTTCCAGTCTGCTTGTAAAGCCTATGCCTGAGTGAATGCTACAAAATGAAAGGAATGGACTGCAGATATATAAATACCTGGAAAGGCCACAAATTCTACCTCGTAAACTAGTAACCGTTCATTCTCAAGGCTACAACATGCGAGTAGTCGAACAAGATTGCAGTGACGGAAAAGGTTCACTTCTGTTAGGAACACCTCAGCACCTTGAATAGTCTCATGCCTTCCACTCATCTTCTTGAAAACAACATCCCTTCCATCAGGAATTCCACCATCTTCACCAAACTCATTATAATCGGTGTGCAAACAAAGATATATTTGGAAAAACCCATCAAATATGGGTTCACAATTATACCTTCTAAACTTCATTGAATCCTCCTTTGTCGTGCATATTGTATTCTGTCAAAGTTTCCAAAGGAGTCTCTCAGAACGTTCTCAAAATTTCCCCTTGTTCTTACATTTTCATCTACGCAGAGCACCATAACATCAATTTTCTCATCACATTAAAAGAACTCACCAGCCTGCAACAAGGAAAATATAGTCACGTGTTCAAGCATAGCTCTTATGATGTTTGATACATCGACGGATTCCCTTAGAAAAATTGATGAAGAGATCCACGAGTCTAACAAATGTAATGGCCACTTACAATACAATGACATCTAGGGAAGGGGAGTTTTCATATGTCCTTTGTGCCTTGTGTGTGTAACACATGTGGTGTATCAAATAAAATAACAAAATAACATGTCACTTTGCAGTGTAGTTATGTTGCCTCAATAGGGGTCTGTTACATTATGAACATGACTATAATTGTTGAACAAATAATTAAGAGAAAAAAAAACCTTCACTTATCTACATTGAACTAGAGTTTGATACCGGTGATCCATTTCCATTTCAGTCTCCACATTTTTAGATAAATCCTTCCAAGAGGTTTGTAGTGTTCAATTGCTAGAAATATCATGTGTGAGTCATGGGAAGGAAAAATTATTGACAACAGGGCTACTTACGTAACATATTGGCAAGAGACTTGGAAAAAAGGTTCCAAGGATCATGCACCAGGTTGGGAACAAGGATTATTGAGCCTAAAAATTTCTCTAAAAAAACTTTCTTTATGTTTCAAATATAGATCTTAGAAATTTCAAAAATAATACATTAACGGGTCTCGCTATTCATTTCATGTTGATTTGTCTCTCTATTTATTTTCTAATATATATACCTAAATGATACATTTCTAATATAATGCATATTTTGAGAGTAACTTGAGCTGTACATTTTCAAACAGATTCATTGTCATGTTGTTACTCATTTTCGAGTTTTTTTCCCTTGAACTGTTTGTTTTTCTTTTTTTCCATCATATTTCGTTTTTTCCTATGCATGGTTGTTATGGTGATGGGAGGGGCAACAAATTAGGAAACAAAACTGGAAACCTGAGACTAGTTGGATCGACTGCTTTATGCCTTTTATTGAAGCTTAATAGTGGAGCAGAATATAGGCATGCCCAATTTGTTTCCTTTCATTAAGAGGAATGGGTTTATTTTACTTAACACACTACTAAAGTTGTCATCTTTATTTTATCCAAAACCCTGCATGGTTGTACAGAATAGCCTTACATAGACTAAATAATAAGATTGACAAAAGGAAAACTCGAGTTGTTGAACCCAGATAATGGTAACCCGACCTACGTGTAAGAAACTCATAAAAAATAAACCTCATGTTTCCTACAGAATCCAGTTGTCTGTAATAGTTCCATCTCATCCCAGGGAGTTGATGTTCATCAATGTGACCCTTTCTGAATTTCGAAATCTTGGTAAGAATTATATATATATATATATATATATATATATATATATACCAATGAGCCAGTTTGTATGATTGTATTGAATCTCTGTTTGAGGTGGTTGATTTTCTTGATATAAAGTATAATGATATTTGTAGTTCAAAGTCCATCTGGGAGAGAGGGAACTCGAGGTTGTTAATAGGAATAGAAGAACATACAGAAAATCTAGGTGGAAGTTTCTTAGTTTCTGATTGGGGATTGTGGTTGTTGGAATTGAGAACTTCTCGAGATGTAGCCTTTATCGGTGCCATATATTTGAATTATTTTTAGCAGAAACATACAAATCTACAAAGTCTGAAGAAAATATTTGAAACTAGCCATCACACCATTTTTGTGCACTATGATTGGAACAAAAATGTTGGAACAATCCAAAATATTCCATCTCAATTGTGATATGCGAAAATCAAATTTGGCCTTGAAACAATCCAATTTTTTTTTCTTAATGGTGATGAACAACTTTAAATCGCTCCTAACACTCTTAAGTTTTCACTATGTTTGCACAACAACATTGATAACGTTTTTAAACAATGTTTATGATTTTTTATGCATAAGGGTTTTGATCTCTTGATTCCCCACATTGTATTACTGTTGTATTAGAACATTTGAAAAGTATTTTACAGGAAAGTGCAAAAAATGCTAAACTGGTGGACCATAATAGCTCTATAATAGTTTAAAAAATTATGTCTTGGCGCTAGTTGGAAAAAGTTGGCCTCTAAAGAATTCACAGTTTCCCCATAATTCTCTAATTTTTCACTTGGCCACATACTATTCTCGCAGCAGGGCGACATTGCTAAGGAGTGTTTAGGATTAGTTATTGTCTTGTTAAAAAATAGAATAGATATCTTGATTTTTTATTTAAAATTGTGAAGAGAACCTAAATAGATGCAAGAAGTCATCTGTTTTTTTCCAGTGGAAGGGCCAGCTAAGGTATCTAGCTTGATATAAAAAAAACTACTATATGGGACCCTGATTTACAGGTAATGGATTTTCATTCTTTGTCCATCATAACCTTCAGGAATATCACAATCCTACAATCAAAACCACAGGGACATGAAAGCAGGACAATAATAATGGAAAGCTACAGAATGTGCACTCTACCTAGATGATGAAGTCTAGAGAGTGCATAAAAATAACAAACTTTTCCTGTTGAACTCGTATTTTATCTTGGAAGGTTTAATACCTTACAAGTTACACTATTAGTTAGCTTGAAAAATATCAATAGACAATTTTTCAGCCTTTGTATGGTGTTCATGATCTGACAAATAATTATACCAAGTATTAGATTCAATAGAGCATTGATTTAGGAGTCATTTGAATGTTTCTTTTTAAGTCATTTCTACAAATTCAATTATAGCTCTTCATCTTTTGTTTTTGTAGGAATGTATTTATTAATAGCAAGGATTTTCTTATGTACATGGCTATGGTCATATGCACCACATTTATTTAAATTCCAATTACTTACTTTCCATGTGATGCACCTGATAAGAATTTGGTGACAAGTTTACTCCCATGTTACCTGAACAATGGTCTCACAGTACACATGTGGGACTTTATTATTGTTGGCCCAGGTTTTCTTTTGAGGAAAAAATCATAGAATTCTTAGACATGGTCAGAAATACAATTCTAATATGTCTATACTTTCCATAGCAAATTGGGCCAAATCAGTCTATGACTTGGCCGAAATATAAGGGGAATTATAGTAAAGAAACATAAACAAGTTTAACCCCACGATCATATTGCCCAAAATTAACTTACAACATTGGCTTGTCAATTGTATCATAGCACACTATAAGTCATGATCAAGTCACATGTTATTTTTAGCATAAATTTACTTTCAAAATTTAACTCATTTTGTTCCTGGACTCCACGGTTTCCTCATTTAAACTCACAAACCTACTGTGCATGTAATGAGGGTGAAAGTGGATCTATTTTGTCCTTTTTTTTTCCTATATAATTGAACCTACACATATTTGCAAAAAATACCTTTACTCTTCCACGGAATTTGTTCCAAATGTTTCGTTTTCATTTATATCTAGTATATTTTTTCTCTTTATAGGTTTTCCATATTGAATAGGATCTATGTTGTGTGAAAATACAAAATTAATGCTTTCTCCATTGAAATTTATGATCGAGTACTGTGCAATTTCTACTGAAATTAGTATGTTGTTGTTTCCCATGATAGGAATTTCATGCCCATTTAAATTCTATTATGATTTATGTGCACAATACAATACAATTTAGTTTATGCTCCAACTGATTTTCAAGTTCTGTGTCTATTTGTTTTCCTTCCTAGGGTTTATGGTGTGCACATATGTACTTTTAAGGTTCTCTATATTGAAATAGCTTATGGGGGAGTTAGATGATACATTTCTCCTTCAGATCATTTTCACTATTTCGCAAGATATATTTCATATCTCTTCAAAAAAAAAAAATTCCTCTAGTCTGGGAACACACATGATTAAAATCAAGGAATTGAAAACACAAACAACATTTATAGAGCAAGATAGCCACTGCAGAAATAAAGTATCTTAAGATATATTAGCAAAACTTCTAGCTGACTAGTTCCAATTTGTGTATATGCTGCATTTATTATCATAAAGAAGCAGAAAGGAACTACGCCATTTTACTTTTCCACTTGTCTATTTTAATAATTCTTTATGCATTATCCACAACTGTTTTTGCACTATCCAGTGTATTTGTATATATGGCCAGCATATGATTTGACTGCTCTGCAAATTCTTCCATATTTTTCAGAATTTTTGTTGTCCTCTATAAAACTTGCTCATCATTTATCCTTTCCTCTAGAAAACATCTAGATATCAACCCACTTCCTTGATAGTCACTTCCTTGTCAACTAGAAGTTGCAGGAAATTTTTCTCTAACATCCTAATGCTATAACTATATTATGAAAATACTGATCCAGATACATGTTCCAAATGTTTTTTTTTCTTTTATATCTATTCTATTGTTTCTCTTTATAGGTTTACCATGCTGAATAGGATCTATGTTGTGTAGAAATACAAATTTAAGGCTTTCTCCATTGAACTTTTTGTTCGAGTACTGTGAAATTTCTACTATACTTAGTATGTTGATGTTTCCCATGATAGGAATTTCATGCCCATTGTAATTCTATTATGATTTATGTTCCCAATGCAACACAATTCAATCTATGCTCCAACTAATTTGCAATTTACGTGTCTATTTGTTTTCCTTCCTAGAGTTTATGGTGTGCATATATGTACTTTTAAGGTTCTCTATATTGAAATAGTTTATGGGGGAGTTAAATGATACATGTATCCTTTGGATCATTTCACCATTTAGCAAGGTATATTTCATATCCCTTCAACATTTTTTTCATTTAGTCTGGGAAAACACATGATTAAAATCAAGGAATTGAAAACATAAACAACATTTATAAAAGCAAGATAGCCAATGCAGAAATAAACATATTCATCTATGTTAGCAAAACATCTAGTTGACTAGTTCCAATTTGTGTATATGTTTCATTTATTATCATAAACAAGAAGAAAGGAACTATGCCATTTTACTTCGCCATTTTTCTATTTTAATAATTCTTTGTGCATTGTTCACAATTTTTTCCCAGTACCCACTGTATTTGTATATATGGCTTGCATATGATCTAACCGCTCGGCTCTGCAAATTCTTCCATATTTTTCATAATTTTCGTTTTCCTCTAAACAAGTTGCTCATCCTTTATCCTTTCCTATAGAAAACATTGAGATATCACCCCACTTCCTCGATAATCACTTTCTTGTCAACTATAATATGCAGGGAATTGTTCTCTAACATCTTAATGCTCTAATTATATTATGAAAATACTGATCCAAATACATGTTCCAAAACATCTTAATATCAATCATGCAGAAATATGTTCTAAATAATCTTAATCAATCATACAGGAAAATTGAAAGAATTGAGTATCTTATTTTAACAATACCCTATAGATGCAGATGTAGCAAAATTTTTCCTTGGTAGAACTTGGTAGATCCTTTTATCGATTTGGAATAATTTCGACTTACTTGAAATACAGCCTTCTCATGTGCACAAATTATTGTCACGCATTAAATGGAATTTTTCCTATTCTGGAAGTCTTTCATTTATGGTTGCTATATATGTGATGTTACAAAATTTATGATTATCATCTATGCCATGTTACATGCTATTTGAAGACACATTTCTAACCTAGATTTTCCTATACACACTTTTCTTTGGGGAGAATTCCACATACTCTTGTATATTGAATATAGTAAGAGATTTGATCTCACAAAAAAGCCTAGCCTTTATTTTTCTTATAGAATACTAACAGATTGAATATATGAATTAAGTTCATGAGATGAGTTACATGGTATTTTGAATAGGGTAGAAAGTTGTAATTGGCATAAATGAAAAAAAAAACATTTATATCACAAAAAAATAACATAATTGAAACTATTATAACTCCTTTTCCTTGCTACTACGAGTGAAAACATTGCTAAGACGTATTTGCAACGAATTTAAGGTATGTTTGTTTGAGAAATACCTCGATGTATGCTAGCTAACTGTTGTACTGTACAACAACCCTCCCCATTTTTAAATTTTTACAATAAATTTCATTTAGAAATAGGTCTCATTTTTTATCTTTCTTTCTAGATAGAAATAAAAGACTTAGAAAAAAACCGATCATTTTTATTAGAAATAAAAGATTCATCGATAAAAGGATACATTGCACATTTTTATTTACAAAGTGTACAAACCTTTAAAAAACTTTCCGATCCGATGAGAAACAAAGCTTTTAATCATATCAAAAATATTATATAAAGTCTTTATATTTAACAATATTTGATATGTACAGTAATCGCAAATCGGAAAATCGGAGAATTCTTTAAATTCTATTTTCGCTTTGTAAAAATCCGATATGATGGCACTCAATCGCAATCGCATTTTGAATAAACTTTAAAGTGTTATGTTTGTTTTACATACTTCCGATGCGACCCGATTCATCGCAATCGCATTTTGGAAGAATTAAAACATTATATTCATTTGATTGAAAAAACTCTGACGCCGCGGACCCCACCTCATCGCAATCGGATTATCGGAGAAACTCTTAAAACGATTCATTCCATTTGAAAATCCACAATGCGATCTTCACAATCGGAATTTTGCATAAGTCTTATTTTATTCTACTTTTAAAGGAATCGTGATGCAAATACAACTTAAATATTGATATATTATTATTCATCGCGTTCCAAAGATTTAAAAGGTAATATATTTACACTTATTTCGAAATATGCCATTCTCTCATTGTACGTTAACATTAATCCAAAAATCAAACAAATAATAACGATTTGTTTTGTTATTCAATGCATGAATGTGACTCCCTAAAGGGCATTTAAGTTTTAAACCATGGATATAATAAATGCAAATCAGCGAATAAATCCTTTTGTATAGTTGTTTTCATTATTGCGTTTTCACCTTGTCCGAAAGCTTTTCTTTGTTGCAGAACAATAGAACATCCAATTCTTCCATTCGAAGAACGAGAGAAACACTGCCCAATACTGAAATGTCGAAAATATTCAGGAAATCGAAAGTCGCCATCGCTGTAAAAGCTCCTATATTCACTATGCCGCCTAAAGAGAAACCAAGAAAGCTTAAGCTGGTTACAGATACCTCATGCCAGGGACTTAGTAAGATAACATGGGAAAATGTATACAACTTACTTGAAAAGGAAAACCCTAAAGTTGTTGAAGCTAAGGCTACATTTCCTGACGAAAACGACTCAGATTCTGATTCTGAAAATCTTCTTGGTGCATTAGAAAACTCATTTTTGCACCGAGTTGCAGCTTAGGAAAACATTTTTCCATATTATGATGTTATTAGATGGGTAATTGATAATGTGGCTATCAAAGACAGAACCTTTGTTTCAGCTTCTGGAGCAATATTCGGGTCATTCAAACCAGAGGACATCAAAGAAATGTACCACCTTCCAGACCCACAGAAAATTAATAACAAATATTTTATCAAGGAATTTGCTGTGAATCATGAAAATCAGTCGGAACCAATTAAAGAATGGAGAAGGGTTCCTGAAAAGCACAGACACGAGGCATCAGGTATGTACTATGTGTAGTCTCTTTTGCCTCCATACTGTTATGCCGCAGCAATGATGTGTAGATTGTTTGGAAATGATAACTCGGCTAGGTTTTCTATACAAATGGTGCCATTAATACATTATGTTGTTAGTTCCGAGATAATGGATTGGGCTGTCATTCTTTCTGATAAGATAGCCAACAGAATTCTTGAGTATAGGAAACACAAAAATTCAGGAAATTCCACTCCTTTTTATTTTTGTGCTTATATCCTAGATGCCCTTTATTTCAATTCTGAATTCCCCTTATTAGGATGGAAATGGACCCCTAAAGATCTTGTTCGAATTCATATATATCACAAGTTTTTATGGAAGGGGAGTTTCAAAAGCCATGTTTACCGAGTCTGTCACGGTTTTCTTATTCCGATTTATCAAACCATTTTTGGTCGATTCCCTCCTAGACTTTCCAACAAGGCTAGAGTTGATTTGTCCTCAATTGGAGATTGGTTCGGAGAAGAAAAGTTCACATATATCAGAGTTTTTGGAAGTATTTTAGAACCACACATCCTTCCTTTGTATGTTCCAGACAAACTGTTAGCACAAGAAATTTCTTATCAGCTGACAGTAGAAGGCATGTCTAGAACTTTGAAGAACAACAGGAAGCTTATGTGGCCTAATTTTCCTTTTAAATGTGGTGACTATACTCTTAGTAATTTTGTCCATGCTGAACTGGAAGAACTGAGCGCGCGCCTCCCTGCGCGTTCCCCTGACCTAGCAGCCGACTGCTGGTCTTCTCTCGCTGCGTGAGGCCTCTAGCCTCTGGCCTCCCATGGCCTCTCCAAACGCTGCCGCGGAGGGCCCTGTTGACCTCTCCAATGCTGAAGCGTGTAACCAATCTGCTGCAGTTGCATTTTCAGATCTAGTCAAATCTCTCCAGCCTCAGAGAACTCGTCCTACTCTGTCCAAGTTTGTCAAGAAACTGGATGGATTGCAAGAGGTCGACCTTCCTCTGACGTTACCTCGAATGGCTTCTCTCTCCTTAGCTGAGCGGGGGCTCATCGGTCAGTTCACCGGCCTATGGCCCTCCCCGAAAATTGTTCAACGATGGATTGAAAGAAACTGGGCAGACAAAGTTAATGGCAAAATCTCCATTCGTTTCTGTGGAAAAGGCTATTTCACATTCCATTTCGAATCCAGAGCAGACAAAGATCTAATTTTCAGAAATGGGTCGTACTTCATGGAATCTTGTAGCCTGTATCTGAACAAATGGACTCCAGACTTCGATCCTGAGTTGGATGTCCCTAATGCTGTTCCGGTCTGGGTTCGTCTTCCGCATCTCCCGCTCCACTGCTGGGGAGACGACTCGGTTAGAGCCATCGGCAATGCTGTGGGAAAATATATTGATCGGTGTGAGCCCAAGGATAATATGCAGGCATGTGCGCGGATATGCGTTGAAGTTGATCTCGGCAAGGGCCTCCCATAAGCAATCAAACTAAAGGTGGACGACTGGACGCATATTCAGCAACTGGACTACGAACAAATTCCATTCAAATGCAAGGTATGTCACGAATACGGCCATTTTGCCAATCGCTGCTCTAAAATTGTTAATGTTGAATCTGCTCAACCAGAAGAACAATGGGAAACTGTAAAAAAGAAGAAGACTGCCTCGGGCTTGAAAACAAACTTTGAAGAGGCTCCTCCCAAAACTGCCCCTCCCAAGACTAATCCCCCTTCAGCTCCGCCCAAAGCCTCCTCCTCAACTGTCCCTACTCCCTCCTCTCCTCTTGGCCCACCCACCTCGGGGCCATCTCCCCTGATCTCTTCAAATCCCTTTGGCGCCCTCTCCCTCCCTGATGACCCCCTGATCCCCCTCGAAAATGACCCACCCATCCTTTTTTCCCTTTCCTAATCCTCCCCCACCCACTCTCTCACCCCCCCCCACCCCGAGCCACTAGAAGCTCATCGAAAGAGCATGGAATCACCCAAGAAATCCAAAAAAAAGGACCTGGCAGGAAATCAAGCAAACAGCAAAGGAAGGAAAATGCTCAAAAAGACATCGCCATGGGAACTCAAAATCCCATAGAAACTTATATATTGGGGCAGAATAGCAAAGAATCAACACATAAGGAGCAAGAGGGACGAGCATCCCTCCGAAACCCAAACACTCAATGATGAAAGTTATATCATGGAACTGTAGGGGCCTAGGGCACCCCTCAAAAATTGCTGCCCTGAAAGATCTCATAGATCAAGAGAAGCCAGGAATTACAATGTTTCAGGAAACAAAGCAAAGACTGCAAGAGATGACAAGAATTATAGAACAGTTCAGGCAATATGAGGGACAAATATGTGAAGCAAGAGGAGCTTCTGGCGGTATCATTACAATGTGGAACAAAAACACTTGGAAATGCACATCCAAAACTATCACTCCATATTGGATCAAAGTCACGCTAGAACAACAAGCAGAGGGTAAGCAAATAGTTATTTATAACATTTACGCTCCGAACCACTTCAGAGATAAAGACCAGTGCTGGGCCACATTACAAGAAGACAACAAAAATATCATCATTGGGGGAGACCTAAATCTTATATTACACTCCAATGAAAAAAGAGGCGGCATCTTTACTCATGATCCTTATAGAACAAATCTGGAATGCATCATGCAAGAGTGCGATTTAGTTGATATCATCCCAAAAAATCGGAGGTACACTTGGAGCAACCGAAGGCTGGGCAGAGATAACATTCTGGAGCGCCTTGACAGAATTTTGGTAAATACTACCTTTCTCTCTGAGTTTTCCACTGCTCATGCTGAAATTCTGCCTTATTCATCTTTTGATCACTACCCCATTAGCATTGCTCTTGAAGCACATTGTCCTTTGGGGCCGTTGCCCTTCAAATACAACCCGCTGTGGCGTAGCAATCCTATTGTGGATCAAATTGTCCAAACAGCTTGGCATCTACATATAGAAGGATCGTCAGGATTCATTTGGGAATGCAAGCTGAAGAACACAAAATTCGCACTGAAGGATTGGGTGAAACAGCACTACAAAGAACCAGAAAATGTCAAAGTTGAGCTCAAAAACAATTTGAAAGAAATCCACAGGAAAATCGAGGAAAATGGGCTGTCCCAAGAAGATAAAGCATTAGAAAGCGATATATATTATCAGCTGTTCCGGGTTAACATAGAAGAAGAGCAGAAATGGAGAATTAATTCAAGACAACTCTGGCTGCATGAAGGTGACAAAAATACAGCCTTCTTCCATAAGCAAGCAACTGTCCGGAAAGTCAGAAATAATATCACCTTGATCAACGATGAAGAGGGCTGCCCTCAAAAAACCCAAGAAGCTATCAAGAAAACTGCCTCAGCCTACTACAGCACTCTCCTCACTGAGACAAAGGAAACAGAGGACTACTCAGATTTCCTACAGCATATGCCCAAAGGAATCAATGAGGATACTAATGTAGATTTAACTAAGGAGATCAATGAAGAAGAAATACATGATGCCATCTGGGCTCTTCAGCCAGATAAAGCCCTAGGTCCAGATGGCTTCCCTATCTGTTTCTATAGAACATACTGGGGAACCATAAAGAAAGATCTTGTCAAAATGATAAGATGGGTCCAACGTAAATGCAAAATTGGAGGATTCACTAATGCTACTCATCTTGCTCTCATCCCTAAAGAAAATCGACCCTTGACATTCTCTCGTTTTCGCCCAATATCTTTGTGTAACTCTTCATATAAAATTTTGACAAAAATCTTGGCTACTCGCCTAAAACCTATTCTCCCCACTCTCATATATGAAAATCAAGGGGGTTTTTTAGCCAATAGGCAAATCTCGGACTCCATCCTTCTTGTGCAAGAGGCTATTCACTCTAGCCAAACCCGAAATGAGAAAGGCTTCATTTTAAAGTTAGACTTAGCCAATGCCTTTGACCGTGTCAGACATTCCTTCCTGTTTGCTGTTCTTGAAAAAATGGGATTTGCCGCATCCTTTATTAGCCTTATCAAAGCCTGCATTACAGGACCTTGGATTTCCCCTCTTCTAAATGGCAGACCTGGACCTTCCTTTCAATCCTCTCGAGGCCTTAGACAAGGCTTCCCTCTCTCTCATTATCTTTTTATTTTAATGGCTGAATCTTTTAGTAGAGCTCTAGATTATAATCGTCGCATGGGCCTCATCACCGGGATCAAATTTGACAATGGAGTGAAGAACATCAATCACTCTCAGTTCGCCGACGATACTCTTCTAATGGGGGGAGCTTCAAACATCATAGCCCATCGTTTTAAAACCCTCCTAGACAAATACATGAGCTACTCAGGAGGCCTGATCAATAATCTCAAGAGTTGTATCTATGGGTGGAACACTTCGGCACATGTTCTTCATAGGATTGCTTGTACTCTTGGGGTCCCTTACAAGCTGAATTGGGAGCAATTTAATTATTTGGGCATACCTGTGAGTGCCGGCAACTTGAAAGCCACAGCCTGGGAAGTTATTATCGACAAAGTGAAAAGGAAGATACAGCATTGGGGTACTTCTTGGCTTAACCCTGCAGGGCGCATAATTCTTTTGAAAGCAGGCCTCTCCTCCCTGCCCTTGTACTGTTTTACTCTTTTACAAGCCCCTGCCAGCTTTCATATTAAAATGGATGCTCTCCTTCGTCATTTTCTTTGGCAAGGAGGGAGAAATGAAAACAAAAAATATAACTTGGTAAGCTGGAAGCAGGTTACTCAGCCGTGTGAGAATGGAGGGTTGGGAATTAGATCTTCTAAATTCCTAAACCTCGCCTTTGCTGGCAAGCTGGTTTGGAGGCTCATAACTGGAAGGAATGCTTGGTGGAAAATTGTTCTTGAAAAAAAATACCTCTGTCACCCAAGGTACCAGCTCTTAGATTATGAGCTCCCCAACAGAACAAGCTCCAAAATCTGGAGGATGTGTAAGAAAGCTATCCCATTCCTTGATCAAAACATCTCCAAAGTGCCCAAAGGAGGTAGTTATATAAGAATTGGAGAAGACAAAATAATGGGGCAACAGCCCATAAGCCAACGGCCTGGTACTCAGCAGATTCTAGATCTTTTCAACAGTGCAGGTATTCATACTCTGGCCCAAATCTCACAATGGGAAGCCCACTCCCATATCTGGAAAGGATGGAGTTTCCCACCAATCCCAGCTGTTGCTGAAACCAGTTTCAACAACCTGAAAACTTACCTTCATGGTATAGCACCTTCCAAGCGTTACCTTGCTGACCTTCTTCGATGGGATCCTTCAGGCACTACCTACACTATTAAGGCTGCTTATCATCAGATCTGCACCAACGAGCTTCCCATGGAAATTTGGGCACATTGGAGGTATGTTTGGAAGGCAGAAACTCTTCCAAAAATCAAATTCTTCTTATGGATCCTCTTAAAAGGGAAAGTCTTCACTGCAGAGAACCTCAGAAAGCGAGGAATAATTGGACCTTCCCGCTGTCCAAACTGCCAAAATGAAGAAGAGACAATCCAGCATCTATTTATAGACTGCCCTTTTGCTTTAGCCTGCTGGAAGGAAGCCTTTCGAAATCATAACCCCCCTTGTGTGCCTGGCACTAGTATATTTTAAGTGCTACATATGTGGAAAAAGAGCTATCCGTGGGGAAGAAAAGCAAACAATACAGCTCGAAGGGTCTGGAATGCCCTGCCCTGTACTCTCCTCTGGAATATCTGGCTAGCAAGAAACAGAAGGATTTTCAAAGGCACAGAAGCAAATGTTAGAAAGCTCTACAACAAAGCTTGGAATCTCAACTTGGAAACTCTGTCTAAAAAGTGTCATGGAAATCTGAAGGTGTCGGACCTAACAGTTGAAGAAAGGAATTACATAAGGCATATTCTGGACAGAAGCAGCATAGAGCAAAAAAGAGGAGGCTCCAATAGCAGAGACAACCCCAGATATAGCTGGAAAATCAGAATGAAAGATGAAGAATTTGCTCGGTGGCTCAGAAACAGCAATACTCATTATCTTTTCTTCGATGGAGCCTCCAAATCCAACCCAGGAACGGCAGGGGCTGGAGGTCTTATTTGCAACGGTAATGGAGATGTGATAACGGAATATGAATGGGGTCTGGGATATGCTTCAAACAACAGGGCTGAAGCTTTCGCCCTCCTTCAAGGTTTGATCCAGCTTCAGAAACTTGGCATATCCAAGGCTACTATAATTGGAGACTCTGCCATCATCATTGGTCTGATGATAAGCAATAGAAATGCCCAAAATCTGAGTCTGCAGCAAATTCTTGAGCGATGTCATTCTCTGGATCAGCAAATGAAAGGAAATCTTTACTACCATGTTCTTAGATCTCTTAACAAATCTGCAGATAAACTGGCAAACAAAGCCTGCGCACACTCTGTTGGACACCTTCGGTGCAATGGCACTGACCACTTCTTCTTCTTACCATGATCAGGCTTTACCCTTTTTATAGATCCACCCTACAGCAGATTATTGTTAGTGGTATTCGAAGTTCTTTTTGCTGCCTCTCTGAGAAGAATCAAATCTCTGCCTTCCTTCCAATGGCATCGACCCTCACAGCTCTAGCCTTTTCAACACTAAACTCTGGCGCTATCTGGACCGCCCTCTCAAATTCCTTAAAACTCTGCGCTCACAGTGGTTTCAATAACTTGTGCTCTTTCGAGTGTTTTCCTACTTCTGTTGACCTCTTCTTATCTCCAGACTTCTAGTCTCAGGCGCATTTTGGCCATGGAACTACGATCGCAGCTTCTCTGCTCGCCTTGACAGAGCATCTCTGTCCCATTTTCAGCCCTCCTGCAATCTTGTTTTCTGAGTATGCTTCGCAGGAGATGTTGTTGAAAAGTCAAAGAACAGCAATTAAAAATCTTTTTGAAATGAATGAATGGCGCTACTTCAACCTCAGTGGGCGGCAAACATCTACAAGAGTTAAAAATGAAGTGTAAAATCTGTCTTCTCTTACTACAGTATGTCAGAATCTACACAGCTTCTCGCTTTTTCACAGCGACAGAAGCAAGTTGTTACATTGACTCCAACGCCAACTGCATATGCTGCTGGATCCTCATTTTTCAATTTCACTCTGTAAATCTGGAGCTTCTCTCCCCCCTTTTTTCTTTTTAATACAAGCCAGCAACCGATTTTGTGAAAAAAAAAAAATTGTCCATGCTGAAAAAGAAGTTGTTAAGTTAACCAATCTCAAGCTTTCAACAATCCCAGGGAGGCAATATGATCCTAGGAAGGTGGCATATGATTTTACTACTTCTGTTTCAATTGCTCGGTTCAAACATGAACCAGATATGTTTGATGATTTATTTGTTTCTATAGATAAAATGTCCCAAGTTTTTTATTTGGCCAAGTCCAAACTTCGGGCCAAGGAAATCAATAAATTTTTGTTATTTAGAAGTCAGAGGTTACTCAAAGTTCCTCTGGATCAGTTGAGAGTTTCTATACAGGAATATGAATCACAACAGAAGGAAACAAGGAATACATCTGGCAAAGAAGTAACAGGAACTAATCGTGTTTTACAAAAGGAAGATATTAGCAGCAAAGTTGATACTGAAAAGACAGAACCAGCTGCTAAAATTGATATACAGAAATCTTCGGCCCAGGCAAGAAAAGAAAGCACAGGTACTGATGCCAATTTGCATACTGAAAAGGGAGGCACAGACAGTAAGAACACTGAATAGGCACCAAAAAGTGATATAAACAATAATCCAAATTCTCAACTTGGAGGAGAGAAAGCAACTAAAGAAGCAGTTGAAGCTACTAAACTTATAGTTTCTCCTCATTTGCTGAGCCAATATGAACAATTTTCCCAGAAAATAGGACAACAGAATAATCCCCAAGTTAATGATCTAAAAGACCAAGATATAGAAATCATCCCTAAAAATCCCACAGGTGAAATCATGCTGAAGATAAAAGAAATTCTCCCTCTTGATATATTTTACAGTCCTAAACATAGGGTTGTTGTGAGAAAATAGAGGAAAAGGAGGAGAACTAATCAAGATGCACTTTTGACATCGCAAGTGGAATTTATGAATATTGTTTATAAGAATGCTGAGGTGAATCCATATGAGGATCTCACCAAATTATCCCAATATGCAGGTGCCTATAGTGCTGCTACTATAGACAAGGCCTCTGAAGTTACACATTTAATGAAGCAAAAGGATGTGCAAATAGCCATGTTAGAAGAACAGGTTACAGAGAACCAGCATAAAATCATTCAGTTAGAACAACGATTGCGGGATGGAGAGCTCAAATCTAAACAATTAGAAGAGCAGCTTGCTGTTGAAAATGAGAAGATTGATCAGCAGACTTTAGAAAAGCAACAGCAGCTAAATCAAGAAATAGAAAAATTACAGGCTCTTCTACAAAATGAGAAGACTTCAAAGATTGAGCAAGAGAACATGTTTCAATCTAAATTAGACAAGTTTACGAATTATCCTAATTTGGATCAATTCAAAAATTAAGCTCTGGAGACAAACAAGTTATTGTCTCAACAATTAAATGAATTTTGTCTAAATATTGCAGAAGCAGAATCCCTATGTGAATTAACATCTTCCTTGGTAGTAGAAGGAGTCAGTCTTAAAATTGAATTTTATGAAGCTGATGAAAAGATCTCTGAATTTATTTTATGGCAAGACTCAGAATCAGGAAGAAAATAAAATCTTCCCAAGATTATGGAGAGACATAAAGAAATTATTTTTGCAGAATGGGAACATCGTTTAATCAAAGCAGAAAGAGCTACATCCAGAGCTAAAAGCATAATGAACAATGTAACCCAGCTGGTGAATGATAACCTATATGCAATCAATTTAATTCCAGATTGTACCCCTGGCCAATTACCTAGGGTAAAAGAAACTGATCACAGATGGAAACAAGAGATAATTAATAAAAATCAGCAAATTGGCCAACTACAAGGAATATCATGGGATACAATGTGGACCTATCTTATCAAGCCACATAGTCAACAAACAACAATAAAATTTCTTTCAAATGTCATCGATTGCATCATTCCCGAATTCTCTGATGCCACATATATAGGGCGGTTGCACTCAAAGCGTAGTCATCTAGAACAAGTGAAGGAAATGCTCAAAATCTTCCATCTGGGCACATCAAACGCATCAGATAATCAATGAGTCGGTTCACCTCAAAATCTCATTTCAGTTCTATATTTTTTTATTTAGATAGAACGTAGGAATAGTTTTAGTTATTTTGTTAAGTACCTATTTAAACCCCTTTCATGCATTTAGAAAGGGGTCCTGAATTTGTAATATTTTGACTTGGAGATTACATTTCTGTACTCCATTGACTCTTATATTTTTTTTATAAAGGATCACATTTGGTGATTCTGTGCGAAATTTCCTTTAAGAATTGCATTTTTGTATCTTGGAGTCGATTTTACATTGAAGTTGCTGGATTTGGATATCGGATTGCATTGGAAAGTATCAAGATGGATATGGTATTTCTATCTATTCACTGTTAGTTTTCTTATGTTATGTGATATTCTCTTTTAAATTGTTGTCGTTTATGTGTATTCGCTTTACAATATTTCTTTATACATATCATTTCTGAGTGTGTAGAAATATTTATCTTTTACAGTATATACAAACGATATTTAATGATGAATGCAATATGTTATTATAACTCTATTTAATTTCTTAAACAGAGTTATCTTTATTTGTTACTGCATATTTCAATTAAGCTATAATACATTTTTATGGTTATTGGTTAATTGAAACAAATTTAAAGTTGTATTCACATTTAATGCCCAGGTTAGTTTTAGAATTATCTTATCAGTTTTAAGTTAGTTTAAATATTTTTATTTCAGTCATTTAGTTCCATTTTCCCTTCATTCAATCATTCCATTACCAACCCACTTAAATTACTAGGAAACTAGTCCTATAAATCCAGTCGGAGCCACCACACCAAACAGAAAAGGAGCTGTCCTGAGGTCCCGACCGGGTGGTTATCCCCCAATGTTTGAAGCAGTGATTTTCGAGGCTTCAACATTTTTGGCGCTAGAAGGAGGGCCAAAGCTATGAATGGAAGATAAATCCAAATCCGAAAGCCATTCTAAGAGCACAACACCCTCATCACCTTCAATTTATTCCACATCTCAAATCACTAGAGAATAAATTGATAAAAGCATTCAAACACCCACTACCAAAGTCTCGCATCAATCAGATAATCCACCTCCTGAATCCCCTGAAGTTGAAGCTTTATTCCATAAAATTCAAGGATTCTCATTATCATTAGAAGAATCAGAATTATCTGAAGGAAGTGTCACCTCACAGTTTGTTTCTTTCATACCTCTCACTAGGTCACAGAGTGAAAAAACTTGGAATTTCCCCAAAAGAATTTCCTATACCTAGTAGATTCAAAACAAGAAAAACTCCATCGGAAATAGAAAGTGGCACTAGTTCTTCATCGCATATTCAATCATCTGTTTCCCAAGCTCCAAATCAGAAAAGTGCAGTAGTCTCATCATCATCTGCTCAAACTACATCTGTTCAAACATCAATTGTCTCTTCCAGTACTTCAATTGTTACTACTCATACACCAGTTATCACTTCTAGTTCTTCTACCATCATCACAACAATGGCACAAGCAGCACAAAGACCATGGACTAGACCAGGAGCTATAAATATGGCTGCACCTTTGCATGATCTACCTGATCATCCTGAAAAATGGCTGCCAAAGTTTAGTCCAGATACTAGTATACCAGCAGAAGAACATATCAATAATTTTATGCTTGCTATAAATCTAAATCAAGTAGAGCATGAAGATGTTGTAGTCAGGTTATTTCCCTATACCTTGCAAGGAACAACAGGATCTTGGTACTTTTCCTTACCTTCTGATTCTATCACTAATTGGGATATGTTTGAAGAGAAATTTTTAACTAAATATGGAGATGATAGATCAATTGCTACCCTAATCAACGATCTCTCCAATTTAAAGACTCAACCCAAGGAACCCATTAAAGATTTTAACTCTCAATTTAATAAACTCTTGAATAAGATCCCTGCAACATCTAAACCTAGTGAACAGGTTAGAAGTGAATGGTACATTAATGCTTTGCCCTCAAACATAGCAATTTTTGTAGATAGAGCTGCAAAACCAACTTTAGCTGAGAATATGAAAGAAGTTATTTCAGTTGAAAAATGAATGATTGATCTAGATAATAAAAATGCTATTGAGGAAAGAAAATCAAAGAAAGTCACTTTTAAAGATGATTCCAAGAAAAAGACACCAAGAGATCCATATGACATGGAAGGTCTACAGAAATTCCTTAAAACCATGTCTAATGAGATGGTTGAGATCAAAAAGCAAGTAGCAGAGACTTCTACAAAGAGACCATTTAGAAATTTCAAGAGAAATCAAGCTGAATCAAAACCTCCCAATTCAATCTCCAATGCAAAATCAGAAGATGAAGAAGAAGAAGAAACTCCTCTAATATCAGATGAAGAAGATGAAAGGGAAGAAATAGTTGAACTAAATAGAGTGTGGGATTTCATTCTCCCTAATTCAGATAGTGAAATAGAACAAGAAGCTATGCATGTGAGTACAAGGAGCAAATCTACATCAGAACCTGTTCAAACTGTTCCAAAGAAGAAAACTACAACTCCGAGTACTAATGATAACACTGCCACAAAGAAAGCTTCTGCCTTACCCACTCAGAATCAGCCATCATCTCCCAATCCTCCCACATCATCATCCAAGACTCTGGTGGTATCAGATACAATGGATTATAATATTGTTGAGGACATGAAAAAGACTAGAGTGAACATCTCATTACCTGAACTCAGTAAACTAAAACATCAAAAAAATCTGCTATTAAAAGAGTTAAATGCTACACCTATTGCTCCTCTACCAACTGGTGTAGTAGCTAAAGCAGCTAAAGGGACTGGTAAGCCACCAGACAAAGTAGATGCAACAGACACTGTTCTTATTGGAGAAAGATCAAATTCTCAGACACCTCTATTTCTGTTGACTTATGAAATCTACAATAAGAATTTTCATAATTGTTTAATTGATTCTGGAGCATCCTCTAATATAATGCCTACTTCAGTATGTGTTAAATTGAATATCAAACCATAGAAGTTTGCAGTTCACATTGTACAATTGGATCACTCTAAAGTTCAAGTTGTAGGAGAAATCAATTCAGTTACCATTAGACTAGCTTTCGATCCTAGGATTGTCCAAAGAATTGATATTCTAATTGCAGATATTCCAGAATTCTATGGATTATTCTTAAGCAGAGACTGGTCTCCAAAACTTAATGGCTATATCTCAACCAATTTTTCACATATGTGGCTTCCCTACAAAGGGAAACCAAATCAAATCAAGATCGAGCAAGAAAAACATATGATGCACACTTTAACTGAATTTGAACAACTAAACAAACCTGTAGCTTTCAACAATAATATTCTTGGAGGTTATTCTGCTGAGTCATTTCTTGGAAATTTTACTGCACCACAATCACCTTTTTCTGTAAATACTTTTGTTTCTCAAATTGAAAATTTTTCGCAATCTGGTTCTTCTATAATTATTAATATTTCTGATTCATTTGTAGACAAACCTATAAATAGAATTTTATTTTGGTCATTAGATTTTGATGGATCGAAATCTAGTGATGGAGCAGGAGCAGGATGCATCCTAATTTATCCAGAAGGAGAGAAAACCATGTTATCATGTAGATTAGAATTTGATTGCACTAATAATACTGCTGAATATGAAGCCTTGATTCAAGGGCTTTATAAAGCCATATGGTTAAATGTAAAATACTTGAAAGTGTATGGAGATTCCGAAATTGTCATAAGACAAGTAAGGAATACCATCCATTGTCTTTCAGGACATCTCAAACATTATCAAACCCTAGTACAGGACCTTACCACTCAATTTCTAGCATTTAATATCTCTTCTATTCCTATAAATAAAAACACATCAGCTGACCTATTAGCTAATGTTGCGTCCAAACTCTTTCCTGCTGAAGATTGCAGTCTTGATAGATTTTCAATAGAGTTGATTTTTCGCCCATCTGTCCCAGACAATATTACTAACTAAAGAGTATTCTACCATGATCAAGATATTTTGAATTTATTAACTTCTGAGAAATCATATGATGAACAAATTATTGATGAAGATGATCATGATCTGCAAATTCTTCAAGAAATAATGAAAATCCAATTCCTAAATCTGTTGTTAAACTTGAGGATCTTTATGATATTAAAGACAGATTCAAGAAAGTTATTAATGCTAAACTTCAAAGTTCAACTTTGAAGTTTGAATTAGTTAATCTTGGCTCTGATTATAAACCTAATAATGTTAATCTAGGACTCAATTTAACTCCAGAAGAAAGATCTTCTTTTATTAAACTTTTGAGTAAATATACAAATGTCTTCGCTTGGAGTTATGAGGATTTAAAGACTTATGATACTTCTGTAATTCAACACAAAATTCCAATGCTATCTAATGTTAAGCCTATTCAACAGAAGTTAAGAAAGATTCATCCAAATCTTGAGGATCAAATCAAAACAGAACTCAACAAACTTTTGAAAGCCAAAATCATTTTTCCTGTAAGGCATTCCAATTGGGTTTCCAACATGGTACCTGTCAGGAAGAAAAATGGCGATATTAGAATTTGTATTGATTTTAGGAATTTAAACAAGGCATGTCAAAAAGACAATTTCCCATTGCCAACCATGGAGCAAATTCTCTAAAAGGTAGCTGGTTCTGATCTCATGTCCTTCCTTGATGGATTTTCAGGGTATAATCAAATTCTAATACATCCAGATGATAGGTTGAAAACCACTTTCAGAACCAAATGGGGAAATTATGCTTATCAGAAAATGCCTTTTGGTTTAGTAAATGCAGGAGCTACTTTCTAGAGAGCCATGGACATAGCATTTAAGGGTCTGATTAATAGATCAGTTGTTATTTATCTTGATGACATAACAGTTTATTCAAAAAATAGATCCAATCATCTACATGATCTGAAACAAATGTTTGAAAGATGTAGAAGGTTTGGTATTTCCTTAAACCCAAGGAAATCCTTCTTTGCTCTCGATCAAGGAAAACTCTTAGGCTTTTTTGTGTCAAAAGATGGTATATATATCGATGCTGACAGAGTTAAAGAAATTTCTGATATTTCTTTACCTCATAATAAAAAGTCCATGCAATCATTTTTAGGTCAGATTAATTTTGTAAAAAGATTCATTCTATATTTTTCTCAAATTGTTTTACCTATGCATAATATGATTAAGAAAAATTCGGTATTCAAATGGGGATATAAGGAAAAATAAGCTTTTGATGCGATCAATAAAGCAATCATTGATGCACCTGCATTAAATACTCCCAATTTTTCTAAATATTTTATTATGTATACTTTAGCAACTGAAACATCCTATGCTGCTATTTTAACATAGCTCAATGATCAACAAATTGAAGCATCGATTTCTTTCTTCAGCTCGAATCTGCAAGGAGCTGAGTTGAATTATTCTGATGTTGAGAAACAAGCCTTCGCTATATTTAAGTCAATTAAACATTTTAGGCCTTTTCTCTTAAAAACACACACAAAGGTTATTGTCCCATCCTCTGCAGTAAGACAATTACTAATTGAAAGAGAAGTAGGAGAAAAAAGGGCTAATTGGGTGACAGCTTTGCAAGAATATGATATTGATATTAAACCAGCAAAGATTGTTAGAGGACAAGGTTTTTGCAGATTATTAGCAGGCTCATAATATAATAGAAAATCAAGATCCAGAAAATGTTGTTCAAGTAAGTCAGATAAGTGTTACAGATTTTGAATCTTAGTATGCTGATCTGATATTTTACTTGAAAAATGGGTATGTTCCTTCTAATCTCAGCTATAAGAATAAACGTGCTTTAATATTGAAGGCTACTAAATATGAAATCATTGATGATGTGTTATTCAGAAATAATTATGATTCAATCCTATTAAGATGTCTTGAAAAGACTAAAGCAAAAAAGGTATTGAAGGAATTACATAATGGACCAGAAAGAGGTCATTTTGGAGGCGATACCACCGCCCACAAAATCATCCATGTTGGATATTATTGGCCTACCCTTTTCAAAGATACACATGATTATGTGAGAAAATGCAAAAGTTTCCAAACTGCTAGTTGAAGACAGAGGAAGCCAGCTTTTCTTTGCAGCCAGTAAACATTGAACAACCATTTGAGAAATGGGGACTTTATATTATTGGTGAGATAGTACCTCATTCTTCCAAACAACACAAGTACATCCTCACAGCAACAGATTACTTCACAAAGTGGGTAGAAGCAATTCCTCTAAAGGTAGCCAACTCTGATGCAATTATCGATTTCATCGATCAATTCATCATTACCAGGTTTGGTGTACGTAACGCTCTGGTCTTTGATAATGCATCTTATTTTCCTGGTAATAGTATAATGGAATTTGCAATTAAAAGAGGTTTTAAATTAAAATATTCAACGAATTATTATCCACAAGGTAATGGTTTAGCTGAATCCACTAACAAAAATCTCATCAAAATGATTAAAAGGACCATTGATCAAAATCAAAAGAATTGGCACAAGTATTTAATCTTTGCATTATGGGCTAATCGTATTACTCTTAAAGCTTCTATAGGAACTTCACCTTTCAATTTAGTTTATGGTAAAGAAGCTGTGATACCATCAAATCTAGCTCTTCCATCATTAGCCCTAGTGCAATTCATTGAAGAAAATCCTTCCTCATCCATTCAGTTGAGATTTGATCAAATCCTTAAATTAGAAGAAGATAGAGAGAAAGAAAAAAGTATTCATGAAAAACATCAACAGCTTGTAAAATCTTCTTTTGATTCAAGTTCCATCGGCTCAATTTTTTTTTCAATTGGTGATCTTGTTCTGAAATGGGATAAAGCACATGAAGAAAAAGGTAAGCATACCAAATTTCAGAAAATGTGGCTTGGACCATTTCAGATTACTGAAAAGATAGGCTCATATACATTCATACTCCAAGATTTAATAGGAAAGAAAGAATCTCTTCTTGTAAATGGGCTTGTCTTAAAGAAATTCTTTTCATAAGAAGGTAACCCCTTCTTACTTGTACATATTCCTTTCTGCAATTTTTTATTTTTGTAAATAAATATTGTTAATAGTCTTTGATTGAATTTTTACTATTAGAAAATTGTCTTGGAATGAATGTTATAAATACTTATTTTGTGTAAATAAGAATTTTTAAGGAAATGATTATAATTTTGGATAGCTTAAAATAAAATGTTAAACTTTGAAAATTTGTTCAAAACATTTGCATAATATTTTGAAACCTTAAGGAAAATGTAAATCATTATAAGTTTATTAAGCAGAGAAAGGTTATCTCTAAAAATTAAAGACTTTTTCAAGCTTTAGCAAACAAAAAACTCTGAAAATTGTCATCCATTTATTCTTAAGGATACAACTATTTCACCCCATCCATTTTAGTTGTGATTTTTTAGAATGTAATTCTAAGAAATTATATGACAAAATTTAGGAGATAAGAGGTCTCATCACGAGCCTACTTACCATGATCATAAGAAGTAATAAAACTGACATTACCAACACTACATACCAAAACAGGGTAATGGCTTATAAAAGTAAGACAAGGGGTCTCATCACGAGCCAGTTTGTTCAGTTTAATTACAACTAGTGAATGGCATTGTTACTAACTGGCTACCAAACCAAAACAATGACACTTAAATTAAAAAATAAATAAATAGAAGACAAAAGCATGAGATAATATGTCTAATGAATTTATTTTTAAAGAATCATAATCTTAGTTGGACGGGATAATGGATGGTTAATGGTTAAAAGGTAACCCTGTCAAGACTATGAACGTTTGCTGGCAGCAAAGGCAATGCCTATGACAATAGGGTATATTACAAAAGCTAAACTTGAATAAATCCACTTACTTTATTATTATCAACCAACCAAAGCTTGAGATAACCCAAAAATGTTTTTATCTTTGAGGAATTAGAAAGAAATTGTAAGTGATTTTTATTCTTTTTCACAGTTAGATTTTATTTGAATTATCCTAAGTTAAGTTTTCATTATCTTTAGAAATGTTTACTTACTAGAAATATAGTGTTCATTCATTTTTTCATAGATAATTGTTTCTTCCAGTGAATCGCCAATTGTTGTACTGTACAACAACCCTCCCCATTTTTAAATTTTTAGAATAAATTTCATTTAGAAATAGGTCCCCTTTTTTATCTTTCTTTCTAGATAGAAATAAAATACTTAGAAAAAATCTGATCATTTTTATTAGAAATAAAATATTCATCCATAAAAGGATACATTGCATATTTTTATTTACAAAGTGTACAAACCTTTAAAAAACTTTCTGATCCGATGAGAAACAAAGCTTTTAATCATATCAAAAATATTATATAAAGTCTTTATATTTAACAATATTCGATATGTACAGTAATCGCAAATCAGAAAATCGGAGAATTCTTTAAATTTTGTTTTCGCTTTGTAAAAATCCGATGCGATGGCGCTCAATCGCATTTCGGATAAAATTTAAAGTGTTATGTTTGTTTTACATACTTCCGATGCGATGTGATTCATCGCAATCGCATTTCGGAAGAATAAAAACATTATATTCATTTGGTTGAAAAAACTCCGACGTCGCGGACCCCACCTCATCGCAATCGGATTATCGGAGAAACTCTTAAAATGATTCATTCCATTTGAAAATCCCCGATGCGAACTTCACAATCAGAATTTGGCATAAGTCTTATTATATTTTCCTTTTAAAGGAATCACGATGCGAATACAACTTAAATATTCATATATTATTATTCATCGTGTTCCAAATATTTAAAAGGTAATATATTTACACTTATTTCGAAATATGCCAATCTCTGATTGTACGTTAACATTAATCCAAAAATCAAACAAATAATAACGATTTGTTTTTTATTGAATGCATGAATGTGACTCCCTAAATGGCATTTAAGTTTTAAACCACGGATATAATAAATGCAAATCAGCGAATAAATCCTTTTGTATAGTTGTTTTCATTATTGCGTTTTCAACTTGGCTGAAAGCTTTCCTTTGTTGCAGAACAATAGAATGTCCAATTCTTCCATTCGTAGAACAAGAGAAACACTGCCCAATACTGAAATATCGAAAAGATTCAGGAAATCGAAAGCCACCATCGCTACAAAAGCTCTTGTATTCACTATGTCGCCTAAAGAGAAACCAGCAAAGCTTAAGCTGGTTACAAATACCTCATGCCAGGGACTTGGTAAGATGACATCAGAAAATTTATACAACTTACTTGAAAAGGAAAACCCTAAATTTTTTGAAGCTAAGGCTATAGTTCCTGATGAAAAAGACTCAGATTTTGATACTGAAAATCTTCTTGGTGCATTAGCAAACTCATTTCTGCACCGAGTTGCAGCTCGGGCAAACATTTTTCCATATTATGATGTTATTATATGGGTAATTGATAATGTGGCTATCAAAGACAGAACCTTTGTTTCAGCTTCTGGAGCAATATTCAGGTCATTCAAACCAGAGGACATCAAAGTGATGTACCACCTTCCAGACCCACAGAAAATTTATAACAAATATTTTATCAAGGAATTTTCTGCGAATCATGAAAATCAGTTGGAACCAATTAAAGAATGGAGAAGGGTTCCTGAAAAGCACAGACACGAGGCATCAGGTATGTACTATGTGGAATCTCTTTTGCTTCCATTCTATTATGTCACAGCAATGATGTGTAGATTGTTTGGAAATGATAACTCGGCTAGGTTTTCTATACAAATGGTGCCATTAATACATTCTAATGTTAGTTCTGAGATAATGGATTGGGCTGTCATTATTTCTCATAAGATAGCCAACAGAATTCTTGAGTATAGGAAACACAAAAATTCAGGAAATTCCACTCCTTTTTATTTTTGTGCTTATATCCTACATGCCCTTTGTTTCAATTCTGAATTCCCCTTATTAGGATGGAAATGGACCCCTAAAGATCCTGTTCCAATTCATATATATCACAAGTTTTTATGGAAGAGGCATTTCAAAAGCCATGTTTACCAAGTCTGTCATGGATTTCTTATTCCGATTTATCAAACCATTTTTGGTTCATTCCCTCCTAGACTTTCCGACAAGGCTAGAGTTTATTTGTCCTCAATTGGAGATTGGTTCGGAGAAGAAAAGTTCACATATATCAGAGTGTTTGGAAGTATTGTAGAACCACACATCCTTCCTTTGTATGTTTCAGACAAACTGTTAGCACAGGAAATTTCTTATCAGCTGACAGTAGAAGGCATGTCTAGAACTTTGAAGAATAGCAAGAAGCTTATGTGGTCTACTTTTCCTTTTAAATGTGGTGACTATACTCTTAGTAATTTTGTCCATGCTGAAAAAGAAGTTGTTAAGTTAACCAATCTCAAGCTTTCAACAATCCCAGGGAGGAATTATGATCCTAGGAAGGTGGCATATGATTTTACTACTTCTGTTTCAATTGCTCGATTCGAACATGAACCAGATATGTTTGATGATTTATTTGTTTCTGTAGATAAAATGTCCCAAGTTTTTTATTTGGCCAAGTCCAAACTTCAGGACGAAGAAATGAATAAATATTTTTTATTTAGAATTCAGAGGTTACTCAAAGTTCCTCTAGATCAGTTGATAGTTTCTATACAGGAATATGAATCTCAACAGAAGGAAACAGGGAATACATCTAGCAAAGAAGTAACAAGAACTAATCCTGTTTTAAAAAAGGAAGATATTAGCAGCAAAGTTGATACTGAAAAGACAAAACCAGCTGCTAAAATTGATATACAACAATCTTCGGCCCAGGCAAGAAAAGAAAGCACAAGTACTGATGCCAATTTGCATACTGAAAAGGGAGGCACAGACAGTAAGAATACTGAACAGGCACCAAAAATTGATATAAACAATAATCCAAATTCTCAACTTGGAGGAGATAAAGCTGTTAAAGAAGCAGTTGAAGCTACTAAACTTATAGTTTCTCCTCATTTGCTGAGCCAATATGAACAATTTTCCCAGCAAATAGGACAACAGAATTATCCCCAAGTTAATGATCTGAAAGACCAAGATATAGAAATAATCCCTGAAAATCCCACAGGTGAAATCATGCTGAAGATAGAAGAAATTCCCCCTCTGGATATATTTTACAGTCCTAAACATAGGGCTGTTGTGAGAAAACAGAGGAAAAGGAGGAGAACTGATCAAGATGCACTTTTGACATTGCAGGTGGAATTTATGAATATTGTTTATATGAATGCTGAGGTGAATCCATCTGAGGATATCACCAAATTATCCCAATATGCAGGTGCCTATAATGCTGCTACTATAGACAAGGCCTTTGAAGTTACACAGTTAATGAAGCAAAAGGATGTGCAAATAGCCATGTTAGAAGAATAGGTTACAAAGAACCAGCATAAAATCATTCAATTAGAACAGCAATTGCAAGATGGAGAGCTCAAATCTAAACAACTAGAAGAGTAGCTTGCTATTGAAAAGGAAAAGATCGATCAGCAGACTTTAGAAAAGAAACAGTAGCTAAATTAAAAAATATAAAAATTACAGGCTCTTCTACAAAATGAGAAGACTTCAAAGATTGAGTAAGAGAAGATGTTTCAATCTAAATTAGACAAGTTTAAGAATTATCCAAATTTGGATCAATTCAAAAATGAAGCTCTGGAGACAAACAAGTTATTGTCTCAACAATTAAATGAATTTTGTCTAAATATTGCAGAAGCAGAATCCCTATGTGAATTAACATCTTCCTTGGTAGAAGAAGGAGTCAGTCTTAAAATTGAATTTGATGAAGCTGATGAAAAGATCTCTGAATTTCTTTTATGGAAAGACTCAGAATCAGGAAGAAAAGAAAATCTTCCCAAGATTATGGAGAGACATAAAGAAATTATTTTTGCAGAATGGGAACAGCGTTTAATCAAAGCAGAAAGAGCAACATCCAGAGCTAAAAGCATAATGAACAATGTAACACAGCTGGTGAATGATAACCTATATGCAATCAATGTAATTTCAGATTGTACCCCTGGCCAATTACCTGGGGTAAAAGAAACTGATCACAGATGGAAACAAGAGATAATTAATAAAAATCAGAAAATTGGACAACTACAAGGAATATCATGGGATACAATGTGGACCTATCTTATCAAGCCGCATAGTCAACAAACAGCAATAAAATTTCTTTCAAATGCTTTTGATTGCATCATTCCTGAATTCTCTGGTGCCATATATACAGGGCGGTTGCACTCAAAGCTTAGTCATCCAAAATAAGTGAAGGAAATGCTCAAAATCTGCCATCTGGGCACATCAAACGCATCAAATAATCAATGAGTCGGTTCACCTCAAAATCGCATTTATGTTCTAGATTTTTTTATTTAGATAGATTGTAGGAATAGTTTTAGTTATTTTGTTAAGTACCTATTTAAACCCCTTTCATGCATTTAGAAAGGGGTCCTGAATTTGTAATATTTTGACTTGGAGATTACATTTTTGTACTCCATTGACTCTTATATTTTTTATAAAGGATCACATCTGGTGATTCTGTGCGAAATTGCCTTTAAGAATTGCATTTTTGTATCTTGGAGGTTATTTTACATTGAAGTTTCTGGATTTGGATATTGGATTTCATTGGAAAGTATCAAGATGGATATGGTATTTCTATCTATTCACTGTTAGTTTTCTTATTTTATGTGATATTCTCTTTTAAATTGCTATCGTTTATGTGTATTCGCTTTACAATATTTCTTTATACATATCATTTCTGAGTGTGTAGAAATATTTATCTTTTACAGTATATACAAACGATATTTAATGATGAATGCAATATGTTATTATAACTCTGTTTAATTTCTTAAACATAGTTATCTTTATTTGTTACTGCATATTTCAATTAAGCTATAATACATTTTTATGGTTATTGGTTAATTGAAACAAATTTAAAGTTGTATTCACATTTAATGCCCGGGTTAGTTTTAGAATTATCTTATCAGTTTTAAGTTATTTTAAATAGTTTTATTTTAGTAATTTAGTCCCATTTTCCCTTCATTCAATCATTCCATTACCAACCCATTTAAATTACTAGGAAACTGGTCCTATAAATCCAGTTGGAGCCACCACACCAAACGGAAAAGGAGTTGTCCTAAGGTCCCGACCGGGTGGTTATCCCCCAATGTTTGAAGCAGCGATTTTCGAGGCTTCAACACTAACTTAGTCGCATTTCCAAACCCCTCCTTTGTTCCCTCAAAAACTTTCCTACACTCAAAGAAACTTATTCCATGATAGGCGTTTCCTTTTTCTTACTTTTTTTTCTTATATATTCAACATTTTACTTTGGCACATAGAAATTTCACACATCTAAAAGGAGATTAGTCTAGAAATCTCTTCATTTGTGGTATCACCTTCGTTCTTGTATATTTTTTTTTTCTCATGCTCCTTGGCCTTTTCCTTCCATTTACTAGTCAAATAGTTTTTTTTTTATGCACTTACATTTGATCTTCACTTGCAGCTCCTTTCTTTGAGCACAAAAACCGTATCGCCACAGGGACAACCTTGACTGCCAAGGCACTTCCTCTATTTCTTGATGGTTCTACTGAGATGCAACCAGTCCTCTAGGTCATTTCCATCGAGAAAATTCTATGCTAGGGATAAAACCCCCCATTACCAACTCTCTCTTTATAATGGAACTCAAAACCATGCAGTCTTGCTTCCTTATTCGCTCAATTCCCTTGCAACAACTGGGGACTTGAAAATATGCTCCATTATGATCCTCCATAAAATATCATGTATATATGTACACCAAAATTTATATGTTTCAAATCACCCCCCCCCTTCCTTCCTCTCTTTTATGCCCCTTTTTTCAATATGCTTTCTTTACTAGTGTTTTATTTCCTCTCTTCACTCACAAATGGTCTTTCTTCCAGGTCGCTTCATCTCCTCAAATTTGAAATAATCCACTAGGTAACACCTCTAATTTGCGAGCCATCCCATCTTACTCTCTCCATGGAGCAAGTTCTCCATGCCACCTCGTCCTCATCTAGTGCCTCTTCCTTCCCTTCTAACCCTCTCGTACAAAACCAAACTCAAAATTTTCCAAGTGACATCACTACGTATACAACACCTCTCCCTTTCAGCGAATCATCCCATCACTTAAATATTGGTCCATACAAGGCAAAGTGATCGCAAAAACACCCCTCCATGAGTATAATAATGCATGTGAAGTTGGAAGATCACAAGCTCTGACCTTGTTGACCGCGACGGCGACTAGATCCACATATCCGCCTTTGGTGACTTGGAGGACTAAATTAATTCTCTCTTTCATGTTGGACAGGTCTACACAGTGTCAAATGGCACCATAAAGGTTCTGAACCCTACCTATAATCATCTTAACCGCCCGTTCGAAATCCTCCTTTTCTCTGCATCAGCCATGTCCCAATTCATACATGACGATCAAACAATACCTTCCCATAACTTCCATTTTACGCCAATTAGTTCACTCAACCTTGCAACTCTCAACTCAATTGTTGATGTTATTGGTGTTGTCAGCTCGACCTCTCCTACGTCCATCATACATACGTGTGAAGACTTTGAGACCCCAAAGAAAAATATATCTTTACGAGACATGTCTTGCAACAACATCGATGTCACCTTGTGGGGTTCCCACTGCCATGTCGAAGGGCACGAACTTTATTCTCTATTCATGGCACGCGTCGTTACAATCCTTGCAATTAAAGGGGGTCAGGTTGTCGAGTTCGATGGTCGAACTATCATAACTATCCCCACCACCTACCTTGTTATAAACCCAGATATTGTTGAAATGTGTCAGCTCAAAGAATGTTTTCAAGAGACAGGTGTCAACTTTTCCTCGCCATCGATAAGTTAGAAAAACATAACCGCATCCAACAAACCCCTCAGTAGAAAAACAATTGTTTAAATTTCCACAATGCCCCTTGTCGCGAAATATTTGTGGATTTCCCTCTGCGCTATTGTTACATCAATTAGCATGGAATACTTCTACTTCCCTGCATGTGTAGGTTTTAACCCTGTATAGAAATTATCTATGTACGAATCTTTAAAACAGAAAATAAACAACAGCGAGAGCATAAAACATAAAACATATAAACACAGATATTTTCCCCTGGATCCTAAATCGGGACGACCATCTTGATTTTTCATTATATTCCTTTTAGTGTTACAACACATATATATACATGCCAAATCATATATAAACCCCAATCCATTAACCCTGGATTAGAACATAACCGTAGTTCCCTTGAACAGATCTACAAAATACCAGGGGCCGAAAACCATCATGCCCCAAAACCATGTGCAAACCCATGCACAAAAACATGAGCAGGTCCACCCACCAGAAAATAAGGACCAAAAACAATTTCTGGGGCACTGCCCCAAACCCTGATAGGGGGGGCTACCACCCCCCTATTACACCCCCGCGCGTAACTAGCCATGGAAAGAATATAACACAAACCCAACAGCATGCCCCCTTATCATTAATGGGATGCAATGCATGAAAAATTCTTTTCGCCAAGATGACAACACGTGGTGTTGTTCGAATGTGAGTGTTCCTTCCTCGAATGTGACTACCGCTATGTTCTCCGACTTGAATTGCATGATCACACTGGCCACTTAAAAAAAATTCTAGCTTTCAATGATGTCACAATGAGCTCTTGGGCATATCCACAAAGGACCTTAGCTTTCTCTCAAGCAACCCAAAACCTATAAGAGACATATCCAACAGGATCAAAGAGCAACAATTTCTTTTCACACTCTCTTTCAAAACACAGACTTTCAATGGCATCGAATGCCTTCTCCCAAACTGCGTGCACTCTAAGGAAGTCTCTTATGCCTCTTCATCCTCTCTTCTCCTTTAGGATAAGTAGCACATTGTTCCCCCTCTCAAAAAAGTTACCCAGCATCTATAGACATACCTTTTTCCCCTCTCCTTCCTTTTTCCCTATCTCTTGTATTGCACACCCTTTTTCCCAAACACCCGTGTGCTCCATCCCCCCCTCCCCCCTCCACCCTTTTCCATTTATCGACATCCTTAAGCATGCACAATATTTCCCTTCTATACCACTCCATTGCACCAGTGTCGAATCCTTCCCCCTCTGCAGACTCATTGGTCTCGCATGCCCTTGCACACCTTGCCATATACTTTTTTATGCACTTCTATCTCTACTCTTTCTTCTAAACCTCAACTTTGGCATTACTTCCTACTTTTGTAAATATTTTCTACAAATATATGGGCCCTCTCTTAGTTTTTATGTTTCTTGGATGTATTTGGGAACTCACTCATTTTTAATGTTTCTCGTTAATATATGGGCATATGCTCACTTGTAATGTCTCTTGTATATATATGGGAAGTCACTCGTTTTCATTTCTCTAACCTTTCTGATCTCTTCATCTAATTTGCAACACACACACGTGTTTAAGATACACATATACATAAGGATATGCTCACTATGGAAAACATACACAACTATTCCTTTTAATTATGGTCAAATCAAAAAGTGGGTTCCCTTTATTCCATGGTAGATTTTCATTATGGTATTGATTCTAATATTATTAGTAGTAATTTGAACATCCCGCCATTCAATTCTTCATTTCGAAAAAAATTGCAACAAAAAAATAGAAACATTCGCTTCCAACTTCACATTTCACCTACGATTTGTATTCGACACGTTGGTTTGTGCATTAAATTTCGCTAAAGAAAACAACCACACCAATTAAATGCTAGGCTTCTTTGCAATAAAAAATAAATACAAAAAAAAAAAAAACTTTTACTACACACAAACAAACAGAAACACCTTCTCCACAACATTCTTCATTTACTTTCCATGTTCCTACAACACATGCACACATTGTTTACTATCTTCCTTTTTCATTCAACAAAATCCCCAAAAAACACAAAAACAAATAAACAATATCCAAATACAAAAATACACATCTTGCTCTCTCATATTTACATATACCATGTTTTGATCCTTTCTTGCTTAATCATTCCTATTTTTTACTGATCTAGGTGGCTCCAGACACCCTCAAAAGACCAAGAGGGCTTAGAAATGGTGAAAATTCAAAGTGGTTGGATTGCTCTCGAACCAGGTTCAGATTGAATTACTTGTTGCCCTTATTCCAACGGTGTGAACGAATCTCCAATCCGAGCTCTAATGGAGAAGTTAGAGAAATTCAAAATTGCGGTCAAAGTTGGGCAATGAGCCAGGTTTAAGTGTCCCACAAATTCACCGTCAACCGGCAGGGAACCCAGCTCCCGAAAATGCGAAATTATGGCCTCGTTAATTTTCCCAATGACCCTTATTTTCATTAAAATAAAAAACAACCATATTTTTTTGAAATAGAAAAAATATATTAAAAATAGGGGCGACGGGCCATGACCCCCGCCACCCTCGTCAGACCTTATTACAATCAAAAATAAAAATAAAAACTATATTGGTCGGCGGACCATGACCCCCTTTGAACCCTTCGTATAACATAAAAATATCAAACTATTGTTATAGGTCGGTAGGGCACCTCCGGTGGACCCAACCCAACCTGCCAACGTTATATCACAATATCTAACGAAACCAGTGGGAGTTGAACCCACTGTTGGAAAGGCTGCTGGCCCCACCCACGTGGTGGTCCCAAATTTAAAAAAAAAAAACATTGCAACCAAAAAAAATAATGTGGATTTTGCATATAACGTATATAACGGTTATGCCACAACTAAAATGTAACCACGCCAATCCAAATTTAAAACATGCCATACTATTTTGGAGTGGTCTGGGTTTGAACCCGACCCACCTCCACTCTATTCTCCTTCCCACCAACATCCCACAGGTTGTCCTTTTATAGCTTTTCCCATGAACACATATTTAAACCCAAATCATTTTCCATTGAGGGGGGGAATTGGAGCGGATTTGAAGAGTCATGTGATCGTGCAGCTCGGAGGCCAAGTAGCAGAACGCTGAACCCAAATTAGGGGCGAAACCATGAGCACATCCATAGAGGCAGAACCATGTTGGCACACTTTTCAAGACAGAGAATATTCTTTGATTCCTGAAAGATTCCATGGGGAGGTAAATTATCATTTTGTCATAATGATATGAATTTTATAGTCATTTTAACTAGAATTTCATAGGGAACGTGATGGTAAAGCCAGAATTTCCATCTGAGCATCATATTTGGAGATTCCCTATAGAACAGAATCTTAGGGAATCTTAAGGGCATCAAAAAGATTCCTTGAGGTCCAAAACTTATCGGAGTCCATTTTTGACAAACTTTATGTCAATTTTAAACCTCTCGTCGACAGGAGCTCAATGGAAACGTCTGTTTCAGCAGCAAAGCTCCCAAGTTTTTGGCCATTTTCCATATTGGAATGACGGTGTCTGATTCTCAAGTGTGGACAGTTGATTCTCTGCCCCTCGATGCCATGAATTCAACGGTGCAGCCAGATCCAGCAGCTGAGCATCTGCTTCTTCAGCCATCTTTAGGGATTTAGGTATATGCAGTTGATTATGTGCCTCTTTTTGTTGTGATATTTATTATGGTTTCTATATCCTTGCTTGATGCATGTTGTGGGATCTTATTTTTGCTTCATGTGAGATTATGTCATGTTGATCAGAGGTCCATTGTGAGTGAGAGTTCTTCTAGAGGAATATCTCGTGGAGAGACAAGTCACTCATCTTGAGGGCACATCCTTGGATGAACATCATCCATGTACATCTTCCCATTTCCAGCACTATATGAAGCTATCTACCACATTTTTACATCGGGCCTGGAGACGTAGCCCACACTAGGTGAACTCCGTTATCAACGTCTTGTGCCTTGTTGGCTTGAGGGGTCCTGACCCAAGTTCGGAGGTTAAGGTTTGCCAACAAACTCTTATACTAATGGCCCTTTCGGCAATGACCTACTTTTGCAGGCCAAGGTCTCACCCAAAGTAGTATGGGAGGGTGTTGGAACTAGGTTTCCGCACCCTGGGAGAGAGTAGGTAATTTAAGGCAGATCGGTGTTGCAGCTTATTTGGTTCGCATAGAATGAGTCTATTCATAGCTCTTTTAACAATATAATTAGCACATAGCCATAACAAAGCTATTATCATTAACAGATCTAATCAATACATTGAAATCCACGTGTTCATCAGCAAATACCATCACAGAACATTATAGTCGCAGCCAATTCCAGATCACAGATACATTCGTAGCTTAAATAAATATCACAGATTCGCTTAAACACAATCAATCCAGATAGCACAAAGGTACTTCAAATATATTCCACATTCATTAGCATCAAATATCCACTTACAACCCAAACACAGCCCGCACACACAGCCTAGTGGGGTCCGCACACAGCAGAACTAAGGATCTCCGTGCACACAGCCAGCAAGAGTCATTACCCAAAACAACCCAGACAAATCTTAACAATTAGCATGTAGCATCAATCTTATGTCTTACTTGCCTACTAGACCCAACTATCTATCTATTTATAACATCGTATCCTTTGTTCTCCGATGGTCCGCAAACTGTGGTTTGCAGACCCTAGAGCTACCCCTTAACCCATTATAAAAAATTAGGGGCTTTGACCCACCCCAAAACCCCTACGCAAGACTGACTATTACAAAATTACACCAAAAAAGCAGCTTAGGGAGCCCTATTCCAACAATCCCCAAACAAAATCTTGTGACTCGTCATGAGTCACTGCAGCCATGGGGTTTTCATCTTCTCCTGAAGCTGCTTGATCGCATCAACCAATGGGGGCAGCACTCCTTCGCTTTGCGCAGTAGCGTTCGGAGAAATATCCATCAAATTTTGTGAAGTTGGACCTTTTGTAGCAACAGTGGCGCTCTCCAAGGTCTGGTTTAGTTGCTTAACTACGATATCCACTTCCTGAGAGAGATTGAGGGCTTCATCGGCCCAAGGCTTAAGGTGGTTGCTTAGAACCTTCTTTTTGTGGTGGAACTCTTCAATTTCATCTCTAAGTGTGTGGCTGGTACGCAGTCGTTCCAAGCGCTGAGCTGGAATCAAAGTGGACATAGTAGCTTCGAGTTGCTCAAACTCGTCTTCTTCTGGCACATCTCTTGAGTAAAATCATGGAGGAGAGAGTCGTGCTACACCTTAGACCATAGTTGCATATTCCAACAACTCTACGCCCTGAGAAATCTAAGCGGTAATAGTATTGGTGGCCTCTGTGACCAGCACGGCTTGCTGGGCTCTTACCTTAGGTGGCATTTTTTGCTGCAATTTGGCCTGTAAGGCAGCAATCTGACGCTCCATCTCTGTCTTGACAGTATGAATTTCAGTCCTCGAAGCCATTAGTGTTTCAAAAAGCCCCTCAATCTTGGACTGGGGGGTAGCAAAAACTGGGATATCCTCAGTTACATCTGCGCAGAGCCTACTAATTAGGCGTTCCAATTGGTCTGTTGCATGGCGGCGAGGGCGCATGCAGCCTACGCGTAAGACACCTTGGTGGTTTTTTCCACAATCTTCTGCTCAGTTGTACTGATTTTTTAGTGCACTCGGCGGTCTCTGTGTTGAATCTCCTTGAAAAGGGATGCACGGAGGACTTGTAGTAGTTCATGCGTGTAATATTCCAAATCTGGAACAGCTCATGAAACATGCATAAAAAACGCATTTCCAGAAAAAATGAAATAAAATACTGAAATGGACCCTTTGATCCCATAAATTACAACCTAAATCCAAAAATAGAGCTTAAACAAATCAAACTAGGTGGGTTAAACAAATCTCCCACACCTAGGATTGCCAAAATGTGTTAAAACCCCAAACTGCAAAATACCGGAGTTGCTGCATAAGAGGGACTGCGCAGTCTAAGAGAGGTTTTACACATAAAAATGACTGATACAAATATATCTGCAATTATATTATACAATATGCTCAGAAAATTAGATCTAGTCTCCTTTATACAAAATACAAGATAACCCGGCAAGGGTTTCTTGTCAAACACTTTGCATACAAAATGTGATATTTAGTAATTTACTGAATCACCACTGAAACACTGAAGCACATGATTTTACAAGGCTAGAAATATGTCTGATCTGATTTATATCCCTCAAGGGATTCCTCCCATGAAAGGATGAACCTCTCAATCACAAGGAAACACTGCAACGGAGCCACCAAACCATGCATTGAGTACTGCCTCTAGAATAACGCATTCCCTAGCTGGAACAGCGCTGGGAATGTATGGGACATGTGTGGTATGATACCATAGATCTGAAATAAGCTCAGGAACTCTCCAAATGGATTCCTCAATTGAAGGAAACCTTCCTCCAATGAGAAACTAGCTCAGATACCGGGATTCCAATCCCTTCCACTGTTGCACCCAGCAACACTACAAAACCTCCGGAAAAGACTGCGCTGATGAAATAGGTTGAATCTTGGCCTGAAAACCTAATGTGGAATGATGAATACAAACTCTCCCAAGAGACTCCTCAAGGAAAGAGGTGGGATCCCCGCTCGGGAACACCCTGTGCTAAACAGCACTGCTACTCTGCTAAACAGCAAGAGAGAGAAAAATTTTGAGCAGACATGAAGAATAATGCTGCCATCCTCTTCCTTATATAAAACATGAGTTTTCTTTCCCTTTTCCCCACTCAATTAGGTCATCTCTATCCAAAGATACATCACTCTCCAAAACTTCGTTATTCCTCCTTGGATTCCTCCTCCTCTAAAACTGCGTTGTTGACTTAGTCAAAGCAGCTTGATTTTATCCCTGTTCACACATGGAGGTGTTTTATTAGGCTTGAAAGAGTGTCCCCTTTCACATTTGGATTATTGTATTCCTCCTTAGGAGACTGATGGGATTTTCTTCCCATTTATTCACCGGCTAGAGCTACTGCTAACTCTAATGTTCCATTTAGCTTGGAGGCTAAAAATTTGGAACATTACAGTCCTCCCCTCAAAAATATTTTCTTGTCCTCGACCAAATGTATAAGGAGAGAAAAATTCCTCCCCTATTCCTCATGTGGCCTCCCATCAATAGCCTCCATCACTGCATCAAGAGAATCTGCAAATAAATTGTAATCCAATGTTTCCTCCCAAGTGTGTAAAACCAAATGATCCACATCAATCAAAGGTGGAAAGTGTAAATGGAAAATTTCTTACTGTCTCATGGCCTCCACAAAGTAGAAGTGATGATCATCATGGTGAATGAGTGCCTCCCTCACCCATGCTATCATCCAAATGAAGTGAGTCACCCTCCAACATGGTAACTCATGAAAAGTATCCTCCACCTTGTGCTCCTGAAATGTAGGTGGGCTAAATAAATGAACATGATAGGAAAGAAGGCCTATCCCACATTTTCCTCCTCTCCACTGATGATAAGAGTAGAGGGTATGTTGATCTCGGGCTGCAACATGATTTCCCTCCAATGGCAAGAAGAAGATTGAGCCTCCAAGGACCCCCTCTCCAAAGTCATGAGCCATGTCAACCCAAACCATTCCATACAAGATGAATGGCACATCATCACCACATGGCATCCAAATCAGAAAATGGCTAAAGGTTATGTGCAATTTTGGATGATACATATGGTCTCTCTGGTGGATGCAGCACAGTCCTTTCAACTACTGATTCAGAGCATCAAGTGGCAAATTTCTCTTCAAAGAATTTGCAACTATGCATGTTAGCTCATCTACTATTAAGCAGTAAGCTACAATATATACCATCTATGTACAATCAAAGCAGTACAACACTTGACCAAATTCATGTAGACTTGGGTTATTAATATTACAAGATTTGGCCCTAAAGTGACCATGAAACCCATAAATAATCTTGCTCTTATGTGGAGCAATGCATTGTTTACATATGGTGAGAAAGTACAAATACTCAATAGAGTAATCAACAAGCACATAAATGCATTTCTTACCATGCATCATGTGTGAGCTGAAAGTGAGGTCCATATATAAGTTCCCCCATGAGGATCCCCTCATAAAAATCTTCAAGAATAAGGGATGCATATACTCCTTGGAACGCTCCATCAATAAGAACACTCTCTCATGTGTCAGCGTTGTAGGCCTTAGAAATAAGGCTCCATGACTCCTCCCTTTGACATTCCATATGCCAAAGCCATCCACCATCATGCTGCTATGTGAGAAGATCTCCTTCCTACATGGAAGTCTCTCATGATCCTCCAATGCTGAATGGTAGCCTCCTTGCACCATGAATGTGCCTCCCTCCTCTCCGGAAATATCATGAAAAGTATGGAAAATTTTCTGCCCGAACTCTCCCAAGTGCAACCACAATGAAAAAAAAAAATTCTACTTCCTCATATCTCCCTCATACAAGCCATAGAGTAAGATCATGATGGTCAACTTGTATGATGTCCCAAAAAACAGTTCAGCCATGAAATGCCTCCTCAAGTTCTCCAAGTAATTCCTCTCACAAGAAAAGAAAAAGTGTGATGTGGTAATCATGGTTTGCCCATGGTTCCTCCTGAAATGTAAAACATATAAAGTGGGGAGAATCATGCTCCCAATGGGCATCTCCCATCTCAAGCCCACTCTCCAAACAAAGCTCCCCATGAATATAAACATATCAGCAATATATGGAAGCAAAGTACAATGAGAACAAGTTGCCAATTGACAACCGGAGAGTGAATCTTGGTCCCTCTCATGGAACCAGCGCAGTGCATTCTTAGCCTGCATCAAAATAAGAAATAAAAAGTGCTTTACTAGCCACTTGTTTGATGCCACGGTCATCTCATAAGATGAAAACATGAAGTTACAATATGGTGTCAATGGTGCACACCAAAAATCATGTGGCTTCCCCCACAAACCATCAAAGAGATAGCCAAAATCAAGGCTACAAGTAGCTACAATTACATCAGCATACAATATGCAAGAAGAGATAATTCTTCTTGTTACATCATGCTGCTCAAATAAGGAAAAGAAGTACAATATAAAATGTGAAATGATACCTCCTCCATCATGTACTTGATGTCTTGAGCTGAAATGGCTCCACTGGAAATTCTCCCTCACTCCCAATGAGTAGGAAGGTGGTTGTGACATCCTCTCTATCACCATCCGGGCTATGCATCTCTCCATATGCTGATATATGTCATGATGGATGCCCTCCCAAGTGAACTCCTCCATCAAATGGAAATATGCCTCAAAGTGCATAGAAGAGAAGTCCTCATGTGCTACATGTAACAGCCAGGGAAAATTTTAAGGATGGATATGTATTTGAAAGTTGAGAAACCTTGGCGAATCTTACTAATATATAATAGAAAAATTGTAAAATGTTTAATGATATTTTTGTAAAAATATCTAAATTTCCGATTATATTATATTAGTCTATATAAGATCTTGGTGATTTTTAAGGTAAAATAATTTCATACTATAAAACGTGGGCGAATTATTTTTAGAAAAAATGGAAATTGTTGAATCTTCTTTTTACAAAAACTATATAAAATTATCCCACATGCGAATACTAGCCCCTAAAATTTTCCGTGGTAACAGCTTCTCCTTGAGACTAGAAGATCTAGTCAAGAAGATCTTGCCATAGGAATAGATCACCACCTCATCCACCATGTATCTATCATCTCCATCGGGGTCATCAAGAATCATGCATCCACCAAGATCCTTGGAGTACTCTACTAAGAGATGAGATCTCCAATAAGGATCAATCCTCCAAAGAGACAGCGTTGGTATTCTGGCATGTGAAGCTCTCCTCATGTTGTTGCCTGCTACTTTTACATCCCCCATGCCAAAGTCTTCCTCCAAACTCTTCACCTCTCCAAAATCTAAGAGCGGTGAATCAAAAGTCAATATGTCTTCTATCAACTCTAGATCAGGTGGCCTCCCAAGTGGAATGCCTCCATGTAGTGAGACATCAATGTCAAGAGTAGACTGCTCATGTGGTTGGGCAACCTTGCCCCTGCCCTTACAGCGCAAATCAGTTTGCCTCTTCCTTGCACTGGCTCTCTAAAATAGAGAAGGGTGTGTACCTCTCATCAAATGATGTTGCTCTTCCTCCCTTCCTCCTCCTTCCAGCTGTAATGTTGCACAATCATGCTACTTACCGACTGTGCTTGGACCTCCATGTATGAGATCCTGGGGAACTTCTTGCAAGGATAAAAGAATCCATCCTATTGGAGCATGTGCCCCTCCTCCCTCTGCATGAGGCACTGGATGTGCTCTATATGTGACAGCATTGTTTCCCTCATCTCCCTCAATATGTATGGGCAACATCTCAACAGTTGGATCCTCCTGTGAAAAGGAGATCCCCATGCCCTCTTGTTCAATAATATGAACTGGAGGTCTTGCTTCCGGCAATTTTTAATGCAATTTGTCAGCTTCTCCCATGGTTTTTTGCAGTGGAGTGTCCTCCATCACATGCAAGGGCTTTGTTTTCTCAAGTTTTCCTTGCTCATGTGTCTTAGGAAGTTTTGCACCAAACCTTCCCATCAAAGTTTCTATGAATCTTGCATAAGAGGAAGTGTTTTCATTCTTTAAAGAACAAGATTCAAAAATCCACCATGCATGAGCCTTACCTCTGAAATTCAGATTTGCAACTCTGATAGCTTCATCTCCGGAAATATGGTGTAGCTGCAAATAGGAGTCTAGCTCCTTCACCCAAGCTCTAGCTGAACATGTAGGTGATCCGGAAAACGTAGATAGAAGAAATCTACCTGCATCCTGCTGTTGTTTCTTCTCCACCTGGACCTTGAAAAACACTTAGAAATTAGTATGATCTCTAAACTTCTCAGTTTGAGATTCATACTCCTGCAACAAATCACTAAGAGTTCTCCTCTTAGGCATCGTTCCTCCTCCCATCCATCTCAAGATAGCTCTGGGCACTTGACTATGCTGTGAATTATGGAGTGTAGCTACATGCTCACACTCACCATGTGCAAATCTAGATTCTGCTCTAGATTCAAACTCCTTTGGAGATCCCATCTCCAATATCATTTTCTTCAGCTCTCCTTGAAAGCTTTGCAGAGTTTTTGGAAGAAGCTTTGTAAGCTTGTCTTCCTTCCTTCCTTCACATACTGAAGCTTTCTGGATTTTTTCCATCTCTCCCTCCTCTGATAGTTGGATCTCACAGGCTGAGCCAGAGATCATGCTTTGATACCACTGTAATATTCCAAATCTGGAACAGGTCATGAAACATGCATCAAAAATGCATTTCCAGAAAAAAAAATGAAAAAAAATACTGAAATGGACCCTTGGATCCCATAAATTAATCAATATACAACCTAAATCCAAGAATAGAGCTGAAACAAATCAAACTAGGTGGGTTAAACAGATCTCCCACAACTAGGATTGCCAAAATGTGTTAAAACCCCAAATTGTAAAATACCGGAGTTGCTGCATAAGAGGGACTGCGCAGTCTAAGGGAGGGTTTACACATAAAAATGATAGAGAAAATGAGATCTAGTCTCCTTTATACAAAATACAAGATAACCCGGCAAGGGTTTCTTGTCAAACACTCTGCATTCAAAATGTGATATTCAGTAATTTACTAAATCACCACTGCAACACTGAAGCACATGAGTGTACAAGGCTGGAAATATGTCTGATCTGATTTATATCCCTCAAGGGCTTCCTCCCATGAAAGGATTAACCTCTCAATCACAAGGAAACACTGCAACAGAGCCACTAAACCATGCACAAAGTACTGCCTCTAGAATAACACATTCCCTAGCTGGAACAGCGCTAAGAATGTATGGGACATGTGTGGTCTGATACCACAGATCTGAAATAATCTTGAGATCTTTCCAAACAGATTCCTCAAGTGAAGGAAACCTTCCTCCAATGAGAAACTAGCTCAGAAACCGAGATTCCAATCCCTTCCACTGCTGCACCCAGCAACACTGCACAACCTCCGGAAAAGACTGCGCTGATGAAGTAGGCTAAATATTGGCCTGAAAACCTGATTTGGAATGATGAATACAAACTCTCCCAAGAGACTCCTCAAGGAAAGAGGTGGGATCCCCGCTCGGGAACACCCTGTGCTAAACAGCACTGCTACTCTGCTAAACAGCAAGAGAGAGAAAAAGTCTGAGCAGACATGAATAATAATCTAGGACATGAAGAATAATGCTGACATCCTCTTCCTTATACAAAAAATGAGTTTTATTGCCCTTTTCCCCACTCAATTAGGTCATCTCTATCCAAAGATAAATCTCCCTCCAAAGCTGCGTTATTCCTCCTTGGATTCCTCCTCCTCTAAAATTGCGTTGTTGACTTAGTTAAAGCATCTTGATTTTATCCCTGTTCACACATGGAGGTGTTTTATTAGGCTTGAAATAGTGTCCCCTTTCACATTTGGAGTATTTTATTCCTCCTTAGGAGACTTATGTGCTTTTCTTCCCATTTATTCACCGGCTAGAGCTACTGCTAACTCTAATGTTCCATTTAGCTTGGAGGCTAAAAATTTGGAACATTACAATGCGGCAGTTAGGCTAAATCCAATTGTACCTTTGTGCAGGCCTGGACCTACACTCCTAAGGCATGTGGGCTCAAGACGAATGTTGCGCCTGGCAGAGGGCAGAGGTGGCTTTCCATTGTGATGATCAATTCACTGTTGGTTACTGGGGGTGGCCTTGTCTAAATCATGCTTGTCTGCAGAGTGTCGGATTTGAGCTGCAGAGCTCGAAGCTCAAACTGAAGTGTAGAAACCGTGGCCTTCTGCTGCTCTTCCTAAGCCTACCATTTATCTTCTGAGGCGAGGGTGACTGTGTCCATTATCTACTCCAGGTCTTCCTCTGTCAGAGTCACTTCAGTCTCCCTGCAAGGCCTTGTGGCTCGTCATTTCTTTCTTTGGCCTTTAATAGGGTCACCAGTATGTTTCGTACCTCGTGGGGAGTTATTACCCTGCGCATCCCTGCCTTCTGTGTCAAGATCCTACTGCGAATCCTTCTCCACACCCTTCTCAGCATCCTTGCCCTATCCTTCTATCTCTTTTGTGGTATCCGGCGGGGTAGTCTTCTTGCCACTTGTACCTTCAGTGTCCTACGAACCTGATTTGAAGCCTAACTTCCGGTGTGGAGGCCAAGTAGCAATAAGACGGTCAATATCCTTGTTAGAAACCATATATGGCAGTGAAACCCACAATGGATCCTTACAGCTCTGAATCTACACATTGTGCATCGTAACCTGGAACGTTGCGATGCTCTTATACTTGTCATAGATTTTTGGTGACAAGCGCAGCCGAGAGTGGATTGTTGTTGCGAGCCCACTCTGAAATAAGACCCAGAAGACCTTATTATCTTCAATGCGCTGCTCATCCTTGGAGTCCCACATATTCGCATACCGCACCCCTTTACCCATATCTGACTCAAGCTCAGGGAGGACCGAGTCTTCCGGGGCTTCCCATGCGATCAACGCGATGAGGAGCAGCAACCAGGAGTAGAAGAATTCCCTTCCATGATCCTAGGCTTCGCGCACATTATCCAAAAACTCATTACATAGGAACTAGGACTAGTTGAAGCAGACCCCTTTTTCGCAGCGGCCAGCTAGCTGAATTACATATGCAGGGACCACGGAAACCTGGCATTTGCACATTATTTTGCATGCTAACAACAAGGTGCCCATACGCGCACCGGGGTAATCATCGCGCACCTTATCAGCGATCTGTTGCTCATATTTCTTACCAATGCACTCCATGGGATTCGGCGCCTTCATGGGAAGACCAGTAATATAGTGAATGAGCACTGCATCAATGGGAATGTGATCCTGGATCCACAAGCAGTCGTCATGGACCAGAGTTAGCAACTGTCGCACAATTCTATCGTTGATATTGTAGTGGCCAAAGTGAGGCATCCGTAGCAGCTTTAATAACCCAAAACCAGCGATTTCGCTTGCCCATGGCATGGGGACTACCTTCAGCATGTCATCCTCCAATACCCTTTCGAGATATAATTCCGGTGCCAATTCTAGGAAGGCCTCTAGGTTGGCTAGGTCATGATCATTGAATTTGACCATGTGGAGCTTACCAAAGGATTCTCCAATGATGGGGACCTCCCCAGAAATCAGAGGCATCTGCAGATAGGTGTGCATCCCATCGAGATTCTTTGACCTACACACCAAGGTCCTACGAGGCCAAACATAGGGTGGTAGCCAGTTTATTGGTTCAGCGATCTAGGCCTCTTTTTGAGCAAATAGAGGTCTCTCTGATGGGTTAGGAGAACGTGCCTGGCACACCCTTCGCGAGGATTTCACATTTCGCGGGGAGGTACATGGCTTTACCCCAAGCCAATTTGTAGTCCTCCCCGGCCCTTTCTCTTGGCCTTTTCCCTTCCCCTTCTTTTTCTCCACCTGCTTTCTCTTACTCTGTGTGGACAAAACCTCCTCAACCTCAGGGGTGACTTCAGTATTTCATCGGATTCTTTCTCCATCGAGGCCACAGTCTGTGAAGATTCAGCGGGATTGGATGCAGTCATTCTTGCGCGGAAGATGAACTCAAGGTTGCTACTATCAAAGGGGGTAGCATGACCAGACATGAACAGTGTACAATAGTTACCAAAAATTGCAGGGCACAAGTTGTTTAGAATGCACGAAACCCTCTTTTGAGCTCCTCTCCTACATTTATAGCCTTGGTTAGGGACCAATGGTTGGGTGAAGTTTATCTGAAACTTATCATCAAGAAAACGGTAAAAAATCTTCAGAAATCGCCTCATTAATTTTCAGTCACCTGCTCCTTTCAACGGTACAGTTTTATATTTTACCCAGTTTTACTATTCCAACGGCTAGTTTTCGCAGCTATATATTACCCTTGCACTCCCAACGCACCTCCGGCACTCCTAGCACACCTCTCTTGGCTGCGATCGACCCCTAGGCTTCCAAACTTGTGAATGATCCCTGCGCGTACCACGGTCTTGCCTACATTTCCCCCCTTCCTATGTGCATTCCGCCCCATACAGCTACTCCAGCCATATAGTCATTTGATTCGGTATGGTTTGAGCTGGATGATATTGACATATCCTGGGACCATATCACCGCGCAGTGTGGCTAACTGGACAACTCCTCCATCAGTGATTTCCTTTACCATATAGGGACCTAGACAGTGTTGACAGAACTTCCCCGAGTGCTTCGCAAACTGGCTATCGTATAGTAGACCAATTCTCCCTCCACAAAGATATTTTGCCGAATATATCGATCATGCCATGCTTTTTCCAAGGCCTTCTGAACTTGCTGATGGAAGTTAGCAATGAAATGATCTTCCTCCAAGGCCATGAGTTGCGCTAACCACTCCTCCATGATATCAAGCTCCGCCATGTTTGTAAAGGTTGCGATGTGCAGGCTATAAACAATATACTCCATGGGCATAATGGCCTCCTTTCCATAAACCATCTGAAACGATGTTTTCCCAGTCAGTTTCTTGCAGGTGGTTTGATAGGCCTAAAGGACTAACATGATGCGCACATCTCAATCGCTGTGATCGACATTACAGACCTTGGTCAGCGCCTGTTCTAAGATTTTATTAAAAGATTCTATAACTCCATTTTCCTGTGGATGATACGTGGTGCCTTTCACGTGGTGGATTCAAAATTCTTCAGTTAAGGCATGTGTTATTTCATTAACAAAATGCGTACCTTTATCACTCATAAAGATCTTTGTACAGTCAAACCTGGTTAGAATATGTTCAAAAATAAAGTGTGCAGTGGTATCTGCAGTGAAATCCTTCACAGCTTGCACTTCAGCCCATCTAGTTACATAATCGGTCGTAGTGATGATGTAGCATGCACCTCTCTTCTTCCCTGGTGGGTTGATGGGCCCAACGAAGTCTATCACCCATTTGCCAAACGTTTGCAGGGCCATCTACGACTGCAGGGGTATTTCGTCTCTGCGCAACGGTCTTCCTATCCTTTGGCATGTGTCGCAGGCTTTGTAATAATCATGAGAGTCGCTATGGAGTGTGGGCCACCATAGCCCAGCTCTCAAGATCCTTTGTGCCATCGCCTTCCCAGATGTAATATCCCAAAACAGGGATTTTCTACAACAATAAGAATACCTTAAGGTATTCCAAAGTTGGAGATGCAGCAATGTAAGAACACATGTGGAGTAGTAGCGTTATATCAAAGCATGAAATGTCAGAAGATCTCAATAGCTATCATATTAGATCATAGCAGAAAAAATGTATATAATATCTTGAGGAAAGAATCACTCAAGATAGGAAATACAAGCCTAAATAGATCATGTACATGAAATGTGAAATACACTGCTACACTGAAAATTCCCTAGGCTATGACTGCGCAGTTTATAGGAGGCACTAATACAGAAATAATATCAATGCAAATATATGGCAATGTATGGCTCAAATAAGTGGGGGAGAAAATCTCTAAACCCATGAAAACAATAATACATCAATCCTAGAAGGATTGGCTGAAATATACAAAAATGGAAAAATGCCGGAGTTGCAGTCCAAAGACTGAATAGCAGCTGCAACTCACGAATTGGATGGAGATGGTTGTAGATGATGCACAATGTTGTATAGACCTCCTCCAATGGATCTTCCAAGTGAAAGGTTGATCCTAACACTAAATATCTCACCCTCCAAGAAATACTACAAACCCTCACTGCAGATGCACACTAAAAATAACGCAGTCACTCAGGGATACTGCGCTGTAGGTGGAATAGAATGTGATGGCCAAGTGCCAAGATCTTAAATATGCTCTAAATCCTTCCTCACTGATCTCCCAAAGGAAAGAAGGCTTCCTCCTCTGAAAAACAAGCCAAGGAATGGTGTTGTGGAACCTCCACTGCAACACCCTGCAACACAACGTTATACTTGAGCAGAAATAACGCTATAGCTGAAGGAGGTGGCTTGGCCTTGAGCCTGAATGTGGAGAAATGAAGTGAAATCCATCGAGAGGCCTCTCAAGAAGGAGAAGGAATCCTAAACAGGAATTCCTTGTGCTAAACAACACTGCAACTCTTCTAAACAGCAAGAAGATGCTCCAAGTCTAAACAGACATGAAAATCAATAATCACAAACATGAGTAACAATGGCTGCCTTGCCCTCATTTTAAATAAATGTAAGCTTCCTCTCCATGGGTCCCACTCATTAGGGTTTCCTTCATCAAGGAATATTCCCTCCTCTTTTACTGCGTTGTCCCGAGAGATGATCTCCACCTCCTATCACTGCGCTATTTGACTTGGTCAAACTTGACCTTGTCCTCATGCAAATGCCCCTTTTCACACATGAGGGTGTGAAATCCAGCTCCAATGATGATCCCCTTTCATACTAATAGGTATTTTATTCCTATTTCTGAAATGTATGGGCCTCCTTACCCATTTATTCATCTCCTAAGTGCAAATAGAAAAAATTAATATTCCATTTAGCTGTATGTTAAAAGTGGAATATTACACCAGCGTAGTGACCTCCTGCTACACCCACGTGGGCTTCTGCTAAGATGGCGTGTCTTTCATGCTCTAAAATGTATCTTCGTAGCACCTCATCAGTTCCCAGTTTATACAGATGGCCCGCTATGATGGTAAAATCCGCTGCGCGAGTTACCAACTCCTTCTTCTGTTGTACCGAATACTCTCCAGGCGCCATCCCTATAGTTAATAAGTGAATGATGTCGGTGAAGTGCACATCAACTACCTTAATATAAAACAGTTATGCATCAGGCAGTCCTTCTTCTAGGTTGGTTGACTCTTCGCCACTTTCGATTCAGGATAAGTGGTCTGGACTGACATTTAGTTTCCTTAGCTTCACGATGATATCAAAATCATATTCTTGAAATAACAGCAGCCATCGGAAAATATTCCCCCCCAACACAGGCTTATTCACTAGGTACTTCAAATCCGGGTGATCTGTAAACATCTTGAAGTTCCCTCCTAACAGATAATTCTGGTATTTCTAACACATGTATACCATGGCCAACCCCTCACGCTCAGTAGTAGAGTAGTTGCGCTCCACAGTAGAGAGTTTTCTACTAGCAAATGCAACTGGATGGTCGATGTCTCCTTCCCCAGGCTGCGTAAGGACAGCTCCCAGGGCGGTTCTTGAAGCATCTACATTAACATGGAAAACCTTTGTCTAGTCAGGAAATATGAGGATAGGCGCAGAAACCATCTTCTCCTTGAGTAATTCTAAGCTCTTCTGACACTCCTCGTCCCAAAAAAACAAAAAGTCCTTCTTTAGCAACTTCTCCATGGGTGTTGTGATCATTGTGTACACTTGAATGAACTTCTAGTATTAGCCTATATGTTTGAGGATAGAATGTAGCTATTTCTCAGTTGTAGGGACTGCTAGGTTGATGATAACTGCTACCTTGGTGGGGTCAACCATCAATCCTTGCCGATAGAGTATGTGGCCTAGAAAAATCCTGAAAGGTATGCAAAATATGCACTTCTTAATCTTCAGGGAAATATAATGCTTCCTACATGCGTCTAACATCATGCGCAGGTTCGAGACATGCTTCTTTACCAACCCAAATACTTTCAAATCGTCTAAATATACCTCCAAAAATTTGTGGATGAACTCCTTGAATACTACGACCACCACCCACGAGAAGATGGCAGGGAGCATTCTTGAGCCCAAATGGAATGACATTGTAATGGAAATATCCCCATTCAGTGGCGAACGTATTTTTGCTACGATCTTCAGGCGCGATCCTGATTGGATGGTATCCCGAGAAACCATCAGTGAACGAGTATGCCTCTTTCCCTCCCACACTATCTAGAATTTCATCAGAAAATGGCGTAGGGAAGGGATCATGGATGCAGACATCATTCAATTTGCGTAGGTCGACACAAATTCGTATTTTTCCTGTAGTATTTTTCTCCTGAACCACCATAGGGCTTACCCAATCTGACTGTTCGACTGGTTCAATGATACCTGCAGCTAGTATTTTGTCAATTTCTTCCTTGAATTTATTATTATACTTGGGGTTCAATCGATAAGCTAGCTACTTAACACGCCGCACATCTGGTTTTAGCATAATGCGCATGACCCCTAAGTCCCCTGTAATACCCTTAAGTTCTCAGAATTTCGTAGGAAACAGGTCCTAGTATTCCGTGAGAAGCTCTGCGGATTTTTCTACAGTATCATCATCCTAGAAATCCCCAATTTTAGATAGCTTAGGTTGCTCTTCAGTTCCAATGTTGACTTCTCGTAGCTTAAGAGGCTTCGTCACATCAACGGTCTGCAGCGGGGGTCCAGCAACTATGTGCTCTCCCTCCGACTCCGGGATATTAATATTTCACAGATCTTCATCGCATTCCTCCATCGATATATTGCAGCAGTTAACAATATCCTACATCTGGTATCCTAAGATGGTGCCCTGTATTCCACACGAGGGCGTGATTCAACAAATACTAAGGCATCTATATCCTACAAGGCTTCATCGAGTGCCTCCATTCCACCTATCAACCCGAATGTCCCTACAAACTCGTCCTTCAGGGTTTCCCAGCGGTGGGTGCACTGATGTATTTCTGCATCTAAATACCATGCAATGGGGATTGACCCCAAGGCATGAAAGAACAGGTGGACCCATTCGTTCGTAGTTCGTTCACACCATTACTCCATCCATGCGGACAAGTGCTTGCGCAGGTCTCCTGGGCCAAGGAAAGTCTTCACGCGTAGGTGAACCGGGGGTTCGAACTGCAAGACCATCATCTCACGACACTCCTCCCAATCCTGGAACGTCCCCTTATGCGTTTCCCACCACCGCGCTGGGGTTGCACTCATTGCTAGGTTAAGCGCCCACATTCTTCACTCCCTTGGGACTTCGGCTTCAAATGTTCACAAAAAATCTCTAACACTACCAGAACCATCAAAGTAGGGAAGTTCTCTTACCTCTGAGGAGATACATCGGAAGCTTTTCATGATACTAAGACATCGCAACACAGATATGTCATGTAACTGATTCTACTAGTTTTCTATCTCCCCATTGGAGTCAGAGAGGCATTCACTATCTTTCTCCCAGCAAAGCACACCATCATCTGTAGGATTAATCCAATCCTTGTCTCGGGCGATTAGTTTATAAATTTGATCCACGTCATCTTCTTCATGCACCGGTTCTATATACTGCTCCCCTTTTGCAGGGTCTAGTGGGACTATCACCCTCGTACCCTCATTTTTTAAAACCATGCTCCTTTTCTTTATGTTGATAATGCCTCCCATGTTTATCACCCAATCTAGTCCTAGGAGCGCAGGATAAGGGTCTGCATCTTCCACAATATGAATGACTTCAAAATCTGCACGTACCTTAACTCCTGTGATATCTACCATAATCTTTGAAAACCTCCCTAATGGTATGATTTTATGTTGGTTATCCATGCATAGCTGTATAGTGGACCATTCCAGCTTAGGTTCTCCCATCCACTGCCATGTTTTCTTGGGTAATACGTTCTCATCTGATCCCAGATCCAAGATGACCTGATCCATTTCATAGTCGTCGATCTGTGCTGTTAGCCACATCTCCCGCCTAGTACGCTTCTTGTGCTTGTATAGCTTGTGAACATCTCTAACCTCTGTAGGAGGGTCAGTTCTATCCACGCTGTTGTCTATCAATATTTGAAGATTTTCTACCGCCTTTTGGTTGCATAGCAGCTTCATACATGCCTGTAGGAATGGTTTAACTTCGTCATCTGCTCTTATATGTTGGAGCCTTGGAGGTAGATGCCTCATTCTTGGCAAAGTCCTTCTGGGCTGCGAAAAAAATTTCTTTCTCCTTCTGCAGGTCCAAGCTTTCCTATTTGATAGCATCCTTCCAGATAAAGGGTTCATCCGCAACTTTCTCCTCAGTTCCTCTAGTAGCCATGCCACTGCGCATTATGACATTAATACTTGGTCCCTCATCATGCGGTTCTGCCTTAACCCTCTGCACATTCTGTGTAGGTATCTATTGTTTTTCCTGCATTTTTGCTATCAGTACTGGGCAGTCTTCGATCACGTGATCCAATTGTCTACAATATTGGCAAGATTGTCGTGCAAGGTTCGAACAATCCCTTGCAAAGTGCCTTATTTCTCCGCAGTTGTAACAAATCAATTGTCCTCTTCCTCGACCTGTGCCTCCACTCCTTCCCCCTCCCCTGCCTCTTGTTAGGGTGCCTCCTATCCCTGAGGGAGATAGTGGGGAAGAAGCGTCAGCCTGTACCCTATATAGGTTCCCTCGGTCTATCATCAAGTCATAGGTCCGATAGTTATGTTCATCATGTCCCATAGATGAGCAGAATCGACACCATTATTGCTTCAATTCTGGAACATACGCACCAAGACGGGGGTAGTGGCTTGTATCATGTAGCCCAGCTACGCGACAGTCAACGCACCATAACTTCAGACCACTTGGTCCCGCAGCCTCTTTAGGGTGCAATGGGCTGGGTCCCCCAGCCTGCATATAGTCCGCCAGCAGAGGACACTGATCCTTGGTGTGGCCAGACACCCTACATCTTATGCACCATATGTTTGGGCTAGCTTCCTTTCCTCGCTCTTTCCATAGATTCTGGATTTCTAGGTGCATTGCCTCCATTTTTCCCTGGATCTGCTGCACCCCAAACTGGGCATCGTCTCTTGGCATAAATTCTAAATTCATAGCAATCTCCAAGGATTTTTCTTGCGTCTCAATTGCCTGCTGACCCATAGGTCCGCGCAGATGAGGTAGCAGCATAGAAATAAACCATTCCTTGTGCTACCTATCATCATACTGAAATTCCCCATCTCTGATAACCTTCTTTAATCGTTGATCAGTTTCCCATACAGACTCAGTGGGTCCCTGTCTAAAGTATTTTAGGTCAGTTACTAGTTGCGAGCAGGATTTAGGCTTCTAGAATTGTTGTTTGAAAGCTTTCTTAATCTCTTGAATAGATGGATCCACATGCTGGCCTATGTACCCCATATACTAGTCCAAGGCCATTCCTTCAAAGGTGAGGGATAGATGTGCTCTCTTTACAGCATCGATAGCCACATTTTGCGCAGTCCATACTGATTTTTCTATGGACCAAAATCGATCCATATCTTCATCTCCTACACCTTTGAAGGTGGGTAGCTTCATGTGTTTGGCCATATCTTATTCTGGTGGTGGCAGAGATGTGGGTGAGTTATTACCCTTATGCTAACTTGAAGGTGGTGTAGCTGGAGGACTATTTCCTCTGTGTGCAGCCGACTCTCTTAATGGACTGTAGATGGATCTATCCCCTTCTTGATTAGTTCGATAGTACTTACTACTTCGTGTTGTGATTTCGCTCTGACCCGAGGTCATTCATTCAATGTGGCTGCACATAACGCCTTTTTCGCACTGTAATATTTTAATTAGCAATGGCAATGTTCGCAAGAACTTACCTCTGAAACCTTTGAAGAACCTCTGCTCTGCCTCAGAATAGGATACGAACTAATCGACTACGAATTCTGTTACAAATCCTCCTAGTACGATGTCCACCCAATGATCTACTGTACAGGTGATCGTGTTGTCAGTCTTCTCCAACTATTGAATCAATTCCGGCATCCACTGTGTAACTTGATTGTCCTTCCAACACGTCTGAAATTCCACGAGCCTTGCCAACCACTCCTGAAGCTCGTGTGCAAAAGTTACAAATAAAATTTCATAGACTTCGGTGAAGATGTATTTATTCTTCCACTTCTCAACTGTCAGCTTCGTGCTGCGACTATCCTTTATAGATAATTCTTGAATCTATCTTTCAAACCAGTCTTCAAGTTCCGGTTTCTCAGGTCTCCAATGGCCTCGTGGAATTACCTAATCTCTCTCTCAAAGTGCTCCCAGTCCCAGAAACGAAACCATTTGTTGGCTTGAGGGGTCCTAACCCAGGTTCGCAGGTTGAGGTTTGCCAACAAACTCCTATACTATAGGCCCTTTCGGCAATGACCTACTTTCGCAGGCTAAGGTCTCACCCGAAGTAGTATGGGAGGGTGTTGGAACCAAGTTTCTGCACCCTGGGAGAGAGTAGGTAATTTAAGGCAGATCGATGTTGCAACTTATTTGGTTCGTACAGAATGAGTCTATTTGAAGCTCTTTTAACAGTATAATCATCACATAACCATAACAAATATAGTATCATTAACAGATCTAATCAATACATTCGCATCCACGTGCACATTGGCAAATACCATCACAAAACATTATAATCACAACCAATTCTAGATCACAGATACATTCTCATCTTAAATAAATATCACAAATGTGCTTCAGCAGTAAACACAATCAAACCAAATAGCACAAAGGTACTTCAAATATATTCTGCATTCATTGGCATCAAAGATCCACTTACAACCCAAACACAGCCCGCGCAAATAGCCTAGCGGGGTCTGCACACAGCAGGACTGAGGATCTCTGCGCACACAGCCAGCAGGAGTCCTCACCCAAAAAAACCCAGACAGATCTTAACAATTCACACCTAGCATCAATCTTATGTCTTACTTGGCTACTAGACCCAACTATCTATCTATTTATAACATCGTAGCCTTTGTTATCCGATGTTCCGCAAACTGTGGTTTGCGGACCCTAGAGCTACCCCTTAACCCATTACAAAACATTATGAGCTTTGACCCACCCCAAAACCCCTACGCAAGACCAACTATTACAAAATTATACCAAAAACGCAGCTTAGGGACCCCCGCTCCAACATGTCCTTATATAGTTGATGGTTGTCTTTTTTCCTCTTGCTTAAGCATGAATATGTGTTCTTTTATTCTCTTTTAAAATGAAATTCTAACAACATCATAGAAGTAAAATATTATGGGTAAATCCGATAGCTGACGGACCTATGATCAAGTGGTATCAGAGCGGTCTTCTTGCTGATGCAAATTGGGAGCGTGAACAACGATTGAACGTGAAACAATGGAGGATCGCAAAGACATGTACGAGGACATGCTTAGGATGTCCAAAATGGTGGACATGATGTATGAAGCTCATGAAAGATGAGAGAAATAACAAGTAGAAATCGATGCGTCATTCACATCTTGCAGTGAATATTCCTCACCCTCACCATATTCTCATCATTCGAATGAGGAGATAAACCATAGCCTTCAATTAGATAACGGTAAATTGAAAGTGCTTCAACGAGAAGAGAAAGAGGATAATAAGAGAGTGCAGCTTCAGTTGCAAGCCACAGAGTCAACCTTGGAAGAATTGAAGCGCAACTACCAAAGCCTTCAAGCAAAGGATGATGAATTAAGGAGGCTTCTACAAGAAAAGAAAGAGGATAAGCAGAGATTGCAGCTTTAGCTATGAGCCGCAAAAGAGGCCTTGGAGGAGTTGAGGCACAACAAAGGCTTGAAGAAGCCATCATCACATGTTTCTACATCGGCATTTGAGGTAAAAAATGTTGATTTTCCTTCAGTTTCATCTTCACATGCTATCATTTTTGTGGGAAATATGGAGATACCCATTATAGGAACTGGCATGAGACTCCTCACCAAGATGGGATATAAAGGAGGACTTGGTGTTAATGGCCAAGGCATAACTTATCCAATGGAGGTTGTGTAGAGACCTCGATTCACAGGTTTGGGATACACTGAAACATAATTCTCGAAGGTGTCAGAAGCTTCCAATGCACGGTTGAAACCATTGGAGAAAGAGATTTATGGGAACATTTCGTCATCATCCTATGACAATGCACATTGCAGAGAAAGAGCTGAGGCAAGCTCCTATTGCCATGATTTCACAAGAGACCAACAAGAAAGGTATAAAAATTCTCAGTATTCTAATGTTCATTTTGATTACAAACGTGTCGCTAATAATGAACATAAATCATGGCATCAAAAAACATGTAGTTTTTGTGGATTACGTAACCATGTATTTTCTGAGTGTTGGAAAATAATGGTAGCACAAAAGAGGATGAGGCGTGAAAGGCATTCTCCATTGCAGGAAAAGAAGAAGGTAAAACAGGTTTGGAGGAAGAAGACGCATTGCAGTTATTGCAATAGAAGTGGCCATAAAAAAGCCACGTGTTGGAGGCTCCATCCACGACAACGTCTCAAAGACAAAGTGTCCATACATGAACCGGTTGAAACAATTGTTCGACAAGCAAATGCACCACAGAGGGATGACCCATTCACTTTGATATGTGAGAGATGGTTTTTCTAGGTGTGGTAGAATTTCGTGGCCTTAATTTGTAAATCATATGTTGCATGTTAAAATGTAAAATTGATGACGTGTTTTCCATCACTTGTTCATCGACAATGATATTTTGGCCTTGTATTGATAGCTGTGATATTGATTCCATTTTGATGTAAACTTGACCATAGAGTATGGTTATAAACTTGTGGCAAGTGTGTGGAATGCTTGGGTCATAGATTGGTCACTTAGTTAAGCATGTAATGTTCAAAATATTGTACTACCGGTTTGCAGAGGATGCAGGTGTTGGCTCATCGTTTATGTCTTCGAAGGACAAAGGTAAAGGATAATAAAGGGTGACCTTTCAGGACACTTGTGGCACAGACAAGGTACAAAGCAGCTGCAAATTATTTTCATGCTTTTGGTGGACCAAAATCTCCTCAGTGGGGAGCATTGATCCAGGTGGCTCCAGAAACACTCAAGAGACCAAGAGGGCTTAGAAATTATCAAAATTCAAAGTGTTCAGATTTCTCTCGAACTAGGTTCAGATTGAATTGCTCGTCGCCCCGATTCCAACGGTGCGAATGGATCTTCAATTTGAGCATGTATGGAGAAGTTAGAGAAATTCAAAGTTGCAGTCAAATTTAGGCAGTGGTCCATGTTTAAGTGTCCCACAAATTCACCATCAACCGGTAGTGAACCCAGCTCTCGAAAATGGGCAAAATTGTGGCCTCGTTAATTTTCCCAATGACCATTATTTTCATTAAAATAAAAAACGACCAACTTTGTTTTAAATAAAATATATATATATTGAAAATAGGGGTGGCGGGCCATGACCCCCACCACCCTAGTCGGACCTTATTACAATAAAAAAAAAAAACTATATTGGTCGGTGGTCTGTGACCCCTGCAGAGCCCTCTGTATAACGTAAACAATAAAATACTATTGTTATAGGTGGGCGGGCCACCTCTGGTGGACCCAACCCAACCCATAAACATTATATCACAATATCTGACGGAACCGGTGGGAGTTGAACCCACCGCCGGCAAGGTTGTCGGCCCCGCCCATGCGATGATCCCAAATTAAAAAAAAAAACATTGCAACCAAACAAAAAAGCATGGATTTTGCATATAACTTATATCCGCCAGAGTTTGCATATAACATATATAACAGTTATGCCACAACTAAAATGTAACTATGCCAATCCAAATTTAAAATGCGTCATACTATTTTGGAGTGGGAAGGGTTTGAACCCGACCCACCTGCACTCTATTCTCCTCCGCCACCAACAGCCCACGGGTTGTCCCTTGATAGCTCCACCCACCAACACATATTTAAACCCAAATAATTTTCCATTGAGGGGGACTTGGAGCAGATTTAAAGAGCCATGCGATGGTGGAGCTCAGAGGTCGAACAACGGAACACTGAACCCACACAAGGGGCGGAACAATGACTGCATCCACAAAGGAAGAACCATACTGGCACGATTTTCAAGACAAAGAATATTTTGTAGAGAATATTTTTTTATTCTTGAAAGATTCCATGGGGAGGTGAATTCTCATTCTGTCAAAATGATATGAATTTTACAGTCATTTTAACTAGAATTTCATAGGGAATGCAATGGTAAAGCTAGAATGGTCCTCTGAGCAGCAGATTTGGAGATTCCCTGCCGAATAGAATCTTGGGGAATCTTGAAGGCATCAAAAAGATTCATTGAGGTCTGAAACTTGCGGGAGTCCATTTTTGACAAACTTTATGTCGATTTTACACCTATTGACGATAGGAGCTCAATGAAGACATCTGTCTCAGCAGCAAAGCTTCCCATTTTTGGCCATTTTCCATATTGGAATGACGGTGTCTAATTCTCAAGTGTGGACATTCGATTCTATGCCCCTTGACGCCATGAATTCGACGGTGTAACCAGATCCAGCAGCTGAGCATCCACTGCTTCAGCCAGCTTTAGGGGTTGAGGTATATGAAGTTGATCTTGTGCCTCTTTTTGTAGTGAGATGTATTATTATTTCTAGATCCTTGCTTGATGTATGTTGCGGGATCTTGTTTTTGTTTCATGTGAGATTATGTCATGCCGATAGGAGGTCCATTGTGAGTGAGAGTTCCTATAGTGCAACGTCTCGTGGAGAGACAAGCCATGCATGTTGAGCGAACATCCTTGTATGAACATCATCCATGTACATCTTCCCATTTCCAACAATATATGAAGCAACCTACCCCATTTTGACACCAGGCCCGGAGACGTAGCCCACACTAGGTGAACTCCGTTATCAACTTCTTGTGTCCTTATGTTGTTGATGGTTGTCTTGTTTCCTCTTGCTTAAGCATGCATATGTGTTATTTTATGCTCTTTTAAAATGAAATTCTAATAACATCACATAAGTAAAATATCATGGGTAAATCCAGTAGCTAACAGACTCGGGATCACTTACTTTTTTTCAAAGATACATGTTTGTTATCTCACTACCAGTAGTATTTTTTCTATTTTTGTTATATACTTTTTCAATTGGGATAAAACAAAGTGCCTTTTCTTGCATCACACCTATGAATTTTCTGCTCCATAAACTACTTTCCCTTTTATATGCATGGTTAACTTTCCTTTGCCCAATATTCACTATGGCCTCTAACTTTGACAATACTTTCCTTTCTTGATTAGCTATGGGAACCACTCCAGAGAATGAAGTGTGAAAGGAAAAGAGACAACGAAACTACAGACTTAACAGGGATAGAATAAATTCACGTCGTTGTCTTCTCTACAACAATTGTTGAGCCAAAATCCCCTCACAACCCAACCCAACCTGAAATTTCATACCTTCAAAAATTTTCCTCCCTTCCCTTCCATTCACCCCTCCTCCTCCATTTTCCACTCCATGTCCACTTGTCGACCAATAATTTCCAAACCCTACCCATCCTTCACCTTCCACGTTCCCTGTATAACCATCCCCGAATGAGGCTTCCTCTTCAACTTCCCAACAATTTGAAAACAATTGTCTCTATCATGCACATCACCACTTTCTCCACTTGTAATGAATCATACCCATCCATGAAAACAAAAAACCATTGTGATGTCGTTTCATGTTCCTATTGTAACTTTGAACGAACTTTACACCATTTTTCCTACTCGAACAACATGGGTCCAGGAAAAAAACCCCATGTCCTCTACTTCCTAACTCAAGTTGAAAAGATGCTAATTTCATGTGTCAACCCAATTCTTAAAGTGACCCATGCATGTGGAGGGAAATACAAATATTCCGTCCATCTATTAGCTTCCCTCAATATATAACTAGTATTGTCACTTCCCTTCCCCGCATGATCTCAGAAATAGACATCCTTGATGTCAACAAAAGCAGCACTAGCCACACACCCTATGAGTTTTTTTCATCAAAACACGCTTTCTTGTAGCTTTGAAGTTCAAACTAGAAAATGATCTATACTAAAAATATGTTCCGCTTAACCCAACTGCGCTTTCTGATTTTCTTGACACCCCTACAAGTGTCTCCACCCAACTGCGTCATCTCACCGCCAACTCCCTAGAACCCCAAGAAACCCTCTTTGAAACTACTTCTGATGAACTCCTCCACACATTCCCATCTGACTTTCAATTATCCTCCTTTGTATCGACTCTCCTAAATTCTCCTACTAAGCTTGATGAAATATTTTCCTACATATAATATTCCAATTCTACCCCAACCCATTCACTTCAATGGCTTATCATTGGCCTCTCTCAAGTCAATGAATGCAACACTGAGGGCCTCTTCTCCATGGCCTTCGCCACCATTTTCCCCACCATATCTACCATGCTTAATTAACCAATAATTGAAAAAGTTGATATGTAGGAATACGCATTACACCTAATGCACTACCATGATAATCGCTTTGGCCAACATCCTAGATTTCGGTATTACTTGTACAACCTTATCATTTTCCATCGCAACCAAGCAAACACATCGTTCGTCATTAAAAGGGACCTTGCAAATAGTTTTACAACAACGGTTGCAGACCTTCGCCACCACCTTCAACGACTACCTCCTTTGTCTGTTCTAGACCAGATTATGCACTTCAGCTCGTACCTATGAGGGAGCCAGTTTTTTTGGACCTGGTCTAGAGGATAACTCAGTGAGATGATCATTCAACAAGGTAGCCCTACCTTCTTATTGACACTAAGTGCAGCTGATACCAAATGGAATGACTTTCATATGGCCATGCCTTCCAATCCTCCATCTAATGCACATGAGAAAAATAGTTGGATAATCCAAAACATTGATGCAAACCCGCACTATGCCTCACAATACATCCATTGCAGATTCAAAATATTATTAAAAAAAGTCCTACTAAAAGGATTCCTTGTAAAGGAATTTTGGTGCAAGTATTAATCTACCATTTTTTTTCTTTTCTACTTCATCTACGCTATTTTCATGCATCCCTCTTACTTATTCCTGATTTATTTGCTAAGGTATGAATGGTAGCATAGAGGCTTTGCACATATACATGGCTTCCTATGGTTTGAAAATGCACCTAATATGGATAGGCTCAATTAGACTGACAAAGCAAGCATTGGTGTCACCAAAAATTTCTTCGATACATACGTCACTACTTGCAACCCTTGACTGCTCCATCGTAGAAATCCAGGACTCCATTGCTCAGTAATTCATGATCCCTACCTCCTTTCAACAAATAAAATCCTCATGTCCAACTACGAGGAAATTGTCAACTATGTCCAAGAGGAAACAAATTTCCATTCCTCTACATGCCTTCGCAGAAGTTATAACTCTACAGCTTAGCACTATGGAGCCCCCTCGGGATTGCATGAAGCCTCATATATACACATTGATGCTTCTGGCCATAAAATGTATGTTCCTTCTAGAAATGATGACAATTTCAACGTCCACAACCCTCACATGCTTGTGATATGGCAGGCCATGATCTGAAAATGGGTGGATAACCTGAAATTATTATGCGCAAGCACCTCCCACTCAGTTAAACAAATAAAATATCTTGGTTATACATGACTTGTGCAGAATTTTATACTTGAAACAGGTGTATGTTTTTAACTGTTTAAGTGCTTTAATAAATTTTGTTTTTGTTGATATTAAGCATGTGCAACAACCATAAAATGCAGCAAATAAGCATCAACACATAACCACAAATTTAATAAAGGATTTCACCCGAATATTGTGGGCTACGTCTCCTTGAGCCTTTGTCAATTAACTTGGCTCTTTGGGATTATGATGGAAAATTTCTTTTACAAGTTAATAACTCAACTCCAATGGTTATTTGGATTGTACCATTGGGATTAGAATACCATCATACCCTTGGAATGGCTTAAATCTCTTTGAATATGAACCTCAGTTCCCTTAGACTTGTCTCCTTGAGTCGGTGCCCTTAAGCTTCCCTGAGCTTCTCTATGGAACTAACTCCCTCAGAAATCCTTTTCTGTCCCTGAAAATTTTTCTACTGTCTCCAACATACATCATACATCCAAAATAGTTTTTTTATTTTCTCCAAATGAGTTATGGCTCCTGAATCTAGGCCTCCATCCACTGATGGCCCTAGGCTGCTCGAAACTTCCCTGTGGCTTATCGACCTTCAGAAGTCTCCAAATGGATATTAAAATCCCTTCAATGGATTCATAATGTCCAAAATAGTCACAATAGACTATTCACTTTCATAAATTGGCCTCGGGCTACTCCGGTTACGCCTCCAACACCTGGGGGCACCCCCTGGCTCTAAGTTCCTGAAAACTTCAATGAAGCATCTCAGCCTTCAAAAGGATTCAAAAGCTTCTGAAAATCCATCCATTGGATTCATAAGGCTCAAAATATTCATAATAGACTACTATTTTGCTGATAATAGATACTCGCTGCTTTCAATAGGCCTCATTCTCCTACTGGCACCTGGTGGCCCTGGTGACCCTTGGAACTTCTATGAAGAATATCGACCTTCAGAAGTCCTCTAATAGTTCTGAAAACATCACCATTAGTTCTAAAATATCTGAAACATCCAAAATTAACTATTGGATTCCTAAGAAAGGCCTCTAACTGCATTGGCTAGGCCTCAAACTACTGCTAGCCCCTAGTGGCCCTAGTGGCCCCTGGAACTCCTCTGAAGAAAACACCTGCTCAAAATTCCTCTGATGGATCTGAAACCCTCACCAATAGTCTGGAATGTATGAGATAGTCAAAATTGACTATTCACACTCCCATAATGGTCGAATCTAGCTCAAGATAGAGCCTAAACAAATTTTGTCCAGTTACCCCTAAATCAGCTCCACCAAAAACGGAGCAACTGCAATTAAAAATAAAAAAATAGGATTTCTGCCACTTTAGGTGCACTTTGCCAAATATATTCCAGGATTGACCATTACATTAAATGTTTAACCATCGGGGTGGCCACATGGCCCCATACCCCACGATCACGTTAAATGCTGGAGCGGAACTGTCGGGGCTAACCATGCGGATAACTGTCACCATGTGACAGCATGATGAAACCGGCAGTAACTGCTGACCGTTTGGTGAAGACAGCTCATACTCTGCCATGTGAACGTATAACCATAACGTTTACAGTTTCGGTTTTATGTTTGTTGACCAGTAGTTTTGGCCCTTGGTCCAATGGGTTTAGGCCATATGGGGAGGGGCTGGCCCCTCCGCTCCACCATATGTAAAACATGTTAACCATAAATATAAGTTGAGACTGTAATGGTTAAGAAAAAAACCATAGCGCAGAAGGTTAAACGCGTTTGTATATGGGAAAGAGGTCTCGGGGTCAACTCTCAGCGACCCAAAACAAATTTTCCACTCCATTCCTGGGCCACGTGGTGGCCTCCAGGCCTGCCACGTGGTGGCTTGTGATTGGCCGAACCAAAGAATGTATAACCCATTTTCAAATAACATGCTAACACTTGTCACAATATGACTAGCCTAGAGGGAATATTCTAGGAATATTTCCTGGAATATTCTCTTTTTTGAATTTCCAAAACCCAGTCAAACCTAGTCAAAAGCCAAAATTTACAGTCACTGTACTTTTCAAATTGCGATAACTTCTTCATACAGTGTCGATTTTTCGAACCGTTCATGGCACTGGAATCATGAAGATGAGATCTATCTGGTCACTCAGGTTCAACACACTTTGGAACACTTTTAAATTTGAGCTATCACTTAGGCCCTTGATCCAAATCTGATCACACCTCCCCATTGGGAATCTTTTGGACCCCAAAAGACCAATTACCTGATTTTTTCAATAGATGAGAGTACAGAACCCTTACATTTCCAGCCTCCATACACTTTCCTTGCATGGCTTAGTGCCTTTGAGCCCAACTCGAAGGTAGTCAACACTTCCCCTCTTGGATGCTTTGGTCCTCCTGTCAAGAATTTTCTTCCTTTCTCATCCAAAAATTTATGGTGAGAAATTTATAGAAGGTAGTTGAACATCATGTCCTTGATCATCGATCCAAGGTGGCTCAAACAAACATAAGTTTCCAACAGAAATGCATACATAAGTGAACTTTGCATATGTACAAATGAATGTATGTCTTACTGGGTTAAGAAGTCAAACCACTTCTTATTTTTGCTGCTGAAAATATTCAACATGTGAAACATATGTTCTCACGTCAATGATGGAATATTTGGTTCCATATTCGCCAGTATTCTTATCCTCTTACTTCAAATGCTTGGGATGCTTAGTTGGATCCAATGTCCAACATTGGGCAATAACATGTCCCCTCTTCTGGCAATGTGTGCAAGTCCTATGCACCTTCTGAGCAAGTTGCCTTCGCTTCAACTGTTTCTTGTATGCCTTCAACCTCTTCCAACATTTTGAAACATCATGGTTACATAGACCAAAATAGGAACATCAACTCTTTCTTCCATTCAAGCATGCAGATTTTTCATGCTTATTAGAAACATAATCAACTTAACTATGGGAAGAATTATACCTGAAATGCTACTTTGCATGTCCATCTTTTTTACCTTCAAGAGGAGATGAACTTGTAGAGGTTCCAACTTACTTTTGAAGACTAACATCAGTGTTCTTGTCTTGAAAGCTATTAGAACTCTCATGCTCACCATCAGCTGCATGTGTACAAACACCTGGTTGCAACATAGGCTTCAAACAATGGCAATCAAATTGAAAACAAATTTGACATGTTTGTGGTTTCGAACTTGTAACAAAATTTATTTTTTAATTTGTCTCAAATGCCTTCATGGCTTTGGATTTTTCGCCATAAGATTGAACATAGCCTAGACCAAACTTCTTAGGTCTTTCCTCAACCAAAATAGGATGAATCATGCCTTGTGTATGTTTTCCTAAACCCTTGCCTTCATAGCCCATTTTTAACATCAAATTCGACCCTATACCTCTATTGTGCTTTTCAAATGAACCTACACATCTTTCTAAAGAGGAAATTGAAGACAAATTAGAGTGTTTTACCTCTTCTTCAAGCATGTTATTGGTTAAGGCCTCTTAGGCTTGATGGAGTTGCATCTCCATCTCATGCATTCTTTGAAGAAGTTCTTCCTCCTCTTGCTTCATAGCAACCAATTTCTCATGAATTATAGTGCTTTCCCTTCTATCTTCATACATAATTTGCACCATATCCTTCAGGATGTAGAAGTCTCGCTTCATTTCTTCATCAAGGGATCTTGTGAAAGAGGAGGATTTTAAAACCTCACTTGAAGAAGTTGTCATCTTATGGAAATGAACTAAAGAACTTCAATAAAAATTTCACAAAGCTTTCAAAACAATTTGACAACGCTTCTTAGTAATATGGTTGTAGATTCAAGCTCTTTTCTGCAGCTTGTATCTCTTCTTCAAGCAGCCTTTTGCAAACAATCCCTCTTGTGCTTCAAGGATTGCCTTGAGGCCCTTTGGGTAAGGAGGATACTTTCAGTCCTCTTCCTTCTTGTCCTCTTCTGGACTTAGCTAACAGTAGCTTTCCCTTCACCTCTATCAAACTCAAACTTGTAAGCAAGTCAATTTGAAAACAGTGAAATTATTTGCATTGTTAAACACCTTTCAAGTCAAACAAGCAAACTAGTGCTTTGTCAAGCAAGAAAATTAGTATTCTGATACCAACCTGATCTGAAAATAGGTGGATAACTTGAAATTCTTATGCGCAAGCACCTCCCACTCAGTTAAACAAATAAAATATCTTGCTTATACATGACTTGTGCGGAATTTTATACTTGAAAAAAGTGTATGTATTTTAATTGTTTAAGTGTTTTTGCTGATATTAAGCATTTGCAACAACCATAAATTGAATCAAATAAGAATCAACACATAACTTAAAATTTAATAAAGGAGTTCACCCGAATATCGTGGGCAACATCTCCTTGAGCCTTTGTCAACTCACTTGGCTCTTTGGGATTATGATGGAAATTTTCTTTTACAAGTTAATAACTCAACTCCAATGGTTATTTGGACTGTAATATTGGGATTACAATACCATCATACCCCTGGAATGGCTGAAATCTCTCTGAAGATCAACCTCGGCTCCCTTAGACTTGTCTCCTTGAGTCGGTGCCCTTAAGCTTCCCTGATCTTCTCTGTGGCACTAACTCCCTCGGAAATCCTTTGCTATCCCTGAAACCTTTTCTACTATCTCCAACATACATCAGACATCCAAAATAGGATTTTTATTTGCTCCAAATGAGCTCTGGCTCCCCAATCTAGGCCTCCATCCACTGATGGCCCTGGGCTACCCGAAACTTCCATATGGCTTATCTACCTTCATAAGTCTCTAAATGGCTCTAAAATCCCTTAAATGGATTCATAATGTCAAAAATAATCATAATAGACTATTCATTTTCATAAATTGGCCTCTGGCTGCTCCGGTTACGCCTCCAACACCTGGTGGCACCCCTTGGCTCTAGGTTCACTGAAAACTTATCTGAAGCATATCAGCCTTCAAAAATATTCAAAAGCTTCTTAAAATCCCTCCGTTGGATTTATAAGGCTCAAAATAGTCATAATAGATTATTTTTTTTCTGAGAATGGATATTGGCTACTCTCAATAGGCCTCATTCTCCTACTGGCACCTGGTGGCCTTAGTGACCCTTGGAACTTCTATAAAGCATATCAGCCTTCATAAGTACTCTAATGGTTTTTAAAACCTCACCATTAGTTCCATAATGTCTGAAACATCCAAAATTGACTATTGGATTCCTGAGAAAGGCCTCGAGTTGCACTGGCTAGGCCTCAAACTGCTGTTGGCCCCCGGTGTTCCTAGTAGCCCCTAGAACTTCTCTAAATAAAAACCTTCTCAAAAGTCCTCTAATGGCTTTGAAAACCTCACCAATGAGTCTAGAATGTCTAAGATAGTATAAATTGACTATTCGCACTCTCAGAATGGTCATATCTAGCTCAATATAGAGCCTAAACAAATTTTGTCTAGTTACTCCTAAATCAGCGCCACAAAAAATAGAGCAACTGCAGTTAAAAATCCAAAAATAGGATTTATGCCACTTTAGGCGCGCTTTGCTAAATATCCATCAGGATTGAATGTTACGTTAAATTTTTAACTATCGGGGTGGCCACATGGCCCCATACCCCGCAGCCACATTAAATGCTGGAGCGGAACTGTCAGGGCTAACCACGCGGATAACCTTCACCATGTGACAGCGCGACGAAACTGGCGGTAACTGCTGACCGTTTGGTGAAGACCGCGCATACTCTGCCATGTGAACATATAACCATAAAGCTGACGGTTGCGGGTTTATGTTTGTTGACTGGTGGTTTTGGCCCTTGATCCAATGGGTTTAGGCCATATGGGGAGGGGTTGGCCCCTCCACTCCACCATATGTAAAACATGTTAACCATAAATATAAGTCGAGAATGTAATGGTTAAGAAAAAAAACCATAGCGGAGATGGTTAAACGCGTGTTTATGCGAGCGAGAGGTCTCGAGGTCGACTCTCGGCGACCCAAACCAAATTTTGCCACTCCACTCCTGGGCCATGTGGCGACATGTGATTGGCCGAACCAAAACACATATAACCCATTGTCAAATAACATGCTGACACTTGTCACAATATGATTGGCTCAGAGGGAATATTCCAGGAATATTCTAGCAATATTTCCTGGAATTTTTTTTTTTTGAATTTCCAAAAACCCAATCAAACCTAGTCAAAAGCCAAAATTTGCAGTTTACTAGACTTTTCAAATCGCGATAACTTCCTCATACGGTACCCGTTTTTCAAACCGTTCACGGCATCGAAATCAGGAAGACGAGATCTATCTAGTCGCTCAGGTTTGACACACTTTCAAATACTTTGAAATTTGAGTTATCACTTAGGTCCTTGATCCAAATCTAATCATGCCAACATTGAATTCCAACCAGTTCTCTCATGCCATGTTGTTTTGAACTACATCTCCAAGTATGCAACAAAAGAAAAGTCAAAATCTGAAAACTACCACCAAATTCTTGCACGACTTACACAAAGTTCCATGCCTGATGCTCCTACTGTAACTGTTGTCTGGAAACTCCTAACCAAACTGGTTGCTGATAGGGACATTGGCGCACAGGAAACGTGCCACATGCTCCAAATACTCACCCTCACAAAATGAAGTCGTTATTTTGTATCCCTTAATGTTAAGAGACAAGTTTTCAGACGTGTTTCACACAAATTGTATTCCCATCTTCCAAAAACAATCTTCATCACCTCATGCATGCAAAGACCTCATTCACTTGAGACATTTCCTCTTATTGAAGTTGCATGATCTTTTTCATTCTCCTCTCGTCGAAAAACATCACCATGTAAACACATCTTCCCTTCCATTTTTGTATGCGGCATTCCTCGATACACCTCAATCCCATCTAAATATTCAGAATGATATGTAGAATTTTTTTGGAGTGAACTATTCTTGTACTTCCCTTTCCGTAAATTTCCTGATGACATTGGTGGAACCGATGAGGAAATTGTTGTACATTGGGAACAAATTAGCAATATGTATCGTTCATTGCATGTCCATCGAGTGTCTACAGAAAGACCCCTCTCTGAATCTGACATTGAATTTGCTGCGGAAATTCCCCCCCACCCCACCATGGACATGGATGAATGGAAATTCCTCTCTCAACTCCATCTAGGTAACAACATACTCCTTGGTGAGATTAAAATGCTTGGGCACCTTAACTTTGATGTAAACCATAATTAGTCCTATAATATGATCCCTTCGTACTTTCAAGAAACAACCATTCGCTTCATCGAGTTTAGTCGCTCCTCCACCCAACTTCGCCAACTCCCCTCTGAAAATTTGTCTCCTGATTCATCCTTGTCCCCAAGCCAGAGCATGGCATTCAGTATGATTTTTTACCACTTCTCCAACAATTCCTCCACCACACTGCTACAAATGATCATCCAGGTCACTTCTAGCAATGACAAGTATTTCCTTATTGATTGCCTAAAAAATGCCTTCCTAACCAACTCTACCAATGGTGAAAACCCTCTACTCTTACTTGCTCCAACCAGTGTTGCAGCATTCCACATAAATGCACTGACAATACACTCTGGTCTTCGCATCCCTATCTCCTCTATGCAACCTTTGGAAGGTCAAACCCTACTAAAGCCTCAAGAACAACTTCATAATGTCAAATACATTCTCATTCATGAGATGAGATTCATTGGTCCTAAAATTCTTGCTTAAATTGATGAACGCTTGCGAGAGGCATTCCCATCCAACAGAAACACCCCATTTGGTGGTAGCTCTGTAATTCTTGTGGGTAACCTCGAGTAATTTCCTCCTTTCAAAGATACACCAATTTATGTAGGTATGTCTCATGGGAATGCTCTTTGGCAAAGTTTCGATACAATTATCACACTTTCAACAATATTTCGCCAACAAGGCATGTGCCCTGAACAAATTGCATTCCGCCAGCTCCTATCCAACCTTGGAAATGCAACCCCAACATTGGATTATTGGAAACTTCTGATGGCACGTACAGAATCCAATCTCCCACAAGTTGAGCTATAGACATTCTCCTATTCAATGTACCTCTATGCAACTAATGAATGTTTTGCATTGCACAATAAAACCTTGTTGAAGAAATTGGACCTCCCAATTGCACGATGTTATGCCGAGCAAAGGAAACAACTGCCCTCTGCCAACCAAGAGGATAAGAAACTTGCTCTAAAAGTGCTTCTCTACATTGGACATCAAGTCATTCTAACAAGCAACTTATGGGTTGAAGCAGGCCTTATCAATGACTCACTTGGAAAATTTGTTGTTATTTTTTATGCAACTTGTTCTTGACCCCTAGAGCTCCCATCGTTTGTTTTTGTTGAATTCATTAACTACAAAGGTTTTCCCTTGGATGTTTCAAATCCAAAATATATCCCAATCCCTCGTGTAACGAGGGGCTCTTGCACAAAAATTCCCCTTCGTATGGAATGGGTCGTAACAATCCATAAATCACAAGGAATGACCCTATAGAAGACATCAATCAACATTGGCAACATTGATTGTCAAGGCCTAACATTCACAACCATTTCTAGAGTTATATTATTAAGCAATATTTTCATCTCTCCATCTTTCTCCTACTCGTGTTACTCACACATGCAAGGAAATTCATATGTAATATGAAGAAAAAAAAAAAGCCTCCAAATCTATGCATCCATCTAATTGAAGACATTTCCTTTCCGGTGACTTGCATTCCTTTGCATTTCACTTGAAAATGTTTCATCTTTTCTCTTATTTTCAAAAAAATTAGCAATTTTGTATCTTTTTTACCTATTCTATTTCAAATATACTCTTCACTTTCAATGGTTTCTATTACTTTCCTGCTATGCTTTCCCTTTCAGTTAATGGATTTTGACATTTTCACTTATACACTTTACCTTTGCTTGAATAAACAGATGGATGTGCAGTATGCTTCCCAACTCTACAAATTTAGTCGTGAAATACATCAATAGGAGGTTACTCTTCTAGATATACAAGCACGTTTTCTGCGCCCTCCTACTCTGCCTCTATACCAGACGCGTCCAACTCTCGAACTACTTCGAAGGATTAAAGTTTTCATGCATGTCCTCATTCATACACATGAAAGGGATGTGAAGAGGGAACTTGGAGTATATTATCTCGATCATGTCCCAGAGTCTAAATCTCAACTGGTGTTGTAGATGTCACACATCATATTGTATTTGTGACTAGAAATTGTCCCTACAAGCAAAGAAAACACTTTTGTTGAACATCTTCAAACATCTTTAATTTCATACCACTACAAGCTTCTGCTTTAAATGCAAACAATACATTTTATTTTTGGTCAGTTGTTGCTCACTTTACAATATCTTCTAATAAAAACTCCTATACATACATGCACTTTTGTTGCTTTTCACTTTCTTCAAACATGTTTCTTTAATATTCTACCTTTGTATGTTCTCACATGTTTCCAAGATTTACAAACAAATAACTTAAGTAGCTTCTCTAAACAAGTACTACTATACTTGACTAGATTGCTATATTCAATGTTTTTGTGTCTTTTTATATAGGTAGTGTATGTTCATTTTTAACTTGTCCACACATGTGAATGTGCATTCCCAATTCAACAAATATCGAGTTGTTCCCATTACATGTATAGTAATGTAGATGCTCAAATATTGATTTAACAATTATGAGACTTACCCCTTTCATTAGGATGTTTCTTCTTGACAAAGAGAGGAGAATTAAAATTTATAGTTTACATAATAGGGTGATTTCAAACAAATAACTTAAATGTACCTTCTCTAAACAAATAGTGCTATACTTGGCTAGATTGCAATATTCAATGTTTTTTGTGTCTTTTTATATAGGTAGTCTATTTCATTTTTAACTTGTCCAAACATGTGAATGTGCATTGCCCGTTCAACAAATATCAGGTGTTCCCTTTACATTTATAGTAATGTAGAAGCTCAAACATTGATTTAACAATTATGACACTTACCTCCTTGATTAGGATTTCTCTTCTTGACAAAGAGAGGGGAATTAAAATTCATTGTTTACATTATGGGGTGATTTTCACAAAGATTGTTGAAAACTTGTTCCAAGGGTTATTCTACATAGTTGTTAAGGATATTGATGTTTATGTTGTGGACAAATTAAAAGATGTGTTATGGGTCCATCTTCTACAAAATGGTAAACTATCATCTCAAAAAAAATTTACAAAAATGTGTACAAGACTCTTTCTACTTCATGCAATCCCTCCTCTAACTAGATGGGAATGCCTATCTAATATTTCTTCAACTAACACAGTATTTTCATTGCTCATGCCTTTTTGCTATCCAAATTCTTCTATCTCAAATTGGTTTGCACTTTTAGGGTGTGGCAATTTATTTACTTCACTCATCTTTGAACATTTAGTCATTGTTTTCATTCAGACTTAAATGGATCAAAATTTCCACTGGATTGTTGCTTCTGATTCTCAATTTTCTGGAATTGTTTTCATGCATCCAAATTCTGCAATCTTCTTATTTTTTTTACTTTTGGTTGTTTATTTACCCATCAAAACAACTAAAAAATACAATGTATTTATGCATAGCAAATCTGCTATATTCTTATCTTTTAAGTTTGTATTGTTGGACATACATATACAACAAAACTTTTGAGATTACACATATTTCCCTTATTCATTATTGCCTTCTATTCTATTACAAGTATAGTCTAAACAACTTTAAAAACTAGGTTCCCTCAAATTCTTTCTTAAAAACAATTATATCCTCGATTCAATTCATTACTACTTTCTACAGTCCTCAAGCTACTCCTATCAAATTCCTTTGCACTCTCTATACAATTGCTAGTTTATCTACTCTAGCTGCTATTGAATATCGAAACGGACAGCGAACACTTGCTAGTTTATCTGTTCCAGCTACTATTGAATATTGAAAGGGACAGCGAACGATAAATTACAGATAGCGACTTTAAGTGGACAGCTCGTCCCCAGGCTGGCTGTGATTTTGGCAATGAGCGGCCTCATTGGTATTGGTTGACATTGGTAGTTGAGCCGTTGCACGTGTTCTCATGCGAAGGGTGGGGCCAAGATAACTGTTACATGTACCAAAAAAAATGAAATTTCTATCGTGTTACACAAGTTTTATGTTTTTTTTTTTTTAAATAGGGCTTTTTTATTAGTTTTGTTTTAAATTCAATTATGTATATAAAGGGGTAACTGCGCTCGTTGATTTTAATTATCAACACTGCAGAAAATTTGAGATGGTATTGAATTCGTTTATACGGTTAAAATTATGATTTAAATAATTTAATATGAATTAAATATCATATTAAATATATTTTATGATTAAATTTTATCCTATATTACATTTATATTCTAAAGATGAGAAATCGGTATTAAGAAATAATTTGTTTGATTAATAGAGCTTCAATCATCATAAAATGAAGATATAATATTGAAACTGCAAGTGTCACATTTCTAGAAGGATTGACAACTTCAGTGCGCTTCGTCAAATTCGTAACATAAATGAAGATATAATATTGAAACTGCAAGTGTCACATTTCTAGAAGGATTGACAACTTCAGTGTGCTTCGTCAAATTCGTAACATATTTACAGATTTAAAAAGTTAATATTGAAACTGCAAGTGTCACATTTCTAGAAGGATTGACAACTTCAGTGCGCTTCGTCAAATTCGTAACATATTTACAGATTTAAAAAGTTAATTTTGATCATGGATCGTATTTCAATGCAGTAGTAGAGCATACCCAAAATTTTCTTTACATATAAAATATTTAACATATAGAAGAGGAGCTATTTTTTTATCCCCGCGGGACTTTTGAGAAGTGCAACAGGAGAGCATCCAGAGACTCTATATATAGAAGAAGTCTTGTTTATGATCCTGCAAATCCCTCATAAAAACAAGAAACAAAAGAAGAGATCCTACTCAAAATCTCGACTTTGGTCTCCAACGCTCAATGAGAGGAGAAACCCTCATTATTTATTCTTTGGAATTGGTAACCTCTCACTTATTACTTACACCTATGAGTCAAAATATCCTACTAACTAAAGTATGATATATGAAAATAATGACATAATCTTACAGGGATAAAGATTAAAGACATGTGGGACAAGTGCATGTTATCTCATGCCTTACGTGGTATTGAAGACTCACGAGGAACCAAATTATGACTTTGAAATTACACAGTGAGCTATTATGGCAGCCCACAACATATGATTAACAAAATAGGACTATTAATTTGGACCTTAGGGGAATTATTAGACTGGGCCACGCTGCATGACAAACATATCTTGCACAAATATTTTTCGGAAATGTTAAAAGGACAATATATAATGTTCATATGTCACTACTGAAACAAACACAATTTGGTTTTCGACATGCACCACCATCTGCCATATGGTTTTTCTTCATCATTATCAGATTTCATATAACCATTTTTCCTGTATTGGTTTAACAAATAGAGATAAGTGTATCACTAGAATATCTTTTTATGTCAAAACCTAGCAAGAGCCCATGATTTTAAAAACCGAGATTCTATTAATTAAATGGCTCTCCAGGTGAAATACCTAGAGTGTGCCGAAGCACTCCACACAATGCACTATATCTTCATTCAAAAGAACCTCGTACAAATAGACTTGCACACAAAGAGGGTGGTTTGAACCACTCCCTGGATAGTAGGATCTGAGATCTAATCTTAGAGTCTCAATCCTATCCTCATCACAACAAATATCTAAGTCTAGCTTTCTCCATTAATTCCAACACTCCCCCTTAATGGAGAAAGCGTATTGAAAAAATATCATATGCTTGCTAGTCTAGTCTCAGTTAGGCTTACAATGATAAGTAAAAAACTTGGTAACTGAGTTTTCATTTTAGTCTTCTTGCTTGAGAGTCCATGCTTGTTCATTCCTAAGTGAGACTTCATCTTTACCTTTCTTGCCATGAGGTAGTGATAGATCTTCACCTCATTTTTACGTTTTCTTCCCCAAAGACTGAACGCTTAAACTCTTATCCTCCTTGATCTTGATTGTAGGTTTTTGTTCTTTATATCTTGATGGTTGGTACTTTGATAACATTTTAGAGGGTGCAAGCTTGATAGGAGAATTTTTCCTCTCACTATTTCTGGTGTCAAACATCTGAACGTCAGCGATGTTGTCTTCAACATTCATTAATGCAACTTCTGCGTTGACTTCATAAAAACATGGTGTTTCAAGCCATGCTTCAAGAAACTTTAATTCCTCTTCAAATTTTGTTGCTTCTTCCTTGTTGTTGTTGCTAACATCTGCACACACAGAAACATTCATGAGATCATCATAATTTGAATTCTCTCCAGCTTTGTCTTCTTCTACCAATTCTTTCCAATCAGCTTCATGTGGCTCATCCAATTGATCTTCAACAATATGTTCCTCTTTACTTCCTTCCTCAAGAACGACTAGTGGGACTTCTTGATCTTCAACAATATGTTCATCTCCACATCCTTTCTGAAGAACAACTGGTGAGTCTTCAATCTCACGTTGTTGCAGAACATATAGTATCTCTCGATAATCATGGTCATTAATAAAACCACCAAGCCTCATGAAAAAAATATCATCAGGGTCAAATATGTCAAAAAGTGCAGCCATATTGAAAAACTTACAGCTTATCTCGCTACCATATTTCTTTCTGACTCACCTCGGTCCTCTCAAGAGCTCCAACAACCCATTACTACGCAGGCGGGAAACTTCTCCCTTTGGCAGCTCTTCAACCGTAGAACCTTGTGGTGCAGATTGTGGCTTCTATGCCACAGCCAAATCTGAAGCAAAAGCTAGCAATGCAACCTGAACTTGAGTGCACTCGCACCAAGCTTCGAGATCGAGGTTTCAAATCGCATTTTGATGCAGATCGCCTCTTGATCTGCAATCTCTTTAGATGTTGTGACTTCACCTTTCTGAATATGCTCACCTCCTCTGATCCACCGCGTCAGGTATAAATATCTATAAGTTATTAACTAATCAGCGTGCTCCTCTCCCACAGTTCTGTGATTTTCGGCGTATTCCTTCCTCACGGGTAGCTCTTATCAGCACGTTTGTACCATCAGAAATCGTGTTGATCACCATATATACGCTGGACCGCGTGAATTCCACGATCCCCGTTCATCGAACAGTTGTCCTTCTCCCACGTCACAGATCTCAGCAGATCTCAGTTCACAGGATCTGCAAATTAATGGTTTGATTTCTCAATCACCATTTCTTTCAACCATTCACTACAAGAATCGATCATCGTATTTGCTACTTCAAAGTTGGATTAAAGTCACCTTCTCATCTTCGTCAAGGGAAGATCTATTCCTCCGCAGATAAAGCCCTGATTTGGAACATTCAACTTCTCTTTTTCTATGCGGAGGGTTTTTGGTTATACAGAGACTTTGTTAGGTCCCTATATTACTAGTATAGTCACTTATTGTTATTAGTGTAACCCCCTTATTTTTATTATTGTACCCTTGTAACCCCATTTTGTTATTATTGTGCCCTTAAATTATTATTGTTAGATCGGCTAGGATTACATTGTGGCCCACTAGGATTACATTATGGCCACATGGACTCCTATATATAGAAAGGAGGTTTTGTAAATTGTATCATCCAAGAATTGTTCATTTATGTAATGTATTGGAGGTTTCCCCCTCAAATTGGCTCATTTATAAGGCGTTGATATCTCTTTTCTTCTATTTTTGGAGCTGGTTACACAACATTTGGTATCAGAGCTTTGGATTCTAGGGTTTCGCTGCTCCAAATAGGTCATCGTGGAATTTTCGCTACAATTTTTTTTCTACGAATCTTAAGAAGCTGAAATTGTTAGGGTGCGAAGCCGAAACCCTGAGGAACATCGTCAAAAAATTTCAAAGCTTGGTTCACAATATTTTCGGAGATATGATCTGTGGAAGTTAGGTCTTTTTTCAGGCTCCTAAACAGGTCATCGTGGAATTTGCGCTATAAAACATTTTCTACGAAGGTTCAAAATCTGAAATTTTTAGGGTGAGAAGCCGAAATCCTGAGGAAACTCGTCAAAAAATTTCAGATCTTGGTTCGCAATATTTTCGGAGATATGATCTGTGGAAGGCAGTGCTTTTTCAGGCTCCAGAATTTCATCTCAAAGAGGTGATCGTGGGAACATATTCATAACTCTTTCTCTGAGCATCGGATTGGGGTACCGTAAAAAGTGGTCACAAGTACATGGATTTTAGTTTCTTGGCTATCAATTTCAGAGCCGAAGGATGAAAAAGTGACACGTGGCAAGTCTTACAAGTTCACTCTACTGAACAAGTCCATAATTAGTTCATTGTGGGAGATTGGACACAAGTTTGTCTTGGAGAATCCAAATCAGGTCAGACCTATAGCATTAGAAACATAATTCAGAGGGCTACGTTGGTACCGAAATTCAAATATTAAAGTGCTGCAATCACAGAGATAATCCAATTTCAATATCGAGCTCCTCAAAAGCAAGAAAAATGTGTGTATTTTTTTTCCGAATTGCATAAGTCTTGTTTGAAGAATCAATTTGAATTGATTCCAAGGGCATATTGTAGAATAGATATCAGTATTGGGTTCTAAAATATGCCCCGTAAAAATAATTCAACACCCATTAAGCCTTCAGAAGGCTCTACTATGACTCATGAAGATGAAGAATTGCAACGTGATCTATCAAAATTACAAGGGCAAGTGCAACAAATTTCACTCTCGCAAAGAGCAACAAAAAATGAAATGGAAGTTTTGAATAAAGGCGTGGAAGCGAAGATGGACGGTTTGAAGAAAGGCATGGAAGCTAAGATGGATGGCATGGAAGCTGGCATGGAAGCTAAGATGGATGACATGAAAGACAACATGGAAAAGATGAAGAATGATCTAAAAGCAGACATCGAAGGTTTGACAAAGTTGATACAAGAAATGTTTCCTAATGGTGAAAAGATAGTAGAAGAACCTCATGATGAGAACAAAATAAATGGTAATCGTGATTTCATAAACTCTAATGTTGGCGGGAAGAACCACCATATTCCAAAAATGGATATGAGGAAGTTTGATGGAAAGGATCCTGTAACATGGATACTACAGATGGAGCAATATTTTGATCTCCATAACGTGCAAAACACACAAAGGTACGCATTGCAACTTTACATTTAGAACAAAATACATTTGTATGGTATCGATGGCTTTGCTCCCGTAAAAAAATTGTCACTTTGTCAATTTTTACGGAGGAAATGATAGCACATTATGAGGATACAAAGAGCAACACCTTCTTTAGCCAATTGATAAATCTCAAACAAAAGGGTTTAGTGGGGCAGCATATTGAGGACTTCCAAAAATTGAATATAAGGGTAAATGATATTCCAGAGGAACACAGGATCGACCTCTTCATAGGCACTTTAAAGGATAACATACAACATGAAGTTCGCGTTTTGGAACCGGATTCATTGGAGAAGGCATTCAGGTTGGCAAGAAAAGTTGAATGTAAAATAATGGCGACAAGGAAGCCTACCACTCAATTATATAAATAAGGAAGTGTTGCTACGCCTAGATTTCCACAACCTACAAGGTTGACACCACAACAATTGGAAGAAAAAAGAGAAAAAGGGCTTTGCTACAGTTGTGATAGCAAATACACTAAAGGTCATAAGTGTGTTGAGAAGAAATTATTTTACATAAATTGTGAAGAGGAAGAAGAAAATGAACAAGAAGAGGATATACACCAGGAACCAACCCTAGAAGAGGAAGAAATTAATCCTACCATATCGTGTAATGCACTGGCAGGAATTACCACTCCTTAAACTCTCAAGATAGAAGGACATATCAAGAAGAAAAAGGTAATAGTGTTGATTGATTCAGGTAGCACCCATAATTTTATTCATTGTAAGGTAGCCAAGGAATTAAATTGTTTCCTATACCCAACACCAGAATTTCAAGTGATGGTTGCAAACGGAGGAACTATAAATTGCTCTGGAAAATGCCATAATATCAAGCTAACCATGGGGGAATATGTATTGACTAGTCCAATGCTTTCCATTCCTATGGGAGGTGTTGATGTTGTACTAGGAGTGCAATGGTTACAATCTTTGGGGACGGTAGCTTTTAATTTTCAAGAACTTTTCTTGAAATTTTTTTCAGAAGGAAAGGAAGTCGAATTACGGGGTATTGCAGGGAAGCCGGGAAATATAATAAGTTCTAATGTCATGACAAAGCTTCTAAAGAAAGAACAACGAGGCGTAATTGCACAATTATGCTCACTAGAAGTGCCAACATCAAAATCATCTATTTCTGCAGATCTCCAACAAGTCTTGGACAATGATTCCAAGGTGTTTGAAACTCCCAAAGGACTCCCACCTATTCGTGATCATGATCAGGCTATTCATTTGATTCCAGGAAGTGTTCCTCCAAACATTAGGCCTTATAGATATCCTTACGTCCAAAAGAGCGAAATTGAACGTATGATTGCAGAAATGTTAGAGGTGGGTATAATTCAACCTAGTCAAAGTTCTTTCTCTGCTCACGTAGTATTGGTACACAAGAAGGATGGATCATGGCGAATGTGTCCGGATTATAGGGAGCTCAATAAGCTCACCATTAAAGATAAATTTCCCATTCTTTTGATTGATGAATTATTGGATGAATTACATGGAGCAATTTATTTTACCAAGTTGGATCTTCGTTCAGGATATCATCAAATTAGAATGAAGACTGAAGATATTCCAAAAACAGCATTTTGAACTCATGAGGGTCATTATGAATTTTTGGTCATGCCTTTTGGCCTTACCAATGCACCTTCTACATTTCAGGGGTTGATGAATTCCATTTTCAAACCCTTCCTTAGAAAATTTGTGCTAGTATTTTTTGATGATATACTAATCTACAGCAGGTCTTGGAAGGATCATGTTGAACATGTTGACAGGGTGCTCAAACTATTGCGGGAGAAACAATTATATGCAAAAAAATCCAAATGTTTCTTTGGAGTACAAGAGGTGGAATATCTGGGTCATATTGTATCTCACGAGGGTGTTAAAGTAGACCCTAACAAAATTAAAGCCATTAAGGAATGGAAAGTCCCCACAACCATAAAGCGGTTGCGAGGATTTCTCGGGTTAACAGGGTATTATCGCAAGTTTGTTAAGAATTATGGGAGAATAGCAGCACCTCTAACAACATTATTGAAGAAAGATGCATTTTCATGGACTCCTGAAGCAACTAAGGCCTTTGAACATCTTAAAGAAGCAATGTGCCTAGCACCAGTCTTAGCTACGCCAGACTTCACAAAAACCTTTATTGTGGAATGTGATGCCTCAGGAAATGGAATTGGTGTTGTTTTAATGCAGGAAGGAAGACCCATTGCTTTTGAAAGTCGTCCAATCAAAGGAAAGTATTTACGAAAACCTATTTATGAGAAGGAAATGTTAGCAATACTGCATGCACTAAAGAAGTGGCGAACTTACCTAATGGGAAGACACTTCAAGGTAAAAACTGATCATGATAGTCTTAAACACTTTTTGGAACAAAGACTATCTTCAGAAGAGCAGCAAGAATGGGTCACAAAGATGTTGGGTTATGACTTTGAAATAATCTACAAAAAAGGAAAGCTTAATGTTGTTGCAGATGCACTCTCAAGAAAGAATGAAGAGGTGGAAGCATTGCTTTGTGCCATTTCTATTATCCAACCAGATTGGATAATCGAAGCAAAAGATGAATGGAAGAAGGACAAAGATGTATGGACACTCATTCAAAAGTTGCAGCAAGATCCTAGTACATCTGATACATTTAGTTGGAAAAATGATTCCTTATGGTACAAAGATAGCTTATATCTTTGTAAGAATTCCCAACTAAAACAAAAGATTCTTCTGGAATTGCACACTTCTCCTTTAGGAGGACACTCAGGATTTTTAAAACTTACCACAGGGTGAAGAAAGAATTTTTTTGGGATGGCCTTAAATCTGATATTCGAAAGTTTGTGGCGGAATGTTTGGTTTGCCAGCAGAATAAAGTGGAAACAATTAAGACCCCAGGACTTCTACAACCTTTATCCATTCCAAGTCAACGTTGGGAGGAGATTTCAATGGATTTTATCACAAGTTTACCTAAGTCAGAAGGAAAGAGTGTCATCATGGTGGTAGTTGATAGACTTACCAAGTATGCACACTTTTGTGCATTATCTCATCCATTTAAAGCAAGTACGATTGCTACTACATTTATGGACAGAATTCAAAAGCTACATGGAAGCCCAAGGGTTATTGTGAGCGACAGAGATCCCATTTTTACTGGAAATTTTTGGACGGAGTTATTTTCTTGTTTGGGTACTCAATTAGCTCATAGCTCATCTTATCATCCTCAATCTGATGGTCAAACTGAGATAGTAAATAAATGTTTAGAAGGATATCTTCGTTGTTTTGTATCTGATAAACAAACACAATGGGTCAAGTGGTTACCTCTCGCTGAATGGTGGTATAACACTTCCTTCCATTCTGCAGCAAAAATGACCCCATTTATGGCACTTTATGGATATCATCCACCATCGATCACATCATCTTTAAGGGAAAATTTGAAGGTTCAAGCAGTGGAAGATCACATCGAGCATCGGCAAGAAGTTCTCCAACTCTTAAAGGATAACCTAAATTTGGCACAAAATCGAATGAAACAACAGGCAGATCAACATCGCAGCGAGAGAAGTTTTGATGTAGGAGATTGGGTATTTTTACGGCTACAACCGTACAAACAAATGTCCCTCAAGCAAGCTAAGAAGGATAATAAATTATCACCAAAGTACTATGGTCCTTACAAGGTGTTGCAAAAGATTGGTACTATGGCATACAAATTGGAGCTTCCTGCTTCTTCACGAGTGCATCCGATTTTCCATGTTTCATGCTTAAAGAAGGTTATAGGTGAAAATATTCCAGTTCAAACAATATTTCCAGAACTTGATGAGGAAGGAAAAATCATATTGGAACTGGAAGCGGTCACGGAAACAAGAACTCGACAACTACAGAATCGATCAATTTCAGAGTATCTCATCAAGTGGAAGAACTTACCCACTGAAGATTCTACATGGGAGGATGAGAATTTTATACAAAAGCACCCAGAGCTACTCAAGCGTTGAGGAAAACACTTTTTTTGAAGGAGAGGGGCATGTTAGGTCCCTATATTACTAGTATAATCCCTTATTGTTGTTAGTGAAACCCCCTTATTGTTATTATTGTACCCTTGTAACCCCCATTTTGTTATTATTGTGCCCTTAAATTATTATTGTTAGGTCGGCTAGGATTACATTGTGGCCCACTAGGATTACATTATGGCCACATAGACTCCTATATATAGAAAGGAGGTTTTGTAAATTGTATCATCCAAGAATTGTTCATTTATGTAATGTATTGGAGGTTTCCCCTTCGAAGTGGCTCATTTCTAAGGTGTTGATATCTCTTTTCTTCTATTTTTGGAGTTGGTTACACAACAGACTCTTTCTATCTCTCCCGTAGACAAACTGCCTAATGCACAGATTCTCCTCTCCTCATTGTCTCGGAATTGGCATCAAATAGGTACTGTGCTATTCCAATACACCTCCACCCCAGATCTCCCGTAGACTAGATTTGCTGCTAGACCATGGCAGCCACCACACGAGATGCGACATATGCAACAAACCTGCAACGATTCACCAACACTTCTTTAAGCAGCGGCGACTTCTTCTCACCACAGGCTCAGCGGCGACTTCTTTACCGAGCGACGACTTCTTCTCACCACGGGCTCAGCACGCAAACTCGGCCTCCAAGTGATAGGCCTCTCCGGGCTATAGAACTCAGTGATCCACAATAGACATGGGATCTGGCTAGTGAGAGGGCATTTAATAATGTCGTGTGCAAAAAATCGTAGCCATGAGACTTCGTGATAACCTCAGACCGTGTCAACTCAACAAGTTCAAACCAAAAATCCTCGGCTCGCCTTTTATCACACTAACCTTCAACCGTAGAATCAATTAATGAGATCACCATAGGGGCTTCACTCAATGAACCTATAACATATCACATGAGATCATAGTATATTAAACAATATCCTTAATTTGAATACATATTGGAAAATACGTTTAAAAATCACATTATTTAACTCCCTACCAATATAAACCCAAGACACCTTCCCAATTTAAAAAGTCTCTACTTTCACTATATATTGTAGGTATCCATTTTTTCATTAACATTTTTTATACTCCTTTACATTTTTTCATTAACTTTGAGATCTAATTTTTATACCCGCCAATATGAAAACGCTTTACCCCTTATTTATCCCCCAATATATTATGTCATATTTTCCTCATTATTTATATCCCAATATGAAACCACGTGCTATGGTATTGCTCCCGCAGTGAAGCCCTTATGGAGATCGCATGATAAAAAAACGATTCATGCACCGAGATCTATAGTAACCAGATCAACCTCCTATCTTCGGACTATCAATCATGTCGGCGTAGGCAAAAATACAGCCTCCATACTATTGATCCTTGGACGCAATCACTCACCACTAACCATCACTTGACCGAGGTGGATTCCTTCGATCACCCATGGACTCCATCGATCTACGAGCAACCACCGTTGTGAGGCACTCTGATTTATTTGATCCACTCACATAGCAGGTCTTCTCCACTCACAAAGCACATGTAATATTCCCAATTTTTCCACAGGATAATTGGAACATTAGAGTTCTTAACTTTCATAATTAATTAAATAAATAAGAGGGTGGGGGGACCCACAAACCCCAAAGATAAATAAAATCCATTTTTGATGTGTGAATGTGGATATTTCAGTGATAGATCTACATAATGGAGTAGTGGAGCAGATACTTAATGTGAAAGGAGTGGAGATCATGTCTCATTAATGAGAAAGATCATGGAGGTTGAAGTAGTCAGCTAAGATCATGGAAGAAATCAAATGTAATATCATAGAGCATTCATGATGAGATGATGGAGGAAATGGTGCATTAATGCACACATGATGGAAAGGGTGATCATTACATGCACACATGATGGAGATCATGGAGAGACATCGTAGTCAAGATGGAGACCTATGTCCACATGTACAACACTATTATGAGGTGGGCCAAGGCATGGGAAGGTTCACAAACTATATAATGAAGATGAAGGAAACATTAAAGGTAGGCTTTGGATTATTGATTTGTGATCTGTTTAGATCTGGATTTTCCATTTGACATTCCAAGCATGCTTGGGCTGTTTAGTTCAGTCTCCAGTGCTGTTTAGCATAGGGTGTTTCTGAGCGGAAATCCCACCCTTACCCATGGGGGACTTTGAGTGCCTACTCTAGGAAGGTTTCCTATTATTCATCATCAAGCATTGGTGCCACATTGTTCTTACTTTCTGCAGCCCATACATCTTCAAAAATAACACATTTTTGCATCAGGGTTTGAGAGGAGGAGGTTGTCCTTCAATATTTTAGCTGAGGAACCAGTGAAGGGTTCATCCTTTCACTTTGTGCTTCAAGATAAGCCTTCCAGTGCTTCAAATCTATATCAGGCATCAGGCCATCCATCATTCATCTCCCAACAACAGCATTTCCATCAGGAATTGCGCAATCCATTCCTGTAGATCCAAGGGAGAAGGGAAGTTGCTAGGATTTCGGCTAGTAATCCAATGGAGAACCATTCCTTCACATTGTATTCATTATTTCCATAATTCTGGAGCTGATTTTCATATCTTAGCAGAAGGCTAGAGAGCCTCCATCCTTGATAGCGCAATTTTTGTGAGCAGTTGTGTAGCAGCAGCTGCAATCTTTAGAGGAGGATTGAGGAGCGAGATCTTGAGCTTATAGCTTGAAGATCTAGTGAAGGGATCAACCCTTCAAGCCTAGATCTGGTTGTACATCATATTGCTGCCATCATATGATAAGATCTAGCTTCAGATCTACATAACCTAGCAGACTAGGGATCAAATCCCAAGAGGGTAAATTTCCAATCTCATAGATCTGGAATTTCCTTTCTGGGTTATCTTGGGTTGCCATCATAGAGCCGAAATCTAGAATCTTGGCAACATCGGAGCTCCAGATTTCCATAGATCTGCATTTCCCTATTCTGCCAGCAGTCATATGTACATCATCTACTGAAGGGACAACGTAGTATTTGCTTCCAGCAACTCTCCAGTTATGCAGTGCCTCCTTTGGCATGTTTTCAGGGTCATTCTAGCCTATGTATTTGGCTTGAGTTCATCTATATGAGCATTGTTGTATTGTTTATTCATCTCCAATGATAATAAAAGGCTCACCTATTCTGTATATTCTATGATTGTTCAATCTTTACATGTACATTTTCTATGATACAAATATTGTGTTTGTGTATCAACGCATTATTCCATTTTGGGATATTACAACACAAATCCACTCAGCTTCAACCTGAGCTCTGATACCATATTAAAAACCGAGATTCTATTAATTAAATGGTTCTCGAGATGAAATACCTGGAGAGTGCTCAAGCACTCCAAACAATGCACTATATCTTCATTTAGAAGAACCTCGTACATATATACTTGCACACAAATAGGGTGGTTTGAACCACTCCCTAGATAGTAGGATCTGAGATCTAATCTCTTGAAAAGTCAACAAGAAATGTCTGTCTAATTTAATTTTGCCTTAATTAAATTGGACAATAAAATGTAATCTTATCTCATAATCACTTGTAATAGTTAATTGAGTGTGATAAACTCAGTTAGCTCATGAATTTCGAGTTGAGGGTGGTTGGTGAGGCATGCCGAGTGGTTCTATTAGTTATTGAGTCCAAGTTGCAGTTAGTGCATTAGTTTAATGCATGAGAAATCAGTTAACTCAATTAATTGAGTTAGAATCAGTTTAACTAGTTGTAACTGTTTGTTGCACTAGTGAGAGGTCAAGTGAATTAAATCAGATTTAATTCACATCTAGTGATCTGTCATGCAACTGATGATTTACTATTAATAGTTGTATGCATGTGAGTTCCAATGGAGACCCAGTTGAGACAAAGGTGAAAGGGATGTTAACTATCAGTTGTATCATGAGTAGATTGCCCGCATGTAGTAAAAAAACCACAAGATTTCCCATCAAAATTGTGTAGTTTTGGAAGGCTGAATTTCCTAAAGAATAGGGATTGCATTCCACATGAATTGTGCAAGCAAGGCAGGTTAAGAAAATGCTGAAAATTGGCTAAGTGTTGGTCGATTTTGTTTGGATCAGTGTGAGATAGTTGTGAGAGTGTAGGAGACACTTGTGAGAAGAGTGCATTGTAATTGTTTCATGATTCCTTGGTAAATATACAATAGAAGATAGAGGGGTTTTGAGAAATAAGCTTTCCCTGGGAAAATATATGTGTTGTGGTTTGATTTTCTTCTTTCTTTACTTGTTGTGATTGGCGATCGTGTTTATTTTCCGCAATTTATTTGTAGAAGGATTCAATATCTTGTTTTAGCATATCGCATAAACGAATTGAATCCATTGATATACATATTGTTTTCATAATTTCTACATGGTATCAAAGCACGGGAAATCACTATAGTGGAGAAGAAATTGAATTTGTGTTAAATAGCATTCAAATTTGAAAAAGTATTCTTTGGTGCGACAGACGGATCAAGATCAAGATGACTTTCAATGGCTTGAGATTGGAGTATGCACTCGAGGCAACTCTAATTATATTGCGTGGAAAGACATGATGGAGGTTGTTCTAGAGGACAGCAGGTTGAAAGAATTCATTGATATTGACATTCCCAAACCCACAGCAACAGATGTCGCTCTTCATGATGCTTGGCAAAAGAAGGTTGCAAAGGCGAGGAGGATATTATTGAAGGGAGTACGCGACCACAATGTCTTAAGTCTCTATGGAAAAGTGACTCCATATGCAATGTGGAAGGCTTTGAAAAATTTGTTTCAGAGTAGTAGTGACCACATAAAATTGGCACTGAAAGACAAGCTCAGGAAAATCAAAATGGAGAAAGGCGACAATATTCCGAAATATTTAACCAAGTTTCTCCAATGTCGAGATGAGCTTGGGAGCATCAGAATTACTGTAGCGGATGATGACTTGGTGAGCCTAGCTCTTATAGGCCTTCCCAAGAGGTGGCATAGTTATCAGGATTATATCAATGGGAGGGAGAAGTTGCCAAATTGGGAGCGACTTTGGTCAGATTTGGTGCAATAAGAATTTAGGCGAAATACCAGGGATGGATCCTCATCTAGGACTGATGATGAGAAAAATTGCGCCTTGTCTGGTAAGGAAAAGAAGGGGAAGGGAAAGAAATCCTATTCTAAATCTGAGTCTGGCAAAGAAGGCAAGAAGCGTGACATGTCCAAAGTGAAATGTTTTCACTGTCACGAGCATGGAAATTATGCCACTAATTTTCCACAGAAGAAGAAGAACAAGAAGACTTCAAGATCTACAGCTGGTGAGGCTTTGGCCTCGCAATTTGAGTTGGACTTCTCGCTAATCGCATGCATGGTGTCAAGTGCAATGGGATCAATGTGGTACTTGGATAGTGGTGCATATTTCCACATGACGGGAGACAAAGAACTTTTTAGTACCTTGGAGGAGAAGGATCTCTAGATGCATATAGAAATGGGTGATGATGGGAGGTATAGTGCTACCAGGATTGGTACAGTTACCTTCCAGAGACAGTCAGGTAAGCCCTTCTTATTAAAATATGTAATGCATGTACCAGGCTTGAAAAAGAATTTAGTTTTAGTTGCAATGTTGGAGGATAGAGGTTATGATGTGGTTTTCAGTGAAGGGAAACCTTTCCTACGACACAAAGCCACAGGACAAGCCAAGAAGATTGGGATTCATGTGAAGACTCTCTACAAACTTGATGTAGATGGATGCACAGCATTGATGGGTAAGGCAGACAAAGTGGTGAGTCGAGATGAGGGTGAATTATGGCATAGGATATTGGGCCATCTACACCATGGTGCCTTGAAGGTCATGCAACAAATTTCTACGGGGCTTCCAAAGGGTACTCTTGCGCAGATAGACACATGCAAGGGATGTACCATGGGGAAGTATGCAAATGCCAATTTTCATGAGAAGGAGAAACGAGCAACGGAAATCCTTGAGAGAGTTCACTTCGACGTGTGTGGACCATTCTCTACAACTTCGATAGCAAAGCACATGTATTATGTGATGTTTGTTGATGATTTTTCTAGAAATTTTTGGATCTACTTCATGCAAAAGAAAGATCAGATGTTCTCAAAATTTGTGAGTTCAAAGCACTGGTTGAGAAAGACACGAGGAAGCATGTGAAGGCTCTTAGGAGCGACAATGGTGGTGAGTACATATCCAATGAATTCAAGAACTTCTGTAGCAAAGAAATAATTCAGAGAGAGTTGATTACACCTCATAACCCACAACATAATGGGGTCGCAGAAAGAAAGAACATAACAATTGTGGGTGCGCCACTAGCGATGTTGCATGATCAGGGTTTGTCATTGCATATGTGTGCAGAAACATGCAACACAACGGTATTTGTGCAAAACCATAGTCCTAATCAGATACTTGGCATGAGTACATCAGAGGAGGCTTTTTCTAGTAAGAAACTTGATGTTTCATATTTTAATTTTTTTGGCTCATATGTCTATTGCCATGTGACCAAAGATTCCAGGAAGAAGCTAGAACCAGTAGCTGAGATTGGGATATTTGTGGGGTACACTGATACTCCCCACAACTATCGGGGGTATTTTCCAAACAACAGGATGATTGTTTTGAGACAGGATATAAAATTTGATGAGGAGAAAGCCATGTGATTGTCCCTTGAGAGGGAGCTTGATTTTCATGCAGATGAGGAACTCTTGGTTTCGAAGGATGAACCTCAAGATGTGGAGAAACCACATGCGGAGGATCATGGAGTGGCAGAAAGCGCTCATGTAGAGCCATCCACCAGAAATGGTAGAAGGAAAACCATGGAAGCTAATAGATTGAGACTTGATACGACAGAACATGTAGGAGCACCTACCTCACTGTGCAGACAGAGACAGTCTCCAGACAGGTTTACTGGATACATGGCTCTTATGATCAAATGTATTGTGACAGAACCATCCTCTTTTGAGGAAGAAGTGTAGAAACCAATTGTGGTTGACGCCATGGTTGAGGAGTATGACTCCATTGTCAAGAATAGTGCATGGGAAGTTGTCCCAAGACGAGTCGGAAAATCAGTGGTTGGATCTAGATGGATCTATAAGGTAAAACAGGCGGCAGATGGGAGTGTGGAGAAGTACAAGGCTAGATTTGTAGCCTGGGATTCTCACAAGTTGAGGGGATTGAGTATGAGGAGACTTTCGCACCGGTTACGAGATACTCATCGGTTAGATCTATCCTTGCACTGTCAACACAGATGGGGTGGAAGATACATCAGATGGATATGAAGACTACGTTTCTCAATGGAGTTATTGAGGAAGAAGTGTACATAGAGCAACCAAAATGTTTTGAGACCTGTGACAGTGAGTCACATGTGTGCAGACTCAAGAGATCACTGTATGTGCAGAATCAAGCACCTTGTGCTTGGTACACTAGGATTGACAACAATTTCACAGGGTTGGGCTTCACAAAGAGTGAAGCAGATGCAAACCTATACCAAATTGTGGTTGATGGTAAGCTCTTGATTATCATATTTTATGTTGATGATCTAATTTTGACAGGTGATGAGTAGCTCATAACTACTTGCAAAGAGGATCTTGCAAGAGAGTTTGAGATGAAGGACATGAGACTCCTTCACTATTTCCTTGGTTTGAAATATGGCAACAGGATGGTGAGTTATTTGTTTCTCAGGGCAAGTATGCTAAAGAAATTTTGAGTAAGTTTCACATGGAGAGCTGTAAACCCATGGAGACTCCTCTTCCAGGAAACTGGAGGAAGGAGGATGCTACTTCAGGGGAAGTAGTGGACGCTACTATTTACAGACAACTTGTGGGTTCACTGATGTACTTGGTGAATACTAGACCAAAAATTTTCTACAAAGTTAACCAGTTGAGTCAAGCTATGGTTAAGCCGACCAAGCTCTTTTGGAAGGCGGGGAAGCATGTCTTGAGATATCTCAGGGGCACTACAGAGTATGTATTATGGTACAGACAGACAGAGGGAGTGAAGCTTCAAGGCTTCACCGATGTAGATTGGGCAGGCAGTCCATCAGATAGAAAGAGCACATCGGGAGGGATCTTCAACATATGATCGACAATAGTTTCTTGGTACAGCAGGAAGCAGAGATCTGTGGCACTCAGTTCAGTCGAGGTAGAGTACATGGCATCTAGTCAGGCTGAATGTGAGGCCATCTGGATGAGGAAGATTTTGGTTGGTTTGTTTGGTCATTAGATGGATCCGATGGTGATACATTGTGATAACCAGAGTTGCATTAAACTCTCGGTTAATCTGGTATTCCATGATAGGTCCAAGCATATAGACATTCAATGCCACCATCTCATAGATTGTGTTCGGAGGCACATTATGTTACTTCAGTACATTCCCACGAAAGATCAGGATGCAAATATTCTGACGAAGGCGCTCGCCAGGAGCAAATTCAAATATCATAGAGGCAGGATTAGGGTAGCCGATAATCCCTTTCTTGTTGAGAGGGAATGTTGAAAATTCAACAAGAAATGTGTCTAATTTATTTTTCCCTTAATTAAATTAGACAATAAAATGTAATCTTATCTCATAATCACTTGTAATAGTTAACTCACTGTGATAAACTCAGTTAGCTCATGAATTTCGAGTTGGGGGTGGTTGGTGAGGCATGCAGAGTGATTTTATTAGTTATTGTCCAAGTTGTAGTTAGTGCATTAGTTTAATGTATGAGAAATCAATTAACTCAATTAATTGTGTTAAAATCAGTTTAACTAGTTGTAACTGTTTGTTGCACTAGTGAGAGGTCAAGTGAATTAAATCGGATTTAATTCACATGATTTACTATTAATAGTTGCATGCATGTCAGTTCCAGTGGAGACCCAGTTGAGACAAAGGTTAAAGAGATGTTAACTATCAGTTGTATCATTAGTAGGCTATTTGCATGCAATAAAACAACCACAGGATTTCCCATGAGCATTGCGTAGTTTTGGAAGACTAGATTTCCTAAAGAATAGGGATTGCATTCCACATGAATTGCGCAATCAAAGCAGGCTGAGTAGAGGCTAAAAATTGGCTAAATGTTGGTCGATTTTGTCCGGATCAGTGTCAGACAATTGTAAGAGTGCAGGAGACTCTTGTGAGAAGAGTGCATTGTAATTGTTTCATGATTCCTTGGTGAATATACAATAGAAGATAGAGGGGTTTTGAGCACTAAGATTTCCCTGAGAAAATATCTGTGTTGTGGTTTGATTTTCTTATTTCTTTACTTCTTGTGATTGGTGATCGTGTTTATTTTCCGCAATTGATTTGTAGAATGATTCAATATCTTGCTTTAGCATATCGCATGATCGAATTGAATCCATTGATATACATATTGTTTGTATAATCTCTACAGAATCTTAGAGTTTCAATCCCATCCTTATCACAACAAACCTCTAAGTCTAGCTTTCTCCATTAATTCCAACACATGAGGAATACAACAATAAGCTCTAGTGAAGATTTTACTTTTAGGTTGAATTTTTCACTCTAATTGATAACTCTTATAATATTTCTTCCCTCCTTGTGTGCAAATAGTGTTTTTATACTTTAAAAACTTTGGTGGTTCCTATTTGGTATTATGAAGCTGATATCTAGCTACAATGATGGGATCATGTTGGAGTTTTAATATGAAATTATTTTCTTTGTTGGTCCAAGGATAAAACTTTTCTAAGAAAATATTAGCGATGTTTAGTAAGGTATTTTGAATTTGCACATATAATGATCTTACCTTGTTCCTTGGTTAATTGAAGGATTAAAACATAACTATTGCAAGTGAGCATTACATAACCCATCATTATCAAAATCTAGTTAGTAACATTAGTTAGATAGCTTTTCTCTATTAGTCCTTAAGAGTCCAAGGAATGTATGCTCTTTGTTTAGGTTTTAACTTTGTAGAGAAATCACCTCCAAATAGAGAAAAAATATACAATGGTGAGAACATGAAATATACACAGATATTTTCTTGCTACATACAATTATTTGATGGTGGAATTCAATTTCTGAAAACCACATTGATGATTTTTTATTTAATTTAATCAATGTTACAATACTTCTTGTTATATACAAATATTTGATGGTGGAATTCAATCTTTGAAAATCACATTGATGATTTTTTATTTAATTTAATCAATGTTACAATACATACATATACATGCCAAAGCATTCATAAAACCCAATCCATTAACCCTGAATTAGAACATATCGTAGTTCATGTGCGCAAAACCATGTCATGGATCCTGTGCAGGGACGGGGCTACTACCCCGTACAAACCCTTCGGCAAGGGGGACTGTCACCCCCATTGACCCCCCGATATGCCCAACACAACATAACAACACCTATAATTAGTTGTGGAAAGAATATAACACATACCCAACAGTTTGTTCCCATTTTTCTAAAATTTGATGGAGAAATTTTCATTTCCTTCCAGAAAAAATAAATATAACGTTTGAGCAACTTATCTGGTCTCAAAAAGGTCTCAATTTTAAGGAGTTGTGATCTTCTCAATATCATCTCCATAGAATCTACCTTCTTTTTCTTCTTTTCTCTTTATCGACCTTTTGTTGATGTTATTGTCTTAGTGTTTTTCCTTTTCCTGTAGATGGTCCTGCAGAAAACATTCCGAATAGGGGGCGAGCAGGTGCACTTATTAACATAGGGGACGAGGAGGTTTAAATGTCCAGGCTTGTATTCAATATTAAAATCAAATTATCTAACCATAGGGCCCATTTCCAAATCCTTGAGTGTGCCTCAGCAGTTTCTGATTTGAGCATGTCTGGCAGTATTTTTATGTCAGTTTTTATTTTCTGATTTGAGCATGTCTGGCGGTATTTTAAGTCAGTTTTTACCAAGGAGTAAACTGGCTTTAAGTAAAGACTAAAATGTTGAATGGTATTTTTCTACTATAGCAATTCCTTGTGGCTAGACGGGTACTTAACTCAGGTCTATGGAGCATATTCCTTATTATCATTTACTTCTTCGATCAATACTCCTCCACACGATCCACTTGATGCATCACTCTCAATGATATATTTTCCTTCATATATAGGCAATGAAAGAGGAGGAAGTTCCTTCACCCTAGTGTCTTGATTCTTTGAACTACAACCGTCATTTATGTGGACCATAGTGGGGGTGCCTTGATTCTTTGAACTACAACCGTCATTTATGTGGACCATAGTGGGGGTGCTTTTTTCAATCTGCGTTGCAGAATTAAAATGTCCATTTATGGTCCCTTGTAGAATGGTATGACATAATTTAAACTGCCAAGGAACCATTACGACTGGGTTGGAACCACTACATCTGGGTTTTATTTGTGATTTCATCAAAAACTGCTCAAAAGATTTCAATATGTGATCTTTGATCCTAAGAATTCAATCTATGTTTTTCCCAATCTCCAGCCTTTGATAGAAGAAGACCATGCTTAAAAATAATTCAGAATTCAGAATTTTTGAAGATGCTTTAAGTGCTCTGGATATTTTCTGAGGAAATAAGGATAACATCTTTATAGATTTATCGATCAAGGATAATCTCTGTATATGTCTTCCATCTACTTCTGGAATTCTCTGCGAGCATTCTTTACATTACATTCTACTGGGAATGACCATGTGGAAACATAAATGCAATTATGTAATTATGTGGTGATCTTCAATAGTAATTCCAATTTGCTAAAACCCTGATTTTGAATTGAACTTATTGAAGATGGATTCACCTTAGATTTTCTACAATATTGAACTTTTATAAGCAATGGATATGTGATGGGTCACAGAACTTTGTTTAGTGGTTTATAATTTACCATGAATCCAGGATTCCTACTTTCTGCTGAATGTTTGTTCAGGAAGAATCCTGAACATGCCCAAGCACTCTTTGATAGTTCAGTAAGTCCCTTATTTAATAACTCATTAATTCTTCCTGATACATTTGTATTTCCAAGGGGCTGATATCTTTTTGTGGACTGATTTTAAACCTAGGACTGTAAGGAACAGAGTATTTTTGCCTATGACAAAAATGCATTAGGGAATTCTGATCAATCAACTTTCTGTTGATAGATGCGAACAACTCCTCTCCACATTTATGCATAATAACTCCTTCCTTCTCGTTCTCTCCTTTTGTATCTCCTTCAACATATAAAGGAGTTTCTATGAATATCTATGACCTTTTCACCTGTTTTCATATAAGCCTCTTTTCTTTCTTATTAATGGTCATGGAATCTACAAGCAGAAGGAATTATAATTTATGAGCCAAACATACAACAATCAATACTTATCTTTATCTACACAACGAAATGAAATATGAAGAGGATAGATCGTTTATTTTGAAAGGAAAATCTTTAGTTTGTCCTTGCATACCTACTTCAGTACTATTAATATATTTTTGTGAGTGCAGGTTTTTCCTTGAAATGGAGGAATAACATTTTTTTTCCCAATAACTTCAATTGGCATTTAACAAAGACGATATGAAATATCATGCTTCCCACCGTAGCTGACATTAACTTTCTTGCATCTACGAATAAAATATCTCCGCTGAGACAGATGCAAACAAAATGCACATAGACTGATGATGGCAAACCCAGTGCCGGCTCGTTATCTGAATTAACATTTAACTTCAGTCAATTCCTCCAATGTTTAAGTTTAATTGGTTGATTCAACCAAACCTTTCAAATTCTTAATCTCTCCCAAAATGAATCCCGGAAAAATGAAACATAAAATCTAACCAGCCCTACTTATGTTGGAGATATTTTATTTAATAGACATGGATTAACACACATATGAATTGTTCCTATCTTTTATAATTAAACATGTAAATATTCTCCAAAATAACGCAAGAGATTCATAAAGAACCCTTAAACAGACAAACCCTAACTCGGATAATGTCTCCCCCTTCAAAATATGCCAAATCCAATAATGTGGTACAAGAATTTTATTCACTCATTCAAAGAATATACAATAACAAGGACCGAGAAAAAGATCCATTTATTTCCTAAAAGACTAAACAATGAAGCAAGAAAACCGTGTGGCCGATACAAAATGCTCTGCCTCTCGTCCAGAAAAGAATAACCTCCGCAAAACACAAACCTATAATGAATAACCTGGACAAAACCTATACCTGTATTGTCCTGTAATAAAGAATATGTTGCATGGCAGAATAATGTATAAGAAAGAAAATATTAGTCGTCTCCCAAAGGAGTCCTAAAAACGGATGTGATACCATCTGCAATATATCTCAGTAAAATCGACAGGCCAAGAAGGGGATGAAGGCGGCGATAAGAGTGGCAAATAGGGAGGGGAGGAAGGACAATGAAGCAGCCCCTGCCTCCATTGTCGGACTGGGAGCTGCTGCCTTCACCTCTGCGGCTTCTGCTGCTCCCGCCATTATCATCAGAACGACCAAGAAAGCAGCAAATGTGAAGTAGCCTAGGCCTGCCATTGTTGCTCACACTCACAAGAAAGCTGCCGCTGCTAGGAAATAGTGAAAAGGCCAAATCCTAACCCCAAACGCACTGCAACAAATGCGAATTAGAGACGGACAACCCCAAATCTGAGGCGGCAATGTTTTTTTTCGACGATACTCGAACTCAAACGACAATGGACCGAGAAATGTATGTCTCAGACTTTTCTCAGAAGCACATGGAATGGCGCATATTTATCTTCCTCTGCGCCTGGCACAGCCAACTGGAAATGTACACATATCACAAGAAAAATAATATAAATATGACTCCCAGCTGTGACGGAATGATCTGCGCCTGGCAGCCATTGGCAGTATACACGCGTCACACAAAAAGGCGAGGCAAAGCAACAGCTACATTTACATGTGAAAAAAACTGTAATCTAAACGTTCGTATTTTCGGTCATTTTTGTTATATTTTTCAATTTATTTTACTTAAAAATCTAGTTGGCGGTATACACGCGTCTCAGCGAATGCAACTGCTACATTTACATGTAAAAAAACCGTAATCTAAACGTCCGAATTTTCGGTCCTTTTTTTACAATTTTCAATTAATTTTTCTTAAAAATACCGTTGGAAATTGTTGAAATTGCCATACCAGTTTGTGCAAGTATTCAAGGGATTTGAAGTTTTTGTACTCTATTTTTCTGAAAGAGGAATTACTTGTGTGATATGATTTTAACAATGGTCACTATAAAATAGAGCACATGGGTTTATTTTAATAGTTTCCATTATAACTTTTATGGATTGTAATTTTTGTTAATTAAAATTTTCATAAATTACTCTTAATTGTATTTATATGAAAATAATAATAAAATATAAATATATCAAGTTATGTTTAGAGATAGTTAATTTATCTTGGACATACAATTTCTTGGTTGGGTGAATATTTCAACTACATACTAATTTAGGAAGTCAACTAGTTGGAGAGGATCTCTCAACCAACTCCACATCATCAAACCCCTAACTAATAGGAACAATCTCATGTTGGACATTGGATAAACCAACACTCCCCGTGTGTTTCGCGACATGGACTAACCGCCTTTCGTGGATCCTTATCTCTGGCGATGTGATCGTTGACTAACACCTGCGGGTTTTGGTTTAACGACAATCGTGATTCACAACAAGTGGTATCAGAGGGTAGGTCACGAGTTCGATACACACCCAGCTCGCGTTGGGGGGGAGATTGTTGGACATTGGATAAACCAACACTCCCCGTGTGTTTTGCGACATGGACTAACCGCCTTTCGTGGATCCTTATCTCTGGCGATGTGATCGTTGACTAACACCTGCGGGTTTTGGTTTAACGGCAATCGTGATTCACAACATCTCATTCTAAAATTGACGAGCACACCAAAGACAAGTAGGAAGTATATTTTCCAATTCCTCCCTTCAATGACTACTTGTCTTGATCTCAATCAATAAAATTGTGGTCCTCGTGTTTACAAACATAATAAAAAAGAATATTCAGCATCCATATAAAGGAACAACCATCTACCATAATGCATGACTACCAACCGGTGCAACTGCTAGTCTACTAGGATGTCCTTTGTGTACATGGTTTAGTCAACCAATATTTGCATACATGTACTTGTACCTGCAAATCCCCCTCCATCGTCTTCATCATCATGGGTTTTCTCGGATTACCCATAACCATGCTCTGGGTTTTATCGGCTTACCCTAAACCATGCTCTGGGTTTTATCAGCTTACCCTAAACCGTGCCTAGGGTTTTGCCGACTGGCCCTAAACCATGCCTACAGGAATCCCTGCCCACTTCACTCTCACACGTGGTTTCTGGCTTACCAAAAACCTACATTGCAAAGTGGTTTCCAGCTTACTACAAACCCGCAGTTACATACACTGTCACAAGTGGTTTCTGGCTTACCACAAACCTACATTTACATAGTGGTTTTTAGATTACCACAAATCTGCATTTACAAAGTGGTTTTAAGATTACCGTGAACCTTATGGGGGTACAGATGCCTCATCAGGCTTACATTACACACTCTAACTCATGGAGTTACTAAGTACATACTTTACAAAGTGATGCAGGGGCATCTGAACCAACTCAAATTAAATTCGAAAACTGAACTAGAAGAGGTGGACACGTGGACAGTCACACAAACTAGTTAAACGATGTCCGTGAGTGGTGGTTTTATACCGAAACCACTCAACCTGCAACTCTGTATCTATTTCCCTTTGATACGGCTCCCTTCCATCGGGTAATTCCACTGTGAATTCTCCTCGGATCCTGCGTCTTCAAGTCCTACTTCGTCAGCATACTCGTTGGTTAATACTCCAACGATTTCTCACCTTAAAGATCCATTCTCCACTGTCACGCAGAGACTGGTTCCACTCAGTGATTCCGCTTCCACGCTATACTGTTAATTACAGTTCTTCTTTCAATTAACAACGAGCCAGAATTATCACTGGCTCAAAATCATAAAACTAAAGCAATAATAAGAATTATCACTGGATCAAAATCATAAAACTAAAGCAATAATAAGCCATATTCAGACGCCTAGATACATAGAAATCACACATAATCAATATTTTTCTATTATATACAAAATGCAGTTACAATCTAAGGCATTTCAGCCTTAGCACGTAGATTCTTCCTCGGTTACATTGTGCTTTTCCTCTCTATCTCACACACTACAGGCTCTCGTTTTTAAAGATCAAGAAACGGTTACAGAAAACTAATTTTGTTTTAACAAATTTTGTCCAAATTTGTGTGACTGTCCACGTGTCCACCTCTTCTAGTTCAGTTTTCGAATTTAATTTGAGTTGGTTCAGATGCCCCTGCATCAGACTCATGAGGCACAAAAAATTTATGACCTCCTGGTCATATGGCTTCTACCGCTGTCAACAATTCTTCTGTGGAACTGCTCCTTGTGATCTTCCTATAGCAAAATATCCTAAACAATTCTACCCACATCCTCTGTGGAATTGTCCATCGTGAGCTGCAACGAAACCTCTGCAATAGCAAGTCCTCCTTACTACCAGATACCTCACCAAGCTTCTCCCCTGAGCTTAGTCTTTTGGCATCTCTCTGGTTCTCTCCTCTCGAACCAATTGAGCACTCCTGCTCTAGGTTTCTGCAATCTTCTCACCTTCCTCTGCTGCTACCTTCACAAATCACAAGTTTCACAAAACTTCATAAAATTGTACCTCTTCGTTCGCAACTCCTTCTTTCGCTGTACGCAAACTCCTTTCCGCAGGAAATATTTTCCCGCTCTGATACCCCTTGATAAAAATCATAAAACTAAAGCAATAATAAGCCATATTCAGACGCCCAGATACATAGAAATCACACATAATCAGTATTTTTCTATTATATACAAAATGCAGTTACAATCTAAGGCATTTCAGCCTTAGCACGTAGATTCTTCCTCGGTTACATTGTGCTTTTCCTCTCTATCTCACACACTACAGGCTCTCGTTTTTAAAGATCAAGAAACGGTTACAGAAAACTAATTCTGTTTTAACAAATTTTGTCCATATCTTTTTATACAATGATGCCAACTTCTAAATTCGTCCTCCTCTTCATCTATAGTTCAAATATCTTTGTCTTTAACCATAGTTCAAATATCTTTTTCTATAGTTCAAATATCTTTCTCTTCAACCATAGTTCAAATATCTTTTTCTACATGGATGCCAACTTCTAAATTCCTATCGTTCAAATATCCTTTTCTACATAAATGCCAACTTCTAAATTCTTTGTCTTGATTCTTTTTCCTTTTTTTCCCTGAATAGCTAGTTGCTTGTAAAATTTGAGTTTCCAAAAATCTGAATATGTCTATTGTTCTTCTCTTCAACTATGGTTCAAATATCATTCCCTATGTCTCTCTCTTCAACTATAGTTCAAATATCCTTTTCTATATGTCTAAATTCTTTTATAGAAATACAATAATTTGGCCCCTATTTTTAAGGTCATTTGAATTGATGCATAGTCAAAGTAAAACTCCATGGCTTTCGATTGATCATTATCATTACTTTATGGAGGGATAAACTTGTAGCATGCACCATTGAAACTCCTTCAATATGTCCATTGTTCTTTGGCTCATATCCTTCTTTATCTCCTCCTCTTCAACTATCGTTCAAACATTGTTCAAATATCCTTTTCCAGATGGATGTCAATTTTAGATAAATTCTTTGTCTTGATTCTTTTCTTTTCCCTTTTCCCCTGTATAGCTAGTTGATTGTAAACTTTGAGTTTCCAAAAATGTGAATTTGTGAAAGCTCTTTTTCGTTTGTAAATAGTGGTCGATTTTTGCAGGTGATTTGAAGATAAAAATAAAATAATTTGACCCCCTTTTTTATGGCCATTTGCAATTGATGCACTTTAACTAAAGTAACTCCAGGGATTTGGATTAGTACTGGGGCATTAGACTCTTTTCCTTGAAGAAAATGGCTAAGAAATTGTTAGTGCGTGAAGGATCACATCTTTCTTTTGAAAGGAAACCTTCTCCTTAGCGAGTCAAAATCCCCCATCGGAAGAGCTTCTAAAGACCTACAGGTCTTTAGATGATTTCCACAAATGCTAGGTCACCTCCAGATTTGAACTAGACCAATATTGAATGACCTAATACAAGTTTTACATATTCCAAACATTTTGAAAGAAGGAACATTCCATGAAAACATGCCAAGAACATTTCTTAAATTGTTTCTGGAAAAATTAGTGTTGTTATCACCTTCAGCGAACTAGATGGCTCTACTTTGAAGTCTTCATTAAACTGCTTCCTTTTCTAATAATTCTTGCTTTCTCCCCTCCAAAATTTTCAAAGACTGCAAGTCTTTTTCAGTAAAAATTGCATTTACATTATTGTCAAAAAGCCTAGAAATGAATTCTTCTACTTCTAAAAGATCCTTTTTATTTTCTGTTGCCTTCTTTTTAGAATAGTTAGTAGCCACTTTCTTAACTCTTTTGATATTGTCCACAAAGTGTTTCATTAAAGTTCCCCCAAAGCTTCAACATATTTTAATCAAATGTTTGTAATTAAGAATCCATCCATATCAATAAAGGTATAATACTTTGCTTCATATTGTCCATTATGTTTGTTATTCTATTTCCTTTTGTGATATATTTGAGTAATATTTGTAAGTTGTAACTTTCGCTTTGAATATTTCTATTTGGCACACCACAAATAGGAATTTAAACTATTAAATTAATTAATATAGATTTAATTTGATTTCAGATTCAGGCATTGAAACAACACACCATGATCTATTTCAAATTCAAAAATAATAGTTTTAGTCCTAGGTGAATTTGATGAGGAAATTACATCCTATTTCTCCCCCTAGCACAATTACCAGTACAGTTAGAATTTAACAGCCCCAAACTGGATTTTACTCTCAGGTTCGACCTGAAAACATAGTTTTTCCTAAGGTTTCTCCACTGGTTCTATGTCCAACTTGGATAACCTACAGTTCAATATCCTTCTTTTCATTTTTTATATCCCCTCTTGGATAACCATAATATCTTGAAATGGAGCTAGCCAACTCAAATACAGTATTGCAAATCCCTGGCTAAGTTAGATGATGATTACATATGGTCTTGAATGAGCATTTGGACTCTTTAGATATATATCTAAAGAGTCCAAAACCTCATTCAAGACCATATGTAATACATAGCGTATTCATATAATATATAAAACTTTAATCCATGTGCTTAACCTTAACATTGACACAAATGGAATACAATTTTACTCACTGCTTTATGATAGAAAAATATGCAGATGAATATTGCCCACATATCCTAAGTCAAAAGGGATAGATTAAAAAGGGATGCTCCGGTCATCTATAAAAGATAAATTAAAGAAGCATGACATATTAAAGTAATGTAAATTAGATATGCGTACCAATTATGTTCATATAACACAACAAATAGATGATTCAATACAAATGTCACATAGAAGCATTTGAATGTAAATTAAAAATGTGTAATAATTATGTCCTCATTTAATATGTACAATATGTTTGGTTGAATCCACATGAAAAACAAGACTCCCAACCGTGAGAAGAGGAAATTACATCCTATTTCTCCCCCCTAGCACAATTACCAGAACATTTAGAATTTAACAGCCCCAAACTGGATTTTACTCTTAGGTACTGGAACCTCTACAAAGGTTCGACCTGGAAACATAGGTTTTCCTTAGGTTTCTCCACCGGTTCTATGTCCGACTTGGATAACCTACAACAACATCCTTCTTTTCATTTTTTATATCCCCTCTTGGATAACCATAATATCTTGAAATGGAGCTAGCCAACTCAAATATAATATTGCAAATCCCTGGCTAAGTTAGATGAGGATTACATATGGTCTTGAATGAGAATTTGGACTCTTTAGATATGCGTACCAATTATGTTCATATAACACAACAAATAGATGATTTAATTTACAAATGTCACATAGAAGTCATATTTATCTCATGGGCCTTCAACTTAAATTATATAATCGTTTGACCCCCAGAAATGTCATTTAATACCTCAAAATGACTCCAAAAGGTTTTAGACCTGAATTCTCCACCCCCATTAAAATGACCATATAAGTTGATTCTTTCAGTTTTTTCACTCTATAAGCATCAACGTACGATTATGCATGATGGAGAATCTCTAGCGCTTTCCCTTGTTAATATATTTAATAATCTCAATATTTATTTAAAAGTATCAATAGTATTTTGACCATGAGATTTGAACAATGTGATGTCGTTGAAATACTATTGATACTTTTAAATAAATATTGAGATTATTAAATATATTAACAAGGGAAAGCGCTAGAGATTCTCCATTATGCATAATCGTACGTTGGATTTGGTGATAATTGTCTCCATATTTTGGCTTTCTGACCCGCAAAACATAATTATTTTACAAGGGAGGGAAGGAGGGATGATCACATTGACTTGCTTGATGACATGTCTATGAAGATTAACTACCTCAAGATCTATTTTTTTGCATAGGGAAAGAGACACATTCCCATGTCTGAGCATGAAAACGTTCTTTGATATTGTTAATGCCTCTAGTTTTTACTTCTACAAGTTCTATAGGCAGAGTCTGTAAAGGGTCAGGTAGCCTCTGGATCTCATCTTTTATGAAAGGTGACATATCTAGTAAATGCCCCTGCAGTCAATCTCTGGAATGGATCTAAATAGAAGTTCTTCATTTTAATATCCGTAAAACACAACTCTAAGGTAAACTATGTACATGTTCCATTCATCATGAACACAAACTTCACGAGCTTGAGGTAATGAACACGAAATAAAATTCCTTCTTGGAACAGCTTCATGTGCCTCCTTGGCTTTGGAGCATTTTCCATGTTTTCCATAACCAAGACCCAAATAATTAGGCCCTTCTTGAAGAACATTTGGATCAACTATGCCTTGTACATGCTTTCCTTTAAAACCCTTTACTTTCATAGCACATTTTCATCAAAAATTTGGACCTTATTCCTCTAATGTCTCTCAAAAGCACATACACATTCATTTTCAGAGGAAATTGAAGGCAGAAACCAATAGCTAATTCTTCTAACTAACCTTGACTAAAATGATTATATTGTACTTTGATACGAACTTGATTTAAATTGTCCACCCCACATTAGGCACCAATGATTATAACCTTTAATTGGCTAGCACTGGTTTGTAATCATCATCTCAAAATGACCTAGTAGATGAAAAATTACCATGTTTGTAATCATCATTTCACACCATCTACATATGACCCTTCTACACATTATATGATTGAATTTATGGTAGGTCATCCCTTCTATCTAGACCATGATTGATTGTGACATTAGGTGAATAAAGGAAATTTGATAAGGAAGGGATCACTATAAGTTTGTCCTCCTCCACACACTCCATATCCAGTGATTGCCTATTTTTTTCTTCCAACATTTTATTTTGGAAATTCATTTTGGTAGTTAATTCTACTAATAGTCACAACACACTTGGAAGTCAAAGAAATTGTTATATACACTACTAAACTCAATTAACATTGTTTGTTATTGGACTTTACAATAACAAACAACGTAGAGTTCATTAATGTAGTGTGGTGTGGCTATCGATAAAATTAGCTGCTAATGAATTTTGAGAATGGAAAGTTGGAAGTGGAAAATTGAGAAATCACTAGCTATGGGGCGGATGGAGGAGGACAAACTAGAAACTATCCTCTACTTATAAATTGTATTTTATTCACCTGTTGTCACAATCATTCATGGGATAGGTAGAGAGGATGACATGCCAAAAATTCATGCATATAATATGTAGAAGGGGTCATGTATGAGATGGTGTGAAGTGATGATGATTGACATGGTAAATTTTCATCTGCCATGTCATTTTGAGATGATGATGACAAACCAATACTAGCCATTTTAAGGTTATAATCATTAACAAGAAATATGGGGAAGGAAATTCAAATGTCTCATCATGGAAATTATAAAAATTGTAAGGATGGGGTTATAAGTGTTATGGAAATTCTAAGTGCCAAATACTAAGGAACAAGCCATATTTGCTTCTCAAAAACTTTATTTTATATATTCTTAAAAAACCAAGTACAAATTGTAGTAATCCTTCTTGCCTTCCATATATATAATGAAAATGATTGTTCCAAGTCTCATGTTGCTTCTCATGTTATTTTATAAACCTTGATTGGAAAGAAAAATAGGAGGGCAGAAATGTAAGAAATATAGAACATACTGGATTTAACAGCCCCAAACTGGATTTTACTCTCAGGTACTGGAACCTCTACAAAGGTTCGACCTGGAAACATAGTTTTTCCTTAGGTTTCTCCACTGGTTCTATGTTTCACACATGATCAATTATTGTTTTGAAAGTTGTGTTCTACATAATTTGTGTACACTAAATTACAAATTGATTTTTTGAAATCTATTTTGTGAATGTCGACCAATAGATATATATCATGGAGGATGAAAGACGAAGATCAGCCGAATCCCATATGGAGGCTCAGGGATCTGAGGATGTTCACGGTATTTAAATATAATCTTAAATCTCCATACATGTGTGTACATATGGAATTGATTTTTTTATTAACTTTGTGAGTGAAATTAGTTGCTAATAAGTTTCATATTTTAATTTTTAGGAGGCAAGAGGAGAAGGGTTTCTACTCCATCCACGGAGCGTGGCCAAGGTTCAACCGGTCGAGGGATGACTGGTAGCAGGTTGCGGGAAGGGGGTGATATTTATTCCCCCGAAGGCCAATCGACGGCTGCTGGTTCTCAACAGGGTCACTGTGGGTCTGGTTCTCAGCAGCGTCATTCTGGGGTTGGTTCTCAGCAGGGTCATGTTGGAGATGATGTTAACCAACAACATCAAGGTTGCCATCAATTTCAATATTTTTTCATTAAATTTGTACAACTTTTTTTACACGTTTTTTTTCTAATATACGAAATTATATATATATTGATGCAGAGGCTGAAAATGTTCGAGCCAGTGGTCAAAATAGACGCAGGGCAGCGCGCTACATTGAAGAAGAAGGTTGTCAACCCAGCACAATTTATCCGGCTGAGATTACTGATATACCATGGGAAACGAACATGGCAGAATGCACCTTACAAAGGTGTCAAAGCCTTCATGCAAAATTGCAAAGAGATCTCGAGGCTTTGTCTCTACCTGTTGAGAGTAGACAAAGCCTCGAAATAGTTACACATTCATTGAGTGAAATGGTAAAAGTGTACAAAAATTTGGGGCCAACGACTGATTCGTTTGTAGAAGTGATGAGAAAGAGAAAAGAAACAATGATAGGTCCCGATAAATGGCAGGACATAAAACAAAGAGTTTCAAGAGATGATGCTAAGTCAATGTTTAATTATAAGGAAGGGCCAAAAAGAAAAATGTTGAAGGTGCAGTATTTCAAGCACCCAGACAAAGAAAAATATTTGTATGATCGACATCTTGCGGCCTTTGGAAGGCTTCCATGGAACGATGAGGTTCCTGTTTATTTTGCACAAATGTTTTATGCAGAATTTTTTTTGGATATGAAACCCGACTACAATGACCTTCCTTCAAAATTTTTTGGCCCGGGGAGAGGTCGATTATATCAACGTAAGGGCGCTAAGCGAGATGTGGAGTTGCCTCGCCCTAAGCCGCCATTGGTGAGTCGACCGTTTCGAGTCGAAACTCTGCGATCAGAGATGGATGCGACTTCTCAAATAAGTCGAGAAGCAAGAGATGTTATGATCGACAATGTTCATAGCGGATTGAGTGGAGTCGATCTTTATTTAAATCGACAAAGAGCACGTGAAAATGCATGTGCCAATTTTGTTTATCGTACAGATGAGGAGATTTACAACATGAATGCTGAAGATCTCCGAACATATGGAATAAATTGTCGCAATAGTATGCAAGACCTAATCTTTCATGAGGAAGAGGGCACCGAAATGGTATGTGTTAGTGACCTTAGGGTTTGAAATTATATTTACATATACATGTGTACAATTTGTAATAAATACATGTGTATGTACATGTATACATGTATTTGTATGTGTACATTAATCTAACAAAAATGTATGATTATATGTTAAAACACCATTTGCAGTTCTCAAGCATGATGCGTGATGAAAATGTTAATATTACGTTCGGGACCTCTGGCTCAAACGATGCAGATGGGTCTGACCATCATGATATGTTGGCACATGTATGGTAGTGTTTTTTAAGTGACTCTAAAATAAATAATTGTTGCCACACATGTACATGTATGTATATATATAATTTGATTTTAAATGTTTTAACAGATTCCGATTCCGTCTGATGTTTTTGGGATGGATGTACCTTCTTCTTCCTTAGGAGATATACCTTCTACTTCATTGGGAGATGTACAAGTATGGACAATTTTTCACAAGTTCAAAATTTATGTTACCTCAAAAGGTTCCATTAAAAATTGAGATATATAGAGAGAGAGATCTATATTTTGAGTTATTTAAAATTTTTTGAATTTAGGTTCGTGTAGAAGATTTTTTTAATCCGAGGACTCTAGCGACGGAGATAGGAACATCCACAGCATTTGAACAAGTTGTCTTTAGTTCTTTTTTTAATATTATTGTTCAAATAAGTTTATATATGTACACGTGCATTTTCATTTGAAAGTTTTTAATTTATATAAATTATTTATGTATATATATATATTTATATTTAATTGTACATGTATATTGTACAGGTTACCACTGCAGAGGTTTCTATGGCAGAACCTCTTCATCAAATGGAGAGGGAACCTTATGAGGTATTGCATGATTTTTTTGTTATATTTTGTTTTTTACATGAAGTTCTAGATATATATATTCTCATTCATTTTTAAAACTTCCAATTTTAATGTTCAAGTACATGTGCATTGTGTATGATGGTTTCCTATTCACAGGATATGGCGCTACTCGAGACCCAGATGCTAGATCCTCCATTTGATGGACAAGATTTACAGATTTGATTTCAAAATTTAGATGGTTTTAAAATTTGTTAAACTTGATACAGTTTGATACTCAAGTGAGATTTACAATTTTTGGACATATTTTATTACAATGAGCTATTATATAATTTGTTTTATTTAATTTTTGGATGGTTTTAGTACTTTTGGCATGTGAATGTGAAGTAATGTTGTCATCTGAATTACATTTGACATGTGATATTTAATGTTAAATGTTTTTGTTGGATAGTTGAATTATAATTGGCATGGCATGTGATATTTAATGTTAAATTTTTTTGTTGGATAGTTGAATTATAATTGGCATGGCATCTGAAGTTTTTAAAACGACATGAATGATAGAATGTGAACCTACATTTGCACATGTGGCAAATTGAAATGTTACTTGTAACAAGACAATACCCATTGATTTCATTACAGTATATGTTGATTTCTGATTTGATATAATTGCATGTATGATGGTACATTACTTGTAAAGTCATTGGATTAATAGTGTTCATTGATTTCAGTGTTCTTTGGATGGTTTCAGTACTTTTGGCATGTGAATGTGAAGTAATGTTGTCATCTGAATTACATTTGACATGTGATATTTAATGTTAAATGTTTTTGTTGGATAGTTGAATTATAATTGGCATGGCATGTGATATTTAATGTCAAATGTTTTTGTTGGATAGTTGAATTATAATTGGCACGGTATCCAAGTTTTTAAAACTACATGAATGATAGAACAGAACCATTTGCACATGTGGTAATTGAAATGTTACTTGTAACAAGACAATACCCATTGATTTCATTACAGTATATGTTGATTTCTGATTTGATATAATTGCATGTATGATGGTACATTACTTGTAAAGTCATTGGATTAATAGTGTTCATTGATTTCAGTGTTCTTTGGGTGGTTTTAGTACTTTTGGCATGTGAATGTGAAGTAATGTTGTCATCTGAATTACATTTGACATGTGATATTTAATGTTAAATGTTTTTATTGAATAGTTGAATTATAATTGGCATGGCATGTGATATTTAATGTTAAATGTTTTTGTTGGATAGTTGAATTATAATTGGCATGGCATCTGAAGTTTTTAAATCTACATGAATGATAGAATGTGAACCTACATTTGCACATGTGGTAAATTGAAATGTTACTTGTAACAAGACAATCCCCATTGATTTCATTACAGTATATGTTGATTTCTGATTTGATATACTTGCATGTATGATGGTACATTACTTGTAAAGTCATTGGATTAATAGTGTTCATTGATTTCAGTGTAAGCGCAAAAAATTATTGACAATGTAGAAAGATTTTTGTGTTATAATAATTAAACCTAATAATATTGGAGAGCAAGAGAGACTTGAGGTATGGTGTTTACTACAAGAGTTCGAGCTAAATATTTAAATGGTTTATCTATCTTTCAGAAAATAGTTTAAGATTGATCACAAGAATTAAGAGAATGTCTCGGTCCATCATTGGTATGGCTTGTGCTGCAACCATGAAGTCTCGTCCCAACACCATAGAATGATCATCCATGTCAATGACTCTTAAGTCTATCTTTCCATACCATGACCCTACTCTCACATGTGTGCCTTTCATGACACTAGTCACTGCTTTCATCCTCGAATTGATTGCCTTGAAAGCACTCAACTCTTTCTCGATGCTAGCCTTCCTCTTTCTAAGAGATGAAGCTGCCTTTCGACTTAGGAAGCTATGGGTAGCCCCCGTGTCTATCAAAGTAGAGAAATTTTTCCCATGTACGGTTGTAGACACGAATCTCAAGTCCAAGGAACTTTCATCATCATTCCTCCTCCTTGTCTTGCGCCTTACTTCCGCAATCTTCTTCAACATTTCCTCTTCCAATATGTCTTTCGAACTAGCCCTTGGCTTAATAGTGCTTTTCACATATCTCTTCTCATGAAGCTCCATAGAACAATCCGATCCCGGGTCTGCTTGAATTGGTTCAAGCTCTTTCCTTTTCGAATTCTGTCTAATTGCTCCAATACGACATATATTGACTCCTTCCAAACGAAGTGCACCAATCCTCATAGTGTGGTCGTCTTCTTTTCCAAGTGTTCCAACACATGCATTTTCTTTCTTCAAACCAATAGGTTTCGGATCAAGAAAGTCCCTCTTGATCTTATCTTCCATGTTCTTGACTTTAGCCTGCAACGTGGTGCTTCTTTCCCTCAAGTGAGCCCTTTCCATAAAGAGTTCTTGAAGTCTTTGTTCACCTTGTCGTATCTCCATGTCAAGCTTTTCAATTTCAGCAGTTTGTCCAGATAGTCCATCCTTGGAATTTCTTTGGTGAAAAACCAAGTAGGTTGAACCAACTTTGGTCTAGTGCATTGGAATTCATTAAAGAATTGGTCATTGGCGCTGCTTCAAGCTAGGAGTGAGCATCGTCACCAACCTAAATTGAATATTTTACACTCCCTAGGGTGAATGATACTTTAAATTGATTGACAGTCTAAGACTTTCGAATTTTTCTGAATGCCAAATGATCTTACAAAGTTAGTATTTATAATATCCTAGTAGGTCATTCGGTGACAACTTTTACCGGAAACTTGAAACAACTTTTGCATGTGATATTTAATCTGTTAAATGTTTTTGTTGGATAGTTGAATTATAATTGGCATGGCATGTGAAGTTTTTAAAACTCGAGTTTTGGATGGTTTCAATCTACATTTTGCATGTGATAGTTAATGAACTTTAAATGTTTAATGTTTTAATGATGCACAATATATAATCAAAAGGGTTTTAAAACTTAAAGTTTTGGATGGTTTCAATCTACAACTTAAATTTTTGGATGGTTTCAACCTACATTTGCACATATGGTAAATTTAAATTATGTTACTTGTAACAAGACAATCCCCATTGATTTCATTGTATATGTTGATTTCTAATTTGATATAATTGCATGTATGATGGTACATTACTTGTAAAGACGTTGGATTAATAGTGTTCATTGATTTTAGTGTAAGCGCAAAAAAATTATTGACAATGTAGAACGATTTTTGTGTTATAATTAAACCTAATAATATTGGAGAGAAAGAGAGATAAGGTATGGTGTTTACTACAAGAGTTCGAGCAGGTCATTCGGTGACAACTTTTACTGGAAACTTGAAACAAAGAGAATCTATCTTTGGCTAGGACATCATGTAAGATGCTTGACATAAACAGTAAAATTGTACTTAAAAGCCGAGATTCGGGCAAGTGGGGACAACCACTTGTTATCTCGTCCCTTGGAGGCTAGGCCATATGGGGACCGAATCTGACTTTACAAAAAAAAGTGAAATAATTTGTACCATATGGTCGAAGAACATATACAAAAACAATTAATATACAAGAATAATTAATTTCATTCTAGAATATATATATCCAATACATATTTAACATTTTTAATCAATGCACATGTATAGAAAAACTATTTTCAGTGGAAACTAGAGCACGTGCTTGTACCCAAACAATTTGTAACATTTGCAAACCACAAATAACATGAGCAGTTCAATTTTTAGTTGAGTACTGAAAGGTTTAAAAGATAATAAATTGTTGTCCTGACACTTCACCCAAAAAAATTCTAATGGAATTCCATCCTCAATAATCCGTTCATGATCGGATTTTGACATTTTCCATTTCTTAATTTTTGATTTTTTCTTTGATTGAACTTCTATCAACTTTATGCGTGCTGCACACACCAAGTGACTATACTGAAAACTTATGGAATCAGGTTCATAGTCTTCAAAGTAAACAAAGTCTCCACTTTGACGAGTTTGTTTGAAAAAATAACCTTTCAGTATAATAGACCCTTTGTCATACTGAAATCTGTGATCATTATAGTCTTGTAATAATTTCATTTTTTGTTCAGTGCAACGCATCAAATAATACTTCACATTTTCATCGTTGTCAATAGGTGCAATTACAGTGAAAACATCTCCTGCACAATAAAATAAATTTAACATTTAATTATGCATATTTAAATTTATTTGTAGATCTTTAAATCATTAGAAAGTAATTCAAATGTTACCTTCTCTAACAAGATCAGAAACTCGATCACCATCGGACGATATTGTAGTTTCCTCTGATTGCATTTCTTCAAACATTGCAACAGACATTTTTCCCTTTGTATTTAGCTCTGTATGTTTCCAATTGTTCACATACATTTTTTTTTCACAGACGTCTTTGGATTTTGTGTTGTCTATGCAAACATCACAAAAACAAGAATATTTTCTTTTATCCAATGCAAACACATTTGTGGACAACTTTGTTTGAATTGAATGCAATTTTCGAGTCCCTTTTATTGTTTCAACGTCATTTCCAATTGATCTATCTACGTCTTCGATTCCAATATGCCTGAAAAACCTTTATATGGAAAATTAGAAAAATAATTTGTAAATATGATATCAAAATACAATTAAAAATAATCATTGCATGATAAATGTACAATGTTTAAAATTAGATTTCCAATATAAATTAAATTGAATGTACCTTCGCACTTCTCTTGATGGGTTTTTCTCATGGATTAGAGCAGCGATGCACCATTGAACAACTTCTTCAGCGTTCACAAGTCAGTGTGAAAAGTGGTTCATTTGACATCTTCGAAGTACTCGTTTTATGCATGCTCTTGCACCGTCATGTTCTCTTTTTCCATGGCCAATCTCGAAGAAATTCCAACAATGTATAATGCAGGTTTTCTTATGAAGACAACACAACCAAAATAATGATCGTGCAAATTTGAATTGACCTGCGCATCTGTCTGACCATATCCAATGTTCATTGAATGTTATTCACAATTTTTCAATGAATCATAAATTCTTCCAAAACAATGTTGTACAAAACATGTATCATGTGTACGATCGTCACTGATATAAAAGTGATATTCTTTAATGATATGTCAATTTTCACTCGTGCTTTCTATATGATCGACATTTTGTTCAACATGTCTATATAGAATATGGACGAGCATGGAGACTTGGTCAGAATGATAGTATTCACTCTGAATTTCTTTTTGTGGAACAAATGTGTAGTTTTCTGCAAAATCAATCACTGACAAAATGGTCCCTGGTGGAAAAACTTCAAGAGATTTTTTGAATTGCAAGTCTTGCCATCGAGCTCTATGGGAATGCTTGGTGTATTTGTAAATTTCTGCTTCAAACTTTCTCAAAAAGTCTATTAGAAAAATTTCGTCTTCTCGTAATTCGATTCTTTTAACACTATCTGCACCTTGAATCGATGAACTGATATATTCATATCTCTTCCATTTCACTTTCATGTTGGAAAATGATTGATCATTTATATTAATACGATATTTGTTTTGAAATTTAGTCAAATTTCCACAATCATCGCATTTTTTACCACCAACACATTTCTTTTTGTAAAATAGTTCATCGCTTTCTCTTTCACATAGAATTTGAGATATGAATTCACGGATAGTGGAAGGAGGAGGTGAATCCTTCCATAATGTTCTACCGAAATCAAGGAATGTGTTATAATATAACTCAAATTCCACATGATAACGGCAACAACAAGTGTCGCGTACGGTGATAGGTTTTACATACCATGGTTTTTGTTGAACAAAAGCACCGAGTGAAACATGAATTTGACGATTCTCTTCTTTGAACTTGTTGAATAACTCTATCTGAGTGGTTTCCAAGAGATGTTTTTCATGTTCTTCGTATTGATTTCGTGCTATTCTTCTTCACATCACATGTCTTGCAGTTGGTGAAACACGCGAATTGTTCTTCCAATATTCATATATTATTTTTTTAACATTTTATCCAAGTCTATCTTTGTATGGTTGCCTACAAATAGCTCTCCAACAAGCAAGTTCATCATTTACATCTATTTGCAGTCGAAATTTTCGATGTTTGTGCAGAGTTTTTCGCGAGGTTCCCAGTGCTCGTGCCATAGATGTTATCAAACAATTCTCTTGAGTAGTTGGTGAAACCATTGCCATATGTATTCCTCTACTTACATTTGAAACATCTTTATCTCTAGATCTCTTAATTGACTTTATAGCACTAATATTTTTTATCACCTCTTCCTTCATTTTTTTATCTTTGATTGATTTTCGAATACCCAATAGTGTCGTCGCTTCTTTTAATTTCCTTGATGATAGGAGACCTTTCAACATTTGAGCCTGAACTGTCACTCGCTCATTTAAGAAATACTTTTCAAAAATGTGGTCGACACGATATCGTATAATATGGTCAGGTTTTTTATCTCCATATGTGTGAGTGTCAACATTTTCTAACATCTCATTATTGATAGTGATTTCATTTGTACATATTCGAAAAAATAGTACATATTCAATAAATCACGAAATTAATAAATATGTCAATAAATATTAGGAAAATTTTAAATATATCAATAGATCATAATATATACATTTTCATACCTGCTTCAATTTCTGCGTGAGGTTGATTTAATTCTTCAATATTTTGAGGAGCATCTCTATCTGTTTACATTAAACAAAATATTTTTCAAACTAGTTCATCAAATAAAAATTAAGCTTCACATTTTACATTAGGAAAATTTTAAATATATCAATAGATCATAATATTTACATACCTGCTTCAATTTCTTCTTGAGGTTGATTTTCTTCTTCAATATTTTGAGGAATATCTCTGTCTGTTTACATTAAACAAAATATTTTCCAAACTAGTTCATCAAATAAAAATTAAGCTTAACATTTTACATTAGGAAAATTTTAAATATATATCAATAGATCATAATATTTACATTTACATACCTGCTTCAATTTCTTCTTGAGGTTGATTTTCCTCTTCAATATTTGAGAGAGCTTCTAACTTTCTTTTGCGAGATTGTCTAGTCTCTTCTCTATGTGTCTCAGGGTCTCTTTTTCAATCATATTTTCTCTCACAAGTTCTTCGATTTCCCATGATAATAGGGTATGAAGTTCAAAAAATTTCCTTCAAAAAATTGGACCATAACTCAATTACAAAAAATATCACAAAAGATTTAATTTAAAAAAATTCAGTGTAAATTTTTTGCAAAAAATACAGATTCCAATCCAAAACACTTACTTTAAAAAATTCGAGAGAAAAATGTCTTATAAAAATGAAACAAAGCTCAAAAGATTTAATTCAACTCAAAACACATACATACCTCCAAGAAATGTCTTTTGAATGTACATCCAAAATTTTTTTTACAATTTTCGCCAAAATCACGCCGCCTCTAAGAAATGTCCTCCAAAAAAATTCTTTAAACCCAAAATTGTAAAATCAACCAAGAAATGCTCTGAAATCCAAAATTTGAAGAAAAGTTTTTGAACTCAAAACAATATCTTTGTAAAATGAGAAGAAGTGTGCGAAATGTGGAAAAATTGTGAATCATTTCACGCCAATTTATATTGACGCGAAATGTGTTTTAGTAGGGGGCTCCACAAAACTCTCCGGCTGATGGAGAGTTATACAATAGTTCGGCCGAACTTTTGATCAAAAGTTCGGCCGAACTATTAAGAAGTTAGATTTAACGGGTCTTAAGCGGAAAACATAGTTTGGCCGAACTTTACTAAAAGTTCGGCCGAACTAACACATCATCAATTATGCAAAAACTAGGCTCTGAATACGGTTCTGCAACTTTGGACTGATTAAACTCCATGAAAGGTTGTTAATTAACTATCGAAACCAAGACAAGCATTTTCAGAATTGAATCTACTTTCAGGAAATATAACTTTTATGGAATTTCATAAATGTTTAATAATTTTAATTATTTTTCTAATAAAATGGGTGCACACAATTTTTTAGGGTCATTGTGATTCAGTGAAATCAAAATTTTGTATCTCCCAAAATACATTGTAAATTTTTTTTTAAAAATTATGGGGCATTACATTGGTCCGTCGTCTCTAATGGGTAGCTTTTATATTTTTAGTTTATAACTTATATGTTAAGAAATTTATTGCGACACGAAACATATCCAAAATACGCAGTTTTTCATATTGGACCAGTTCAAAAAATTCTAGTAATTATGATATGCATCCATTAGCTTTGTAAATATGACGAAAACAAAGTAGACTCTGTCTAGATTGTTGTAACACATTTTGTTTTTTCAAAAACACAAATTTTCAATGAATACAACATTGCATCATAACATGACTTCTTATGAATCCTTTGATTGTTAAGAAACACACACTCAAAGAAACGCTAAGTTGACATATCAAATTTGCATAAAAAAATTTCAAAAAACAAGTAACAAAAAGCTAACAAAATTTCTCACAACTTTTATTTTTATCGCAAAATGAAATTCTACACAGAAAAATTGTTATAGTTTGCAGAAAGTTGAAGAACCGAAAAAAATGAAAATTTTTTCTCAGAAAAGGGCAAAAAGTGTAACCCAGCTTCACATTTTCACCCACTGTAGCCCTAACAACAATTATGGTTTCCAAATATCTTTAAATCTGCAATTAGGTGATCCAAATAATGTTGCACAAATCTATATCTAAGCATAAAAGACATTAAGAAGGTAAATTAAAATGTGGCTTCATGCATCAATAGACAAGACAAGAACAATGTACTTAAAAGAATTTTTATATTATATTAGAAAGGGGGCACCTCAAAGGAAAATAAGAAAGGTGTTTTCCAGTTCTCCTCAATGGGATGGGTTCTTGAATGTTCTCAGCATTTCAGATCTAAAATTCCTCTCTCTTGTTGGTGTAGAAAACCCAGACAAACATAGAACTCAATGGGAGCTCACAAGGTAAAAATGGAAAAGGTGACCAAGAATAGATCTAGAGTGATCTAATGCAATGGAGGTGACTAATGAATGGGGAAAAACCTTCTATTTATAAAAAAATATTGGGGTGTTCTTGAACTCGGTGCATGAATAAAATATTATTAATTGAATTCTAGAATCACCCTTTAGGAATATTTTATTATATTTGTTGGAGGGAAAATGATTTTTCACTTGGGTCAATTCCTTTATTTATAAATAACAAATAAATAAATGATTTATTTATTATTTTTAGGGAAATGATGGGAATATAATTAAATAAATAATGGTTTATTTAATTATTTATATGTGATTTAGTCAAATTTATCTAAGAATATATGTGATAAACGAATAAGTTATTTCACGTGGTGAAAACAATTTTACTTAGGGTAAAATTGGTCTTACATGGTTTACTTGGGTTCATCTAATGATAATAGGTTAGATGACCAAAAATTGGTGTAACAGATAAGAACAACAAAGGATACATTTGAGATACAACCCATTATCTAGTTTACAAAATCGATACCAGATCCCAGGTGAGTCAATAGTAATCTTAGATAAATCTAGTTGATCCTATCATATGCTTTTGAAAGGTTAATTTTTACAATCATCCTTTTTTGCCTTGCCTGCTTAACGTTATGCATTGATTCCTGGGCCACCCCAATTGCTTCATGAATCTACTTGCCATTCAAAAAACCAAACTGTTCTTGAGAAATTTTTCGAGACAGAATTGGTTTCAATCTTGTAGTAATAATTTTTGCAACGATTTTGTATATACAATTGCACAAGGAGGAAGGTGAATCATATTTATGAATAAGTGTTAGAGAGTTTGATTTGAAAGGTTCATGAAAAAACACCTTAATTTTGGATTCCTCCACCACTCCCATCAATTCCTCCGCAAACAACTCAAAGAAATGTTGAAAAAATTCCACAGTTTAGCCTTCAGGCCCAAGACTCTTATGTTTTTGCATGGAATTAAGTACATTTTTTAGTTCCTACCTCGAAACAAGAGCCATTAAATCCATAATCTCTTCATCTTTGGTATATCTAGGAATATTCTCTGCAACCCTAATCACCTCAGCAATAGTGGAACACTCAGGGTCCTTAGAGACATATTTGAAGTGAAATTTCCCCATTCATGCTATCTCATTGAAATATTTTACCTTTCCTCCACCTGGCTTATCCAGTTCCCTAAAAGTATTGGAGGTTTTTCTCCCTTTAGCATAATTTTGGAAAAAAATTGTGTTTTTGTCCCTAGCTAAAATCCATATTTCCTTACTTTTTAATCACTAATTTTCTTCTTTATCAACTAAAATATTCCTCCTCTTAGACACAAGAGCATTCATTTTATCCCTCTTTACCTCATTCTCGTAGACATCTGCTTCCAAACTCTCCATTCTTCCCAATTCTTCCCTACTCTCTTATAGGGTAAGCTCATCCCTTTTTAATTTATCTTTAGCCCAAGTTATAGTCACCTTTTTTAGTTGATTTAGGTTATTCATAAAGGAGAAAGAAAAATATTTGGAACCTGATATCTCCATAGGGCTCCAAGTTTCATTAGCAATCTTTATATATTCAGCATCCTTCAGCGAACCTGAATTAAAATTAAAAGGAAAACCAAGTTTCTTGTTTGCACCTGTAAATTCCATGAGAATAGGTAAATGGTATGATTCCCCTCCAAGTCCAACCCATTTACTAATCCCGAACAACAGAATGGCGAAATCTTCATTAAAGAGGAATTTTTTCAACCTCTTGGCCACATGTGCATCCCCCACTCTCCTATTCTTCCATGTGGGAGTGATTTTTATTAATTACTGTTCAATTAATCTCACTTCTCTAAGTTTGTTTAGGAAAAAATGTGCAAGAGGGTTAGCTTGGGCTAGAGGACTCCGTGTTTTGCAAATCCAAGGGAGAAATTGAGATCACCAGCCATTACCAAATTATGGGCATGCATAAAAGACTTTGAGAGAAGGTTGTTCTAGAAACCTAACCTCTCCTGAAAAGGACCATAAATATTTACAAATGTGAGATCCATAGTCAATTAAAATGAAAAAACATATGCTCTAATGACATGATCACAGCCCCATGATTTTTTCAATTTTATGGTAGTGTCCCTAATCCCTAGAGATAATCCTCTAGATATTCCTCTGGCATCCAAGGCAACAAAATACCAACCCAGAAATTTTTTTCAAAGGGATGCCATTACCAGGTCTCCTTGACCGAAAGTCTCTTGAACCATAATCACATCATGTTTATAGTTTAGAAAAAGGGATTTTAAAGCTAGTTTCTTGTGGGTGCTAGAAAACCATCTACAATAAAATGACAATAAAATCATTTTGTAACCTGAACAAAGGATTGCACTACTTTAAGCACCCCTTTCAAAAAAATTTGTTTCACATCTACAATATAAATCATAGATTTTAGTTGTAGCTTTGAGATCTCAGTTTTACGACCACTTGAATTTTTGGGTTTGACATACATAGGGAGACCTCCTAGTCACCCAAATTCCTCCACAGGAAAGACTTTTTTATCCCTTGGTCACAGATTATAAGGAAAGGTGTCAATGGTTAACTTTGGGATAGTAGTGATAATACTGTCCATGGCCTTTGAAAAATTATTGATACATTGTGGCTCTTTTTCTTGAGGCCTGGAAGGACTAGGTGATTTTCTGACATGTAATAAATTATCAAGAGTATCAATAATAGATGGAGAGGATTGAGTGATACTACCCGCTAAAACTCTTGAGGCTTCTATAGTGGCGTAGTGGTCCAGAACCTAATTCAATACACTTATAAGTGGAATATCCACTTGTGCTAGCTAAAAATTCAACCCTTCCATTAATCTCGGCCCAGCCTCCTGATGTTTTCCCACCTCGTACATATGTACCAAATATTCAACATCCATTTGTTCTATTTGAGCCCCGAAAACATTCATGTTGGGACCCCTATGTTGTTGTCTTTGGCTAAGACCCAGTGGGAAGTATCTGGCCAAGTGCCCATGCTTGTGGCATCTATGACACCGGAATGGGAGGTGCTCATAATAAATGATCTGAAAGAAGGAATTCCCTTCAAAACGAAAGTGAATTTTCTCCACCAAACCTTTACGAGGAACAGGGTAGACCAATATATAAGCCACATTTCCTACCTTTGTCTCCAAAAATATCATATTCTCTTCCAAGAATATACCTAGATTGTTCCCTATAGCCTTAAAGACATCCAGATTCCATTAGTGTGGGGGAAACACTGATACTCACACCCACACTAGAATCTCAACCACTCTTTCCCTCTTCACATAAAAAATGGGGGACCATCGTTTCAATAGAATCGGTGAAATTCCAAACCTCCAATTACAAGCAAGCACCCATTCTAGGGTCTCTATGTTCACAAATTTAATCATGAACCAACCCTTTGACAGGTTTATCACCTCCACCCTGGGATTGCTCGATCCACTCATTTATAAACTATACGGAAAATAATTTCCCTCAAGCTATACCCACCAAACTAGACTCTGATGTCATGATTCCCTTGTACACTTAAATTTCCACACCTAAAATCAGATGCAAGCACTCCATTTTTTTTATGACTTTTCCTTTCTTCCTTTTTTAATCCCATCTACCGATAAAGTTCAGAAAATAGTAAGAACTCCACATCATCCTCCCTATTCCTTTCAAGACTCCCATATGGCCCATCCCCTATCTCCACTCCAGGATTATCCACACTAGTAACCAACAAAACCTCTGTTAGCTTTACAGAAAATCCATGATCTAAACTCCACCTTCCTTCTTGGTATTGACAAATTTACCCTCCTCTGAGGGCTTGGCACACTGCTACTATAACCTCGCATCCTCCCAAGAAAGCCCCTTTTGTAGAGCTTCGTGGAATAGCTCCTGCAAATTCTGATTGTCCTCTGGGTTCATTTACAATAAACCTCATTCCAGACATATGTCTGTTCAATGCAAAAACCCACCTCCGGTTGTACATTCTCAAAACCCCCTAGCCTTAAACCCTCAACAGAGGGTTTCCCTGGGAACCCATTCGAATCTCCATAGTCGATTAAGCATGCTTTTAAGCCCACACTTGGAACCATACGACTCCCAAACACAATTTACTCTATTCCTCCCAACTGAAACTAAAAAAATGGTTTTGTAGAGTACTTATCATTTCCACTAGACGCGCTTCCAGTCTATCTCCCAGGAAAAATGAAACCACCAGCCCTTCCTTTGGACTATTATTAGGACCATCAACGACCCCTTTGTTAAGCTTAGACTCAGCTGCCTGCATGAGACCATACTCGTCTGCTGAGTCCGACGAACGCTTCCAATCTCTGCCATTTTCGCCCTTTTCACTTTTCGTTCCCTCAGCAACATTCGACTTCCAACAATCAGTATAAAGATATATATGTGTGTGTGTGTGTGTTTGTGTGTGTGTTTTTAAATTTGGTCTTTAAATATATATTTCCTAAAATTATTTATTATAATATGATAGTAGTTATTTACATTATAATTTTTTTATGTAAATTTTTAAAAGAAATAAATTATAATTTTCTTATTTTAAAATTAAATTTCTATTAGCAAAAAAATATTTTTCTTTTCTTTTCAAAATTAACATAATTTTATTTCAATTTAGTTTAATATATTTTAAAATATTATATCATTTAATTAATCTATTATAATAATTGGTAATTTCTTTAATAAAATTAATTAATATTTTTTAATTGGCTATTATATTAATCATCTTAATAACTTTAAATATTATAATATAATATAACATATTATAATTGTTATTGTATATGTTGTATTTATCATTAATATACTTTGTTTTGTAAGCTAGGTAGGAATTGAACCAATGACTTTTGTATATGTTGTTCTATCCAAGACTCTGGACTATTTATAACTAATATGTTATTCAAACTATTTTTTTTACTCTATATATGGATTCAACACCCTAAAAAGCCCCTAGGACACTTCTATTGTGTAATGTTACCCATGAAACTTATGTCTTCAATGAATTCCAGTCAAATTTTAGAGAAATTAGACTTGAAAAATCCACAGAAAAAAAAAGCCTTCAAAAAGTCACACTACAGACAACTCATTATATAAATTGTAATTATTAAAAAATTTTGAATTAATTAATATAGTATTAGTTTTAGTTTATATATATATATATATATATATATATATATATATATATATATTCCAATATATAAGATATGTATAATGCGAAAAATATATTTTATTATAATCTATAAATATAATTTTATTTTCTATATTAATCAAAATAATTGTATCTTATTTGTTTTTATAAAAATCATTCCAAGTAAAAAGAAATATAATAATGGAAATATTTTAATTATAAAAAATTATATACTTTTTCTTTTAGAATTTTTTTTATTTAATTAGAAAGCAATAGAAAACTTAAAGATATATATTAAATTTTAAACCAAAATGAAATTAATTTATACATTTTATTTATTTTCCATTTCTCAATTATAACCTATTAAATTGAGAAAATTACAATATAATAAAATTAATATGAAAAAATAATATTGTAAAAATTAATAAAATATAATGATATTTAAAAAATAATAGTAAAAATATAATTGTAAATTAATTTTATGTTAAAAAAATTTAGGTAAAATATTTTCTATAATTTTTTTAAATAATAATTAGATTAAAAATTAAAATATCTCTATTTTATTTATATTTATCTAAAATAATAATGAATATTAAAAAAAGTGATTATAGAAAATTAATTATTCCAACGATAAGCATTTTTTAATTGATAGTCATCTTCCATGAACTTGAAATTATTATTAAAATATTAAAGTTAATTTTTTAAATATATTTCTTTATCAATTTGAATGATCTACTATTTTTACAATTATATTAAAATATAAATTATATAATTGGGTTTAAGTTATTTGTTTTTCTTTTTATAAGGGTTTTAACCCAAAAAAAACTAATTTATAAGGGTTTTAACCAAAAACATTTTCCTAAAATTACTTAAAAAACTAAGTGATCTAAACCCATTAAAATGATCAAAATCTTTTTAAATTAACACAAAATAATATAGATATATATTATTTTATTTTATTTCCAAATTAAATCATTTATATCTATATTAATTATATACTTCAAGTGTTATTTGAAATATATAAAAATAAAATTATACATTTAACAATTTAAATTAACTTGTTTTATTTTATAAAAAGTTATTTGACCTTCCTATTTTTTTTTATAATTTTCACAATTCCCAAGAATGTTTACCGTTATAGGAAAACAATCCTTTTACCGTTATAATAAAAACAATCTTGAAAACCGGAGGTGAGAAAAGCTAAAAAGCGGTGGTCAGAAAAGCTTAAAAAATGGTGTCCCGCAAAGGCAAAAAGCTAAACGGCCGAGGGCATAAAAACATGGCAAGCCAGAAAAGGTTTCATCCTCCCTTGTTTCTTCTGCGAGTTGTGTGTTTTGTTCCAACGGAGATCGGTGTTCCAGTGTTGAATAGCTCGTTTACTGTTGAGATCAAGTGAGTGTTACTATTATACTTGATTTGATCCCTTTGAATATCTGTAATTTTGAATTTGTTGTTTAGATTTATATATTTTTTTTGGTTGCGTTTAATAAGACTAGCTTTGACAATTTGCAGGTATGTATCGAGATAAGGTATGTATAGAGATAATGCAGAGGGATGGGAATTCAAGAGGATAATTGAAGAGGTAGGCACAATTTGCCTCTCAATTTTCCAGCTTCAAATACGAATTACATGATTGTTTTCTTTTATCCAATTTAAAAGGAATTTCAATATTTTGTTTTTGTAATCAAGATTCATGGTATCAACGTATCTCTTTAGTGCAATTGTTGTCAGGGGTTGCCTAGATTTTTCCCTGCTCCATCTAGAATGGCTACCATGTTTTATTAGAAAAGACGATCCTGCCCAGATATTGGAACCCAATCCAAGTTGAATGCTCCTACCCAGATATTCTTATAGAACAGAGCATGCCATGCATATTACTCTAGATTCCATGGACCTGGTTTTTTTATTTTACAATTGGTTTTATCATCCACCCATAATGTTTGCATCAGGGTCTGTGGAATCATATAACTCCCATCCACATCATCGCCATCAACATATATGAACCTCCGCATCATTGTCGATCTGGCATGTTAGAGTTCAAAATGTTTTGTGAGGATATCTTTACAATCGAGCTTGGAATTGCTGGGCCAGTTATGCAGGAAAGGAGAGAGTATAAAACCTGTAAAACTCAATAACCTAGAAAAGAGACATCAGGGTATCTTGAGGGCGTAAGTAAGATTTAGACAATGCAAGTGTAAGATATAATAACGCAAGATTAACAAGAATACACAAATAATTTATGAAATTTAATTCCCTTCTTTGTCAATCCTAATCACTGAATAGAGGGAGCTGAAATGGAGAGATCTATGTGGCTAGATATTGTCTCACATGTGATTTTATATAGAAAAGGGTCACTTACCTAATTTTCCGTTTTTACATGATGTTATCTTCTGAGTTTTTCTAGTATAAGATCTATTTAGGGTAATTTTCCGTTTTTACAGCATGTTTTTCCGGTATAAGATCCATTTACGGCAGTGAAAACACATATGCTAAACACATTTAAGGAGGGTTACAGTCTCGTAGATAAGGACTGATAAATATGTATGAATATGGACTGATAAATATCATTCGGTAGGAAAACATAAATATCATTCAGTAGGAAAACAAATCGTGAGAAATCGAGCCTGTCATGCCAGGCATATTACGCTAGAACACAGCGTGAGCAAACATTCAGACGAGAAAGTGAACGAAAGCTTAATTACTATTTTAATCTTAATTATCTAACATATCTTGGAAATTATTGGGAGCTCAGCTCTAGTTTACTATTTTAAAAATTTAGTTACTGGGCATCAAAAAAATAGGAAATTATTGTTAAACTTATTTTTCAGTGTTGGAAATTATAATTATTTTATCACTAGTGAATTAGACGGAATATCCAGAATAGTAATCACATACACATTGATTGAATTCAGGAACTAATTGCAACTGTTTTGCTGTTTTTCATTGTGTTAGAAAATTATAATTATTTTATCACTCGTGAATTAGATTGAATCCCATTATAACTAATTGCAAGTCTTTGGCTATTTTCAATTCCTCTAGAACAAAGCATACCATGCATATTAATATAGAGCATAACAAGTTTGTGATGGTTTGAATTACTCAGAACAAATCGTGAGCAAAGTTTATGTCTCCTTTCTCACGACGAAGAGAACTAAAAATTGTGTTCGTCCTTAGTTACTTGTTATTTGCTAATTTGATCTTATTTATCTAACATGCTTTCAAAATTAAAAATTAAAATACAAAATTACTATGTGCTCACATAGGGTTTACTATTTGAAAACATCAGTTTTTTTTTGTAACTATTGTTATTTTTATTTTAGCCAAAAATAGGATTCCGTTAACTTCAAAAGTTAATTTTATATGATATTTTTTAACTATGTTAAAAAATTAGTAGTTATTCTATTTAGATCGATTTTGAAAATTTTTATTATATTTTATTAAAATAAATATATTTGCTAATTTTATCTTATTTATCTAGTGCATCTTTAAAATTAAAATAAAAAATAAAAAATTACTATGTACTCACCTAGGGTTTATTATTTGAAAACTTCAGTTATTTGTAACTATTATTATTTTTATTTTAGCCAAAAATAGGATTGTGTTAATTTCAAAAGTTAAATTTATATGATATTTTTTAACTATGTTAAAAACTTAGTAGTTATTCTATTTAAATCGATTTTGAAAATTTTTATTATATTTTATTAAAATAAATAAATAGTTAGATTGGTGATGATATTATATATAAATAGAGAGAAAGAGAGAGAGGGAGGGATAGAGATGGAGCGGAGGAGGAGAGAGAGGGGAGGGATGGAGAAAAAGAGGGAGGAGGAGGAGGGAGGGAGGGAGAGGAGGACGGAGGGAGCTGAGGGTAGGTGCGGCAGGAGGAAGAGGAGGAGGGAGGAGAGGAGGTTAGGGGAAGAGGGGCAGGGGAAGGAGGGGAGATGAGAGTAGGAGGAGAGGGGAGGGATGGAGGAGGAGGAGGAGTAGGAAGGAGGGAGGGAGAAACGATGAGGAGGAAGGGAGGAAAGGGGAGAGAGGGCGGGGATGAGGAGGAGGAGGAGGAGTGAAGGTGCTGAGGGAAGGGAGGAGGAGGAGGAGGAGTGGAGGTGCTGAGGGAAGGGAGGAGGAGGAGGAGGAGTTGGGTGAGAGGAGGAGGAGTTGGGGGGGAGGGGAGGAGGATGAGGAGTTGGGGGGGAGGGGAGGAGGAGGAGGAGGAGGAGTTGGGGGGGCTGGGTGGGAGGGAAGGACGAGGACGAGGTGTGGAGGGAGGGGAGGACGAGGAGAGGGCTTGGAGGGACGGAGGAAGGGAGGGAGGGCGAGGAGGAGGAGGAGGAGGTAGGGAGGGGAGGGTGAGGGAGGAAGGAGAGGAGAGGAGCGTAGGGGAGGAGGAGGAGGGCGAGAGGGATGGGAGAGGAGGAGAGGAGGAGGGGATGAGTAGGACGGGGAGGGTGAGGGAGAGGGGAGGAGAGGAGAGGAGGAGGAGGAGGAGGAGGAGGAGAGGAGAGAAAAGGAGAGGGACAGGAGGAGGAGAAGGGAGGGAGGGAGCAAGGCAGGGTGGGAGGAGAGTAGGGGTGGGGAGGAGAAGGAGGAGGAGGAGGAGGAGGATTAGGAGGGAGGGAGATGGTGGAGGAGGAGGGATGGAGCGAGGGGGGAAGGGGAGGAGGATAGGGGAGGGGGAGTAGGACAGAAGGAGAGAAGGGGGAGGTGGAGGAGGAGGAAGAGGAGAAGGAGATTTAGGGAGGGAGGGGGGTTAGGGTAAGGGCAGGAGGAGCAGGAGGAGGAGGGGGATGGTGAGGGAAGAAGAGGAGGGGAGGAGGAGGATATCTGATGGTGAGTGGAGGAGAGGAGAGGAGGATAGGAGAGAAAGAGGAGGATAGGGGAGGGAAGGGGGAGGAGGAGATGGGAGGGAAGGGACGGGGGAGGAGATGGGAGGAGTGAGGGAGGGGAGGGGAGCGAAAGAGGAGGAGGAGTGAGGAGTAAGGAGGGAGTTGAGGGAGGAGGAGGAAAACCAAGGGAGGGAGGGGCGTGAGGAGGAGTGGAAGGATGTAGGGAGGGAGGGAGGAGAGGAAGAGTAGGAGAGGGGAGGGAGGGAGGGGAGGAAGAGTAGGGGAAGGAGGGAAGAAGAGTAGGAGAATGAGGGAGGGAGGATGAGGAGGTGGAGGAGTAGGAGTAGGAGGGAGGGAGGGATGCCAGAGGAGGAGGACAGGAGGGGAGGGAAGAAGAGGAGGAGGAGGAAGAGGGGAGGGGGAGGGGAAGGGTGAGGGAGAGGGAGGGAGGAGGAGGAGGCAGAGGGAGGGAGGGATGGAGAGAGGAGGAGGATGATGATAGGGGAGGAGGAGGAGGAGGAGGAGGAGGAGGAAGATCAGGGGGAGGGGGGGAGAGAGGGAAGGGTAGGAGAGCGAGGAAAAGGCAGGAGGAGTGTGACAGGGATGAGAATGCAGGACAAGAGGAGGAGGAGAGGGGAGGGAGAGGAGGTTGAGGAGGAGGAGGAGGAGTGGAGGGAGTGAGGGAGGGGATGAGGAGGAGGAGGAGGATCAAGGGATAGTGGGAGAGGATTAGGAGGAGAATGGGGAGGGAGAGAGGACAAGATAACATCATGATGAGGAGAATTGAGCTGAGGAGAGTAGGGGAGGAGGAGGAGGACAAGGGCATAGATGAGGATGAGGACGAGGACACAGATGAGGACGAGGAGAGGGGAGGATGGAGAGGAAGGAGGAGAGGGGAGGTGAGGGGAGGTGAGGACAATGAACAGGGGGAGGTAGGGAGGGAGGGGAGGATCAGGGAGGAGGGGGATGGAGGGAGTGAGGGGGGGGAGGAAGAGAAGGGAGGGGAGGAGAGGGGAAGGGAAGAGGACTACAGCGGAAGGGACAGACGAATGACAGGATGATAGAGAGGGAGATACAGAGGGATAAGTCGGGAGGGAAATAGACAAGGATAGTGGAGGGAGGAAGGGCGGAGAAGAGAGAGAGGGAGAAGGGGGAATGGAGAGAGAGAGAGAGAGAGAGAGAGAGAGAGAGAGATGGGGAGTGAGAACAAGGTAGGGAGAGAGGGAAGGGGAAGGAGGAGGGTAGGGGAGGTGAGGGAGAGAGAAAACGAGAGAGATGGAGGGTGGGGAGGCAAGGAGGATGAGAGAGAGAGGTAGAAGGGGGGAGGGAGGTAGGGAGAGAGGGATGTCGACGGAGGAAGGGAGGAGGAATGAGAGAGAGGGAGAAAGGGGGAGGGAGAGAGGGAATGGGAGGGAGAAAGGGAGGAGGACAGAGAGGGGGAGAGAGAGAGAGAGACTGAGAGAGAGAGGGGAGGGGATGGTAAGAACGGACGAGAAGAGAGCGAGAGAGAGGGAGAGAGGAGGAGGAAGATGGAGAGGAGGAGAGAGAGGGGAGGGGAGTGGGATGGAGAGAGAGAAGGATAGGGAGAGAAATAGGGAGAGAGGTGGAATTTTAGTCCGATGTAAGGTGACAGGGTGAGGGAAAGGGAGAGGGAGAACCAAATGGAGAGGGAGATAGAGAGGGATAAGGGTAGAGGGAGAACCAAATGGAGAGGGAGATAGAGAGGGATAATGGTAGAGGGAGAGAGGGAATGAGGAGAGAGAGAGGGTAGGGGGCAGGGGAGTGGAGGGGGTGAGGGAGTGGAGGGAGAGAGATGAAGAGAGCGATAGAAAGTGACAGAGGAAGAGGAGGAGGAGCAGGAGGAGAGAGAGAGGAGGGAGAGAGAGGATGATGGAAAAATAGAGAAAGAGGGAGAGAGGGGCATATTATACCAATGAATGGTGAGAGGGTGAGGGAAAGGTAGAGGGAGAGGCAAATGGACAGGGAGATAGAGAGGGAGAAGGGGGAAGGTAGAGAGGGAAGGAGGAGAGAGAGAGGGGAGGGGGGTAGGAGAGTGGAGTGGGTGAGGGAATTGATGGACGGGGAAGAGAGAGAGAAATGGTAGGAGAGGAAGAGGAGGAGGAGGAGAGAGAGAGAAAGAGGGAGAGATGGGACATACTATGCCAATTAATGGTGAGAGGGTGTGGGAAAGGGAGAGGGAGAGGAAAAAGGAAAGGGAGAGAGAGAGGGAGAAGGTGGGAGGCAGAGAGGAAAGGAAAGGGAAGGAGGATAGTGAGAGAGGAAGAGTAAGGGGAGGTGGGAAGAGGGGAGGGGAAGCCATGAGAAGAGAGGAGGAGGATAGTAATTTTTAAAAAATTACTATGTACTCACTTAGGGTTTATTATTTGAAAACTTCTGTTATTTGTAACTATTATTATTTTTATTTTAGCCAAAAATAGGATTGTGTTAATTTCAAAAGTTAATTTTATATGATATTTTTTAACTATGTTAAAAAATTAGTAGTTATTCTATTTAAATCGATTTTGAAAATTTTCATTATATTTTATTAAAATAAATGTATTTGCTAATTTGATCTTATTTATCTAGTACATCTTGAAAATTAAAATAAAAAACAAAAAATTACTATGTACTCACCTAGGGTTTATTATTTGGAAACTTCAGTTATTTGTAACTATTATTATTTTTATTTTAGCCAAAAATAGGATTGTGTTAATTTCAAAAGTTAATTTTATATGATATTTTTTAACTATGTTAAAAAATTAGTAGTTATTCTATTTAAATCGTTTTTGAAATTTTTTATTATATTTTATTAAAATAAATATATTTGCTAATTTGATCTTATTTATCTAGCATATTTAAAATTAAAATAAAAAATAAAAAATTACTATGTACTCACCTATGGTTTATTATTTGAAAACTTCAGTTATTTGTAACTATTATTATTTTTGTTTTAGCCAAAAATAGGATTGTGTTAATTTCAAAAGTTAATTTTATATGATATTTTTTAACTATGTTAAAAAATTAGTAGTTATTCTATTTAAATCGATTTTGAAAATTTTCATTATATTTTATTAAAATAAATAAATAGTTAGATTGGTGATGATATTATATATAAATAGAGAGAAAGAGAGAGAGGGAGGGATAGAGATGGAGAGGAGGAGGAGAGAGAGGGGAGGGATGGAGAAAAAGAGGGAAGAGGAGGAGGGAGGGAGGGAGAGGAGGACGGAGGGAGCTGAGGGTAGGGGCAGCAGGAGGAAGAGGAGGAGGGAGGAGAGAGGTTAGGGGAAGAGGGGTAGGGGGAGGAGGGGAGATGAGAGTAGGAGGAGAGGGGAGGGATGGAGGAGGAGGAGGAGTAGGAGGGAGGGAGGGAGAAACGACGAGGAGGAGGGGAGGAAAGGGGAGAGAGGGAGGGGAGGAGGAGGAGGAGGAGTGGAGGTACTGAGGGAGGGGAGGAGGAGGAGGAGGAGTGGAGGTAGTGAGGGAGGGGAGGAGGAGGAGGAGGAGGAGTTGGGGCGGCTGGGTGGCAGAGGAGGAGGAGGAGTTGGGGGTGCTGGGTGGGAGGAGGAGGAGGAGTTGGGGGGGTTGGGTGGGAGGAGGAGTTGGGGGGGCTGGAGGGAGGGAGGGATGAGGAGTTGGGGGAATATGGGAGGGGATGAGGAGAGGGACGAGAGTGGACGAGGAGGAGGAGGTGGAGGGAGGAGGAGGAGGAAGGGGAGGAGGAGATGGAAGTACGAGGACGAGGTGTGGAGGGAGGGGAGGATGAGGAGAGGGCTTGAAGGGATGTAGGAAGGGAGGGAGGGCGAGGAGGAGCAAGAGGAGGAGGGAGAGGAGGAGGAGGAGGAGGAGGAGGAGGAGTAGGGGGAGGTAGGGAGGGGAGGGTGGCGGAGGAAGGAGAGGAGAGGAGTGTAGGGGAGGAGGAGGAGCCCGAGAGGGATGGGAGAGGAGGAGAGGAGGAGGGGATGAGTAGGAGGGGGAGGGAGAGGGGAGGAGAGGAGAGGAGGAGGAGGAGGAGGAGAGGGGAGGAAAGGAGAGGGACAGGAGGAGGAGAGGGGAGGGAGGGAGCAAGGGAGGGTGTGAGGAGAGTAGGGGAGGGGAGGAGAAGGAGGAGGAGAAGGAGTGAGTGGTGTAAGGGAGGGAGGGTAGGAGGAGAGCGGCGTGGAGGGGGGGAGGAGGAGGTGGTGAGGGGAGGGTGGGAGGGAGAGGGTGGTGGAGGAGGATGGGAGAATGGAGGGAGGGACGGAGGGAGGAGGAGGAGGAGGAGGAGTAGGAGGAGGAGGAGGGAGGGAGCGAGGGGGGGAGGGGAGGAGGATAGGGGAGGGGGAGGAGGATAGAAGTCGAAAAGGGGGAAGTGGAGGAGGAGGAAGAGGAGCAGGAGGGAGGGAAGGGGGAAGTGGAGGAGATGGAGGGAGGGAGGGGGGAGAAGGAGGGAGGGAGGGGGGAACGGAGGTAGGAGGAGGTGGAGGAGTAGGAGGGAGGGATAGATGGTGGTGGAGGAGGAGAAGGAGGAGAAGTAGGAGGGGAGGGGAGGCAGGGAGAGGACGGGAGGGGAGGGGAGGTACAGAGTGATAGAGGGAGGGGAAGACGAGAAGGGTGGATGGGGAGGGTTAGCAGAGGAGGGGAGAGGAGGAGGAGGAGAGGGGAGGGGAGGGAAGGAGAGGGAGAGGACAAGGAGAGGGGAGAGAGTGATATCAAGTGGAGGGGAGTGAGTGAGGCAGGGTAGGGGAGGAGGATCAAGGGAGGGAGGGATAGAGGTCAGGAGGAGGAGTGAGGAGGAGTGAGGAAGGGGAGGAGGAGGAGGAGGAGGAGTGAGGGAGGTGAGGGAGGGAGAGGAGGAGGAGGAGGAGTGAGGGAGGTGAGTGAGGGAGAGGAGGAGGAGCAGTGTAGGGAGAGGAGGAGGAGTGGAGTAGAGGGAGGAGGAGAGGAGAGGATAGGAGGGGAGGGGAGGGAGGAGGGAGGAGGGGAGTAGGAAGGGATGAGAGGTATGGAGAGGGGGAGGAGGGGAGCAGAGCGGAGGAGGAGGAGGAAGGGAGGGAGGGAGGAGGAGGAGGGGATGGAGGGAGAGGAGGATGATGAGGAGCAGGGGGAGGGAGGGAGGGATGGAGAGGAGGATAGGGTCGGGGGAGGAGGAGGAGGAGGAGGAGGAGGAGGAGGAGGGGAGGGGAGAGTAGGGGAGGAGAGAGGAAGATGGAGAGGAGGAGGATAAGGGAGGGAGGGAGAGGGAGAAGAGGAGTAGGGGATTGAGGGAGGGAGTGGGGTTAGGGTAAGGGCGGGAGGAGGAGGAGGAGGAGGGGGATGGTGAGGGAAGGAGAGGAGGGGAGGAGGAGGATATCTGATGGTGAGTGGAGGAGAGGAAGAGGATGATAGGGGAGGGAAGGGCGAGGAGGAGATGGGAGGGAAGGGAGGGAGGAGGAGATGGGAGGGAAGGGAGGAGGGGGAACAGAGCATAGGGGAGGAGGGAGGGAGGGAGGGAGGGAGGGAGTTGAGGGAGGAGGAGGAAAAGCGAGGGAGGGACAGGGGTGAGGAGGAGTGGAAGGATGTAGGGAGGGAGGGAGCGGAGGAGAGGAGGGGGAGGAAGAGTAGGAGAGGGGAGGGAGGGAGAGAGGGAGGGAAGGAGGGAGTAAGAGTAGGAGAATGAGGGAGGGAGGATGAGGAGGTGGAGGAGCAGGAGTAGGAGGGAGGGTGGGAAGCCAGAGGAGGAGGACAAGAGGGAAGGGGAGAAGAGGAGGAGGAGGAGGAAAAGGGGAGGGCGAGGGGGAGGGAGAGGGAGGGGGGTGGGAGAGAGGGAAGGGTAGGAGAGGGAGGAAAAGGAGGAGGGAGGAGAGGAGGGCAAGGCAGGAGGAGTGTGACAAGGATGAGAATGAAAGAGAGGAGGAGGAGGAGGAGGAGGAGAAGAATGGGTTAGGGGAGGAGTACAGGGGAGGAGGAGGAGGAGGAGGAGTGGAGGGAGTGAGGGAGGGGATGAGGAGGAGGAGGAGGAGCAAGGGATAGTGGGAGAGAATTAGGAGGAGAATGGGGAGGGAGAGAGGGCAGGATAACGGGCTACGATGAGGAGAATTGAGGAGAGGAGAGTAGGGGAGGAGGAGGAGGACAAGGGCATAGACGAGGATGAGGACGAGGACATAGATGAGGACGAGGAGAGGGGAGGGATGGAGAGGAAGAGGAGGAGAATGGGGAGGGAGTGACGGGAGTGTAGGAGAGGGAGGAGGAGTACGAGAGGGGGAGGAGAGGGGAGGTGAGGAGGATGAAAAAGGGGAGGTGGGGAGGGAGTGGACGATCAGGGAGGAAGGAGATGGAGGGAGTGAGGGGGGGCAGGAAGAGAAGGAAGGGGAGGAGAGGGGAAGGGAAGAGGACTACAAAGGGAGGGACAAACGAACGAAAGGAGGATAGAGAGGGAGATACAGAGGGATAAGTGGGGAGGGAGATACGGAAGGATAGGGGAGGGAGGAACGGAGGAGAAGAGAGAGAGGGAGAAGGGGGAATGGAGAGAGAGAGAGAGAGAGAGAGAGAGAGAGAGATGGGGAGTGAGAACGAGGTAGGGAGAGAGGGAAGGGGAAGGAGGAGGGTAGGGGAGGTGAGGGAGAGAGAGAAGGAGAGAGATGGAGGGTGGGGAGGCAAGGAGGATGAGAGAGAGAGGTAGAAGGGGGGAGGGAGGTAGGGAGATAGGGATGTTGAGAGAGGAAGGGAGGAGGAATGAGAGAGAGGGAGAAAGGGGGAGGGAGGGAGGGAATGGGAGGGAGAAGGGGAGGAGGATAGAGAGGGGGAGAGAGAGACAGACTTCAAGAGAGAGAGGGAGGGGGATCGAAGAAGGGACGAGAAGAGAGGGAGAGAGGAGGATGAAGACGGGGAGGAGGAGAGAGAGAGGGGAGGGAGTGGGATGGAGAGAGAGAGAAGGATAGGGAGAAAATAGGGAGAGAGGTGGAATTTTTAGTCCGATGGAAGGTGACAGGGTGAGGGAAAGGGAGAAGTACAGCCCAAATGGAGAGGGAGGGAGACAGATAAGGGTAGAGGGAGAGAGGGAATGAGGAGATAGAGAGGGTAGGGGTAGGGGGAGGGAGGGAGAGGTGAAGAGAGCGATAGAAAGTGACAGTGAGGGGAAGAGGAGGAGGAGGAGGAGAAGAGAGAGAGATGAGGAAGAGAGAGGACGATGGAAAAATAGATAAAGAGGGAGAGAGGGGCATATTGTACCAATTAATGTAGGGGAGGGTGAGGGGAAAGGGTTGTGTGGAGAGGCAAATGAGAGGGATATAGAGAGGGAGAAGGGTGGAGGGTAGAGAAGGAAGGAGGGAGAAAGAGAGTGGAGGGGGTAGGGGAGGGAGGGTGAGGGAATGGATGGAGGGAGAAGAGAGAGAGAAATAGTAGGAGAGTAAGAGGAAGAGGGAGAGAGATAGAGGGAGATGGAGAGAGAGAGAAAGAGGGGGAGATGGGACATACTATGCTAATTAATGCCGAGAAGGTGGGAAAGGAAGAGGGAGAGGAAAAAAGGAAAGGGAGAGAGAGAGGGAGAAGGGGAGGGCGAGAGAGGAAAGGACACTTCGAAGGAGTGATAGTGAGAGAGGAAGGGGAATGGGAAGGGGAGGGGAAGGGGGAAGGGAAGTGATGAGAAGAGAGGAGGGGAGGGAGGAGGAGAGAGAGAGCAAGAGAGGGAGGAAGGGAGGAAGAAAGAGGAGGAGGAGGATGTGAAGGGAGGCCGAGGGAGTGATGTATTATAGGGAGAGGGAAGAAGATGGATTGTTAATGAGGGAGATAGTGAGGGATAGGGTGAGAGAGAGAGAGAGAGATATAAGATGAGGGAGGGGGGCCCTCCCTCTCTCTATCTACCTCACACTCCCTTCCCCTCCCTCTCTCTCTCTACCTCTCTCACCATTTGCCTCCCTCCCTTACACTCCCTCTCCTCTCTCTCACTCTCTCTCTCCCTCCCTCCCTCCTCTTCACCCTTCCCCTCCTTACTCTCTCTCTCTCTCTCTCTCTCTCTCTCTCTCTCTCTCTCTCTCTCATCCTCCCCACTCCTCCACTCCCTACAAGTCCATATATCCATAAATTTATCTCTCAAGTAGTGAAAGAAACTTTCATACCATTTAACTATATAATATAAATTATTCAAGAATAATATTCACAAACTACTTTTTAATTGTGATCCATTAAAAACAAATTCCTATAATAAACACCACCCTCACGATTTTAGTGAACAAATACCTAGTAATCAACCTATAGTGTTTAGACCTCCATAGTAAAAAACATATGTTATTTCTATCTTTCAAAAGAATGTTTCCCGAAAAAGCCAAATGAGTTTTAATGAAGAAGTTATTCCTCTTTTCAATTTTTCTAAACCAAGAACATTTGGTTTCCAATATTACCATATATATAAAAAATTGTGTATTAATATTGCAATGGAATTATTTTGTATTGCCTAATCGGCCAAATCTGGTAAAACTTGCAACTATTCTCCAAAGTTGTGGAATTGGGCTATTTTCTCCTTTTGTGAATTTAAGGTAGAAAGGCCTTATTGAATATCAATCGTAAATTGAATCCGCTAGTCAATTAGCAACTACAATTTGCAATTACAAGCTAACAATAATCATGGCGTATGTCTTCGCATTAAAAGATAAAAAATAAGCAAATACATTATTAAATATAATTTTTAATATTTTAATAAATAATATTTTACAACCAAAAAAATAAGTGGTCACATTATTAAATATAATTTTTAGCATTTTAATAAATAATATTTTAAAGTATGAAACTTTTTGTAACTAGTCATAATAAATTGAATAGTATAATGATTTTTAAAATTTTTAATGATTTGAATGGAATTATGTATGATGATGATGATGATAATGGTTACCATCCATTAAGACCAATGTGGCCTATTAGAACTTAATAGAGGAGAAAGAATCTTAATTTTGATTCTTCAAAATCTTGTTTCTATGGTCAAAGAGAAGGTAAATAAGTGCTCCATGATCACCGTAGGTGGGTTGGCTTAATAGGTCAAGAATATTGGAAGGGTGCGTATGGTAGGAAATTGAGAACGAATGTGAGTGAGTCCGGCATTATAAAAGGAAGTGTTTTTCATCTTCCACCGCTTATAATCATAAATCTATTAGACCCTATCATTCCAAGGGGTCCTTGGGAATAGACCACCGCCCACTATCACTCAAGCTATGGGAATTAGTTCTTGTGTTAGAAATGTTTGTTTTCTTCTTATTGTTGGAAAACACAGAGATAATTTCGATTATCAAGGGTGGGGTTGATCACTTCCTTATAGTATATTAGCTTTCTTTTACCCTCTAGCTCCCGATCCTCCCACAACTTGTTCTTAAACTTTGAGGTAATAATATTTTTTATATTATCTTTTCGTCCCATATTGAGCTCCTCTTAATTCCCCAATTGTTGAGACATGACAGCACTTTTTTATGCCACCCACACTTGAGGAAAAGGTGAGGGTTTTGAGTAAAATTAGAAGAAATTTTAGGAGCCTTTTTATCGTATGTTGTCAAGTCTCTTATTATAAATCATACTCAAATATAGATGTACTTTCAATGGGGGACAAACCAAACATTCAATCAAGAGGATAAGATAATAAACATTATTTCCTTTTTCTTAAGGTTGTAGGTTATTAATTTATTTTGAATCATCTCAATCTTCCTCCATGACTCTCCGTGACATATTACAACCCCAAAAACTCACATATGTATAAGATAGCAAGGGTGACAAGGGTCTTAAAGAGGAACCCTTTTTTACTCCAAATGTAAATATCGACCGACTTACAATTGTTTTCAAGATCATACACATTTCTAACACCCAATAATCCTTTTCTCGATGTTATAATTCTAGTTGATATGATGAGGGAAGTCAATTCCCAAATACTTATAAGAAGAAACCCTCCGCTTCTAAGTAATCGTTATTATACATGAAACTACCATTGGTGGTATTTTTGGATTTAATGATCATGACTTTAGTGTTGTCACTCTTAATTTTCATACCCATATTAGATCGCAGTCATGAGGAATCGAGGTGCTTATCATGTACTACCTGCTGAGAGGCGAAGACTAATGAGAACACGAGCAGGTTTCTGCTCCTCGCACCCCGCCTGATCTACACTCCTCTTAGCTTATCTATGTATATGTCAAAAAGGGTAGGGGATAGGGGACACCCTTTCTTAACTCCAATATTGCATTTAATATCTTTAGACCACCCATTGTTGGTCTTACTACTGCGTGACGACCTCGTAGAAACGACTACATCAATCCTCATCTCATGAGGGCCTATGATCTCTTTAAGTTTATCCTAAAATTTATCCCAAGGGACAAGCTTTCAAAGCTTTTCTAAAGTCCACAAAGCAACATAACAAATCGATTTTACTATTGTGACATTCCTTCCGAAATGATTTTGAGACTCACTAGATGGTCAATAGTTGAGTGATGTCTCCTAAAACTAGCTTGTCCTTTAGCTCTTTTTCATTGGATTTGAAGCCAAAGGCAAAAGCTTCTTCTCCAAAATGAACCCATAAAGCTTGGTCGTGGTATGGATAACCATAATTCTCTTGTAGTTGGATGGAACACTCTTGTCCCCATTTTTGAACACAGACACAACAAGGCTTTGCATCCAAATTCGAGGGAAGCCATGTGTTATGGCCATATTGAGAAGCTTGTGGAGATAAGGAATGAGGATAGATCTTCCCATTTTAAGGATCTCGACCGTGTCCTTCAATATCTTTATCTTTCCCATTAGTGATCTTATTAATACTAGACTCAATGTCGTCACCGTAGAATAAATCCTCCTTAATTTGAGTGATTAAGGTGGTTCTCATAGTGTCCGGAGAGTCATAAAAATTCTTAATATAGTTGTCCCGCCTTTTAAGGGGATAGAATGATTATCTTTGGTTTTATGGAGAAGAACATTTGACCAAAAATTTTTGGGCATGAATTTAGAAAGGTGGAGAAGATAATCATGCCTTCTATTAATATATGATATTTTCTTCCTCCCCGATGATATTTTTGTATATATTTATATTCTATAGATTAATGATTTCATTATGAGAATCTTTGATCGCTTTCCTCACCATCTTGCAATATTTGTCATATCATGGATTCGAAGTTCCGTTAGACTTATTAAACAAAATCTCATTAGAAAGATTCCTAATTTGTAGTTGAAAGGATAGTAGTGAATGGTAATAAATTTGATCAATTTTATTATTATAATTCATCACTACTACATTTGCGTAAAATCTCCAACACTTGGTTTCAACGCTTTGACCAAAATGTCGGAAATTTCCCCAAATTTTTTCCATCTCGCCTGAAACTGTCACTATACCGACGTTTATAGAAAAGTGTTGCAATACCGACACTTAGAAAAGTGTCGCAATTGCGACGTTTGGAGGAAGACGTCGCGATTGCGACACTATTGGCCCAAAGCGTCGCTATTGCGACGACTGCCTCCAAACGTCGCAAGTGCGACACAATGTCTAAGTGTCACAATTGCGATGTTTGGAGGCACCCGTCGCAATAGCGACGCTTTTTCCGTCGTCGGTATAATGACACTTATATGCGCGCTACATAAAAATACGAAACTTATATGCGCGCTACATAAAAATACAAACTTATATGCGTGCTACATAAAAATTATTTTATTGTTTCGTATCCGTCGCCATAGCGACACTTTTTCCGCCGTCGGTATAACGACACTTATATGCGCGCTACATAAAAATACGAAACTTATATGCACACTACATAAAAATACAAACTTATATGCGCGCTACATAAAAATGATTTTATTGTTTCGTATCCCTCGCAATAGCGACGCTTTTTCTGCCGTCGGTATAATGACACTTATATGCGCGCTACATAAAAATACATTTTATTGTTTCGTATCCATCGCAATAGCTACATTAACGTCTGATATCATGCGCGCATTCGCTCTCCGCTCTTGCAGAACAACATTCGCTCAACATTTGTTACGCTGAACAACATTTTCCTCGTGATTCACTCCCTCGGGCCGTTTGGCTCCCGCCTTCCTGCGTGCATTGTGCGCATTCGCCCCGCTCTTGGAAAATGGTATGTTTCACGCAGCCCTTCCTCCCATATAGTAGGGTTTAAGGTTCTTTTGGTCAATTCCATTAGATTGTGTTAGGTCAGAGGCTCTCCTAGATGTCAAGAATCAATATTCAATACTCCTCTATTATCTTCATCACCCAATACAAGATTTAAATTTTTTCCCAAAGAAATCCATATTAATTTAAGTGCAACTACATTATTTCTCCCCGCTTAAAAACCCCACATTTAAATGAAATGCCATCACTGTGTTTCACATACAAAATCTATTAGTATTCGATATACATGTGCTACATTAACGTCTCATATCACGCGCAAGACTGCCTCCCTTCGTTTCCAACACAAACATTCGCTCGCATTCACTCACTCAAGATTTCTTGTAGAATAGCATTCGCCCTTAGCATTCGGCCTGAGCTCTTGCATAACTGCATTCGCCCTGCATTCGTCCTCAGCTCTTGCAGAACAACATTCACCCTCAAAAAATCACTCTCTTGAGTTTTGCAAGAATAACATTTTCTTCAAAGATTTTCCCCCCTGAGTTCTGGTAGAACAACATTCGCCCTCATTTGCCCTCAAATTTAAAAAACATTTTCCTCAAGATTCTCCTCATTGTCATTTCTCAAATTTCTTGCGCCTCAACATTCACCCTTAGCTCTTGCAAAATGGTAAGTTCTTACTGCAGGCCCTTCCTCCTATAGTAGGGTTGAATCTATTTGGGTTTTTTTGGTCAATTCCATTGGATTGTGTTAGGCTGTAGGGTTATCTCTAGATGTCAAGAATCAAGATTCAATACCCTCTATTATCTTCATCACCCAATACAAGATTTAAATTTTTCCCAAAGAAACGCTTATTAATTTGGCAGCCATTATTTCTCCCTGCTTTAAAAACGCTACATTTAAATGAAAACAAGCATTGCATTTCAACTACAAAAATCTATTAGTGTTCAAATGTACATGTGTGCATCACTTGTGTAGGGTATTCCTTTTCCACTCTCACATTATCCAAGAATGTGTGCAGTATAGTTCATATTTTTTGTGATTTAGATTATCTTGAAAAAGGAAAGGTAAATTATTTCCCATGGAAAAAGAAGGTTTTCCCTTTTTACTACTGGAAATGGTACAACAAAGTTCCATTTCTACCCGAAACTCCTATGAAACAGCAACCAAATAAAGGCCATGTCCTCAATGGACATCATTTGGCTTTGAAAATGGCCATTGCACCGTGTTGTTTCTTATATTACATCACGATAGTTTCTTAGGTCATTTCTTGTTTCTTGAGATGAAAACAACCAAAGAAATTGTGAAGATCCTTTCAAGAAATAAATGACCATTTCTTAATCATATCTCAACTATTTTTTATTTTATTCAGTGGTTGCTTACTTTGAGAGAAATTTGACACTTTTATAAGGAATATAACATAAAAACACAAAATGGGAAGGAATTGATGAGGTAGATGACCTTTAGTTTTTGTCAATTAAGAATTGATAATACACGATGCATGTTCTGTACTGCAAACTAGATTCCTTCCTATAGTTAGGACACAAAGTATTGAATCAAAGTTGTAGTTTCTAACTTCTTGTATTGGTTCTTCAATCTTGAAATTCATACATTGCATGTCCTCATTGCTTCGTGTTTGAATAATTTGCATCATATCGTACAATAGGAAATTAGGAATTATGATTATTATTACTTTATGGATCTGTTAAGTTACTTTTAATTTTGCATGGTTTAGTGTGAAATTATTCTAGTGTGCCCCTATGCCCAGGTGAAGGAATGCCAATGACTGAGAACCCTAGTTTTTAAATGGTATTGTTTCTTATACCCAAAAACCCCTCAACATCACTTCTTATTAGTTCTTAAAAATAGTGTTGTAAACAATTTGAGAATTGATATAGAAAAATCTCGCACTTCTCAAGATAAAGTCCTAAAGTTGAAGTGTGATACCATGTGTAAATCAATAGCCCCATTGTCTCCTCACCAACCTCTTTTCACTTCGGGCTAGCTCTCCTCCAACTCAAGGGGGGTTTTCCCTAGTAGATTTTAGGGATCTAATGGCCCAACCAAACCAAGTCAAGAGCCCCCTAACTCTCTATGTTTACTACTATCAATAAAAATATTGAACAAAAGGGTCAGACATGCATCATGAAGATAAAATTTCCAGGGTATTTTGGGTAATTTCAAAGGGAAAGTCCCCAAACACATATAATCAAGGAATTATAACATGATTTCAAACATTAAATATCAACAAAATTGTTTAAAGGATATTGAAAGGAAAAAGGTGATGGAAGAATGAAAGTGCCTTACTTAAATGATATAAGGATTTTTCAATAGTTGCTCCAAAAGCTTCACTTCAAGGCCCTTCAAGATCGTCTCCAACAATGCTATACCATCAGCTTCAACAATGTTGCTCCAAAAATGTCCTCAAGGTCTTCACAACAAGTTTACTAGAAGTTTCTCCAACAATATATTCAATAAGGCCTTCATTGTCAACTCGTCTCTTGTTTGGGTGCCTTAATGTGCAATGACATGTTTCCAGGACTGAATTCAATGCAAGGCATATTTGAAACTCTAACTCTGTCTTCCAGTGTCTTATTAGAAATTATTTCAGTTTTCATTTTGTGTTTTCAAGTTATATATTTTTTTCAAGTTTTTACATTTATAATTTTATTGCAATGTGGCACACTAATCAGGGCAGTGCAGGAACAACCCCGAGACGGGATGATCGTGGAAAGAGGCCAGCGGAAGAACATGTAAAGTTCCAGTACTGCTCTATCTTCAGGTATTTTAGTTATTTACATAATTGAAATAATATTAATTTTGTTCAAATATGCAGACACCTAGCCATGGTACGACTGATGATTCCCTCTATGAGGAAGAGCTTTTTTCATCCCTATCTCTAGCGCTCTTGTTGCGAAAAAGGGCACGAGAAGCAAGGTCGGAATTTAATACTTTCATAGACGCTCCTCAAACACCTGAAACAGTAGAGAGGATAAAACAACTTATGAGCTAGCTAGACACATATCAGGTAATAATAAAAATTCAAAAAGATATTTTTTTGGTTCTACATGAGATGAATTGTTATAGTTTGATTTTTAATTTTTACATGGACTAAACTAACAAAAAGTTCTTTTGTATGTAGCATTTTCTGGCAGTTGCTGAACCCGATGTTGGTGGTAGTGGGACACAAGGGCAAGAGATTGCCCAGAAACCCTCTCGTACACCTTCTACTCCTTTAGGTGCCAGCCAAGAAACACACCCTACCCAAGCAGACACCCAGCCAACCGCTGAACGTGTTGCCAATGATGAGGCTGATATGGCCAACTACATTATTGCGTTTCCTAGAGCTACACGTGTCAGCTCCACAGGGACCATTAATGGCACGTTGTTGGTGAACGATGAAGGTGTGCCTATAAAGCACGTACAACTCCCAGGTAAATTTTAATATTTTAACTATTTCATGTACTCTATCTAAAACATATTTATCATGATTTTTATTTTTAAATTAATGATAATATCTTCTTTTTTTCTGTGTAGGAAACAATGAGTTATATAGGTTTTTGGAGAGCCATGCATTGGTAATTTTTGGCCCAACCATACGCAGAGGGTGGAATTCCCAGAATTCCAACTTGAAAAAATAACTTCTAGATTATCTAGAAGCCCTTTCTGGGGTCGGCACATTTGACAAAACAGCAGTGGCTTGGGTAACCGAAAAATATTTGAAATATACCAGGGACACCGATAGGATGCAATTGCAATTTAACCCTAGATACGAGCGTCCTCTCACAGGTCTAGAGAGTGAGTGGAGAGCACTCATCCATGAAGGAAAAGAGGAAAGGGAAAATAAAGAAGGAAAAATGTCAACTGGACCTGCAAGGTAAATTACAACTTTAATTCAATAGCTTTAATTTTCTCTATGTCTAAAATAAAAGTGTGCTACATCATATCTAACCTCAATATTCTGATGTTGGGTTTCCTGACACCTCGAAGGCAACCAAAGCTAGGATTGAAAAAAGGGCCATCAGAAGCTAGGCTAGGGCGGCTACTTGAAATTAGCTGCAAGAATTGTAATTAAGTAGTTAAACAACTTATAATTAATTGTATCGCCTTCCAACGTTTTTGTAATCCTATCAAATATGATTAAAAATACACAATAATATGTAATGTAGGGTGATGACTTCGGAACAGAAACTACAGAGGAAGATAAAAATATCGCTTTCCAGTTCGTCTATCAAGCCATAGTTGAACGTCGCAGAAGCTTGGGGTAGGTCCCAAGATCCAGAATGCCTGATAAGGTAAAACATTAACCTTTCAATATGTTTGTTTTCGTCCATAAATTTAATGTCTAACAACTTTGTTTAAATTAGGGGAGCAGCACTACCGACGAGGAAAATAACCCAGTTTTAGAGCGCGATGTAGATGATCCTCACATGCAACTTGATCATTCTAGTGGGGTCCAGGCCGACAATGCTACTGTCAGTGAGGGCCGTGATGGTAATTAATTTCCACTTATAATTTTTTCTAATTATACCTTGATGGTTGTCCTTGTAATGTTTTTTGTTTAAATGACAGAGAATGTTTCCCTTGAGACTCTTACCACCAGAGAGAAAGACAGGGCAACAGCCCCAACGACGACAACTGGTGCACTAGGTAAATAATCTCATTGAAATTTTTTTTATTAATATTACCGAACTAGTTCAATGATATTTAGAAACTGACATTTAAAATTTAATATTATCTATTTTTGTAGGTGATGCCCCGTCACTGGATGAGACCAGACATCATGACTATGAAACTAGGTTAGCAGTGTGGGTCGAAAGTCACAAAACAGGAGCAGAGGACGATGATATTGATGACATAATTAGGAGCTTTAGAAATAGGAAGAAGAAAAAGAAAAAGAAAATTTGATAATGTAAAATATTGTATTATTATAATACAAATGTTACCATACTTGGAACGTTTTTTGCGTTATATAAAAAACTCATTTATCATACTATTTTTATGTCAAGCATTAATTTCAATGTTTCCTTGCGTACTTTTTGTTGAATTGTTTTTTATTAGTTATTGAATATTTTTTTTTATGCTCATGAAAGTAAAAAATGAAATATAGATTGGGTATTGGGGAATTGAGAGTGATGTGACGGGGGAGGGGCCATAAGAGCTTCCACCTTCACGTGGTTGGCCCTGTTTAGTAGAGAATAATTTATTGGAGCGATTTAATCTTGGATCAAACCTCCCTCGATCCAGTGTAGCAACAAAAAAGTCACTGTTGACTTAGTTGCTACTCTTTCAGATCATGGGAGGCTTGTTCCAAGTTCATGCGACTCCAATAAATTGTTCTTGAAATAAAGAGGAGCTTATTTAGGTATGTTTTGACATTTTCAACATATGTTCTAACATTATCATTAGAATTCATCTTAGAGTAAAAAATACTACATCAATTACTTGTATTTATTGTATAGATAATGATGGATTTTGATTGACTTGGCAGTGCAGGTACAAATCCTCTTGCATCATGAGTAATACAACTTGTCAACCAGGGTCATGTCCAGGATATTTTTGCTTGTGCGCTTGTCCAGGTTCGTAATGTCACATTTTGTAAGTTCCTTTACAGTTCATAATTCAATATTAAGCTTGTTCATGATTATTATCTATGTTTTTTGTATGTGTTTTTTCATCTATTTGATTGTAAGCAACTCTGCATGTTTCCTGTTGTTCACTATGATTTCTCCCATTACCACTCCCAGGATGAATCCGAATTTATTGTTACATAGGTTACTTTATTGTTACTATGATTTCTCCATTTACGATTTCATAGGTTACAACATGTAAAGTTGTCAATCTCGGGTTAGTGATGAGCTTTAGTTCTCCAGGTTTGGGGCTTTCTGATATTTTCTCCCTCATGTCATTCCTGCATCACCTTGCTGTTTGAGCATGCCAATTTTCTACCACTTGTACCAATTGGCACATGTCAATCTCTGAGTGGTGCCACATTTCACCTATTTTCCTGCATCACATAATCGATTGCAGATAGTGTAAGAAGATTCCTACTATCTGAAACATATTTCAGGTTATTCAGAAATCACCGTATGTTATGTCTAGGCCCTGAAGGAAATAATGTCCATATATGAAAATATATTCAATAAGTTTATCCTTGTATTTTTTTTCATCATCTTACTGTTTTCACATTTACATTTATCTATGTTAATAACGGAAATCACGAAGGAACTCACATGTACATTTATCCTTTAAAGTGGATCTTCTCTTTGGAATTTTGTGCATATCTGTTTCTTTGATCATAATGTCATGCATAGGGTAGGGAATGGATATGAATTTTTCTTGTTTGTGATTTTTTTCGCTGCAAAAGTGTGATCATATTAATATCCACTATGTTGTGGTAGATTTTGCTAACTATGCAGTATTATTGTATGTGCCAGTAATGTTTTCTAAATTTAATTAATACACTTGCAGGGTAGTGATAGTGCCCTGGATGACTGCATGCATCATCTATTGTGTTCATGTTGTACTCTTTGTCAGCTATGTGAAAACTTAGGATTTTATATTTCCCTATTGTAGTTTTTGAAGTTTCTAATGGTTATGGGTTTAATGCGCCCAAGAAACAAGGACCTTGGAAATGAATAATGTATGAGAAGGTACATGGCAGGGTAGAGGTGATACCATATTGGTAGGACTTATAGAGAGTGTGGCAGGTCTCCCATTTAACTTCAAAAACCTGCAATATTAACAGTCCGACTTGGTGCATGTAGCATGGATAAGCGTGACCATGGAAGGAATAGAAAATTATATCAATCAGAACCTTTAATTGGATCGAATCATTATTCTTTCTTGTAGCTGTGTCTAATTTGAAGAGTTTTCTTTGTATTTTTTTATGGGAGCTCTTTGTATGAACCAACTACAACTTCCCAATAATTTATCTTGGAAAATTTGTAATTTTCCTAGTGTTGTAATAGCATACAGTCAAATTATGTTCTGTTATAGAAAACTGCATCAGGGCCATCTCTTTTAAAACTGAATGGGGGTGATTGATGTAGTGCCGAAAACTTGTGCCTTAACCAATGAATTCAAATAATAAGGTTTTGCAAGCCCAATTGTTGATCCTGATCAAACCTTATACAATGAAATATTAATCTGGGATGATGCCTTTTGTGGATAAAATGTGCCTTATATTTATTCACTAACAGGTTTCACTTGCATGCATACCCAATTACCCATTAGGTTATAAGGACTGACAATGGAACAATTTATAATGTTCCTTTACATTTCATCTTTCTTTCTTAACTTCTTTTACCATCACAAGTTATCTCATACTGCAATTTGGTGTCTATTTTAAGTTGTGACCTTGAAAATATATTATTATTATTATTATTATAAATAAATGTTGTCCATTTAGAATATGTAAATTTTTATTTATTTGAAATACTTGTAATTTTATTGGATACATATATTCAATCTCCCGATATTTCCATGTGTAGCTTAAAAGGCTATTTAGGGGTTTGTGAGCATATACATTCTACTTGTGCACAAGGTAATAGTGAGAAAACAATTATTAGGTAAAATTAAACAAAGGTATTATTCAATAAGGTTTACCATTTAGGTTTGATCATCAAGATTGATCTATGGTTGGAGGCCCATCGCATCCTTATGTGTCTTATAATGTCTTGAAAATGGTCCTTGCCTTAGAGCTGCGCATATTCTTTCGATATTATCAGGTCAAAGTACTCTGGTTCATTACATGTACAAATTGAGTGGGCCTAATGGGTAAGAACATGTGTTTCTACCTAATAGGTTATAGGTTCAAATAGGGAGCAGGGTAGAGTATATGCACCTCTATAGAATTCATCCATTAAATCATTGTGAGGGCAGGGTCCCTTGTCCTAAAAACAAGATGGTCCCATACACCAAATTGGTGTTGGCTTAACCATGACATTAAAATTAGATTATTGTGATTATTGCAATTCTTATTATTGAGAATGGATTAGGAATGAAATGGGTTAGATTTCTAGACCTTGACACTGGGTTGATTAAAATTTATTTAAAAAAAGGCTTATGATAGAATGTGGTAATATTTTATTTTATTAATGCCCAAGGCATGGGGATTTGACTACTTTTTCTTCACAGTTTTTGCGATATTTTCCATGACACACAAATAAATTTATCTTTCCATCCATTGATCTAGATTTGAAGTTATGGGCTTGTTCAAATCTATTAGAGAAGGTTCTCCATCATCCCATGCACTATATCAATGCTCAAAGCACTAGAATACCACGAGCGGATTACCAAAAAGCGGATTGCCCATATCACACCGCTTTTGCAGAGTAGGCGGTATTCTCTGAATCGGAGCGATCCCATTCAGCGTGGGACACGTGGCGAAGTGGACCCCTAGAAAACCGTTTTTTAAACCATGCCATCGCACGTTATCATTTGTACCAGGACGTCAAGCGATATTGGCAAGAGTCGTTGATCTGAGAAAGGGCCATCGGACGGTGGTCGCTTTCTGTAGATGCGCGAACGATAAACGAGGTGCATAGACGATAACCGAGGTACGGTGTGTGAAATTGATTGGTCGATCGTTCGTAGAGGTGGGCCTCGTAGCCAAAGGTTTGTTAACAGTTGTTATTTAAAAGGCGTCAGTATTAATATAAAATCTCGAGGGGTTATAACCTTAGTCCCAAGACTTTGAACCAAATATATAAGTCAGGTATATAATTGCAAAACTTGTGGATATGTGTTTATTTATCAATTTCTCTTAAATTGAAAAATAAACCCTAGGAAAGGAAATCAGAGAAGACTACATGGAAAAAAGAACGGGGTTCCAGAACAGAATGCTAACAGAGTCACGCTGACAGTTGACCAGCTCTCCTTGGGGCAGACTTTCAGTTTTGTTGCATCAAGTATGGAAAAGGAGTTGTACTTCAACAAGGATGGTTTAGTGACAAAAAAATTGCAGGTCAGAGAAAAAATTATGTTTAAAGGAAGGTCACCTGCACATGAAACTTCACTGCGGTGGATATTTCCTTGTCCACTTATATTTGATTTTAATGTGTTATTTTAATTTTTCATGGAGGGTTGTTTTGGCATATGGTTTGGCATTCAATTGCACACTTACTGAAAGAATTGTCAATTTGTCTTGCAGGCCGTGTTAACAAACTTGATAATCTTGTTGGAGTCACCCTTGGAGCTATTTTCATTCTTCATCTAATTTTGGAAGTTCTATTTACATTGGCATATTTTTTCCCAAAACCTTTTTTAGGAAAGATACATGAAAAACCTTCTGAATGAAAAAAGAAGGAAAATATCACTTCTATACCACTTGTGCAATCCTATGAATAATTATTTAGGGCCATAACATTTTTGAGCTAATTCTTTATTCTTATTTTTCTTGAATGAATATTGCTTATAATGCTATAATCTAAAAAATACCCAATTACCCTCCTCAAATTATCTTTCACTTCAATGTTGTTCCCCTTGTTGTTTTATCATGTTTCATGTCATTTGAGGGTTTTCCATAATAATTTTCAAATTTTCTTTAGTATTTTCCATATGTGACTCTGTTGAGGAGGTAAATCCCCTCTGCGGACAGAGGCGATCCCTACTAGCCCAGCAGGGGTCTAGCAACAATCAAACAATGTTATGACGCAAGCTCCTAGTTACGAATGAAAATACTAGGAATAGAAGCCTACCTGGATTCCATCGCTATGATCTGAAGAAGAAGCGTCCCCGTTCCTCAGCCCCGGCAGATCACAATCCCTCCACGATCTCCGCGGATGAACACCTGCACATGGAAGAAACGAACAGATACAAGCATAAAATCCGGCACACGTAACTAAACATCAATCAGAAAGCATGTTACTCACATTAACATGATGGAAAACGGAGTGGAACCATAATCATAATCATCTATTAAATAATAAACGAAGAGAGATTACAACCAAGTTCTGACGTCATGTCTCTGACGGGTTCCAGTCTGGTCTCTAAAGTCACAAGGAAAGGGAAATGCCCAGAGTCTTCATAATGGTCTCCTTACTGAGTCGCTTTAGGAAATGGATTCCTTTTTTATAAAAGACAAAGGTTTCGGAATATGGAGACTAAAGCTTGTACTTCCACTAGCTTGCCATGGATCTGAGCAAGCTTTTATAGATGGGGAAGGAGGGAGTTGGGATCCCTATTATTATGGGATTTGCCCTATCAACAAGGAAGGTTCCATAGAAGGTGGCAAAACCACTTCCCTTCCATAGAACTCCCGCAGCCAAACCTCCCAACTCAAGATAGGCAATGGTTGTGAGTTTGTTTGAACTCAACTTCCACATCTTTATTGTGCATCAGCCCCTTAAATTGGTGGCTACCACGGTTTCATAAGAATGTTTTGGCGACCACTTTGCAGATTTTTCCCATTGGCGCTCTATCCACAATTTCTTCGCCACGCCAATGCATACTTGACATGTTTTTCATGATTTTTGCAAGGAGATGTCTCAAGGGCAAATGAAGCTCATGCTTAGAGGAATGCATTGATGATGTTTTCAAGGCATGCCAATGTTCACAGGTCACAAAATGGGTCCTCCATTGTGCGGGATGGGGAATGGTAGGGACAGTGACAAATTACTGTATAACAGATGCCCCCTAAAGTATGAGGCCCGAGAGAGATAGGGGTGAAATGCTTTACGAGAACATGTTCAACTGAAGGCCCGCCGTCGGAAAACCTGCGCAGAAAGATATAACTGATATCTCAAGTACATGATGTATATGTGGTATGGATGCAACCATCCGAAACAGAGTATGCTATAATTCGGATCCAGGGCATGGGCGCAGCCATCCAACTAGGATCAAATAAACAGACTCAGGTATGGTCGCAGCCATCCAATCAGTGAGTCATGTACATAATGATAATAACCCACAATCGCAGCCTGGATTACAACAGACACAATCCAGGGTCTTGCGCTCCATCTCGACCCAACAGAGTACAAGTTCAAGCATGTGAATATGTGAGCTGAAGTCGAACATGCAAGAACATCGTCTGATTACCAGCCAATGATGAAAGCTATTAACAGACGCGAGAGGAACCACCAATAATGACAATGGCTCTCAAGGTACTATAGGTACAATCTACGGCGTGTGAATCAATGAGCTGGTGTCGAACACCCGTAGAATCACTCGATCGGAGGCCAATGATGAAAACCCCACGTCGAATGCGACGAACCTGCCATTGAGGCATGCAGGCTCCAAGGTACCATAAAGGAGTCTCTAGATCAGCTTCCTGAATAATGAGCTGAAGTCGACAGGAAGTGACCTTGATCGAAGGTGGGCCATAATGTTTCCCACATCATCGACACGAGACAGAGGAACATGATGTTTTGTTGTGAATCAAGATCGCATGAGAATCAGAGGAAGGTTGATATTTGCAGAGGCCAACTTCTCTTGAACACATAACGGCACAAAATAGTGGTTTTGGCAGCATATTTGACATCAACGGATCAGAGGTCATGGTGACAAGGCAATGAGCAGAGGAGAGGTCAAAAAGGATTACCCAAACCCACGAAAGCAAGTGAAAAAACGAGATGAGATGTCCCCAACCCGACACGAATGCAGACAAGTGCCATGTTCAAGAGCGACATACTGCCGACACGACAATGATTTTGGTTCCATTTTCCCCACCATGCTTGGCGAGTACCTCTTTATTTTTACACAAGCTTGAAGGGACAGCATATCATAATATAAGTTCACTTTCGCTAATCCATCCTAGTGTATTTAATCCAGTCTAGGGAGGAGAACTCGAGAACGCTTATTTCGATCGAGATCCGATGTCATCAGTGGCTTACGTAGTCCGACAAGGGATCCTGCGTCTTTTCATGTTCGTGAGAGTTTGAAAAGACAAATGATAGTTGAAAACTCCTAAGAAATTTCTTCTTAAATAGTTTCAAGATCCGAAAAGGTGAAAACAATATCCGGAAAACTCTCCTAGTCGCGTATAGGCTAGGGTATTCCTTTTCGTAATCAATCTCCCAGCCTAAAAAAGGTAAACGTATACTGGTAGGGATGTCGTTTATGCCCACTTTAACGAGATCGAACGACAAGGGCCTCGACAATCTTTTTCATGTTTAGAGAGTAAAAAGAGTTGAAAAGATAGATGATTCTCCTGGAGGAACGAGTGGTATAAAGGGTAGCAACTGGTTCCGGTAATGGTGGAACTGCTCATAACAAGTAAAGGTTAAGAGGCTGGCTAATAATACCACTCATCGCAGCGGTTCCTCAGGAACGGGTAAAACAGCCAAGTGAAGGCATATGATCGGCCAAGCAGATAGTGACGATGGAGTGAGAAAACCAAGGCTCATCCGGCAAAAACAGGCTGATAAAATGACAATCACAAGAGGTAAAATGGGAAAGGTTTCATTTTTACACAAGCTTGAAACAAAGATAAACTATGCTTGAAGTTGGTTTCATTTTTACACAAGCTTGAAACAAAGATAAACTATGCTTGAAACCAGTTTCATTTTTACACAAGCTTGAAACGGAAACAAACTATGCTTTAAAAATTAAGCATGCCCCCAGCATGGTGACTCAATTCGAGGTACATGCCCCCCAAGCTTCGATCCATGCACCTGAGTAAACAGATGGAGGGATTGAAGGTTCAAGTTACGAGATCTAAGAAAGACTCGACTGGGATTTTACGAGATCTGATCAAAGACTCGAATTGAACAGGAACGTGTTTCATTGTTTTAACGAGGTTGACACATTAGAAGAACTATCCTCAGACACCCTTGTTTCATTTTTTAAGGAGCTTGACACAAGACAAGGAACTTTTCTCCGACAACCTTGTTTCATTTTTTAAGGAGCTTGACACAAGACAAGGAACTCTGCTCTGGGAACCTGGTTTCATTTTTTAAGGAGCTTGACACAGGAAAAGGAACTATGCTCCGAACACCTGGTTTCATTTTTTAAAGAGCTTGATACAGGGAAGAAACCATGCTCTAACCGACTTACATCAAAATGAACAAGAAGGCGGCGCTTCCAAGAGTTTCCCTCCCGATGGAAGGAAAACATCCTGGAAGTCTGGACCCAATGCCCCCAGCACTTGATGCACGACGGCATCATCACTGAGCACGGGCATGGGGTAGATAGCCACATAGTTGACCTGCTGTGGGGCAGATACAACGGGTGGATAAAAACTAGGAAGGGATGATGGCGGACCAGTTGCCACATCAGGACCAAAGAATGAAAGCTGATCAATGGTCACGATCCGTCCTTCATGTGGAAAACGGACCACACGAAAGAGGGGACATGTTTTTCCACAAGTAGGTACATCACGTCAACAAGAACATTGTAAAACTAAGGCCTCCTGAAACAACCATCACGTCCATATGGACGGTTTTACCTCCCAAAGTAACAGGTAACCTTGGAAGGATCCCTAACGGTTGACTCGTTCTTCTGTTAAATGCC